>JABSTQ010011555.1:0-444217 GCA_013358835.2 Ixodes persulcatus
CGTTGGATACCAAATGAATTTCACATCCGACATAGAACTCTTTGAAACTCTGCAATTACCAACTTTTTATTCTCTATTTCTACAAAGCGTTGTTCTTCGCCACTTCTGGAGCGATGACTTTAAGCGTCCCTTCATCTCTCAAAGGAACTTTCGCCACGTAGCTCGTTTTGAAACACCGCGATGCTTCACGCGTTACGGTAAGAGAGTTCGCTCATATTACGTTCCTCTCATTTTCAATAAGCTTCCAGAGCGTATTCTCAAGGCTACGACGAGAACAACTTTGAAAAAAATGTTAACTAATTTCAACATTGCATAATTTAGTATACTTCTTATTGTAATCAATAATTCTTTTTTTACATATCATTTTACGGAAATGTGATTGCTCCTGCTCAAGAAGAGTTATATACTCTACGACATTTCTTCGGTCTACTTCAGCCCATTTGTGCCTGTGCGTGTGTGTGTGTGTGTCTGTGTGGGCGTCTCACGGCCTGTCTTCAAACTGCAATCACTCCCGAGGCAACGACCTGGCACTGCTTCACTGTGGTTTAACGGTGCAACAAGAATGACATTTGTGCGTGTATATGTGTGTGTAGATACGTATGTGCAAGCAATAATGTATTGCAAGCAAATGATAATCTAAACATTTTATTAGACAACTTAGCATACTGGGTCTGGGCCCATAAGCCCATGCAGGCTTTGTCCAGTCCCGCTAATTGAACTTCTTTCTTCTCCCCATCGCCAATAAAATTATTATTATTATTATTATTATTATTATTATTATTATTGTTATTATTATTATTATTATTATTATTATTATTATTATTATTATTATCCTTTTTATGTTACTTTGGTTTTTGATTTAGCCGCCTTAAAGGACACATGCAAAGGAAAAAAACAATTTTTCTTTTAAACAGCCTGTTAACTTGATGGTCCAAGAATTCACCGTTTTTAAAGTAACGAATAAAAGAAAGACTTTATTACAGTTATATAAGGTTAAAACAATGACAAAGAGTACATTGAAATGTTTCCGACGCGAACGTCTTCCATCGGTGGCTGGAAGCTGAGTGTCTTCTTTCACCCTCCCGGGCGACGCCCAAAGCCCGGGGGTGGTCGAGGCTCCGCGGCAGCAGACGCTCAGCAAACGATCGTCCTCTTCTCCAGTATGAGCAGCTCTCCTTGCCAGAGGTATAAACACGGCTGGCCCCCCGTCGGAGTGGTCTGGGTTGCGGTCCCCTTCTCCATGGCCACGGGGTCGGAACATATTCACAAATAAAACAATCAGACGCACTGCTGTTTTGTGATTTAAACACTCGGCCATACTGGGCTTTAACTGTCCTCAGTTACTAAAGGCCAAAATAAAAGACTACATTACACTGTAGATTACGCACGTCACATCACATCACACAGACGTATAGTCCTTCAGGTAAGCAGGCGACTTGCGAGACCTCCCACTTTTCCGTGGCGGTGGTTCATTGGGGTCGATTTCTTGTTCTTCACCAGAAATATCTATCAAAGTTTCGCCACCTGGCCTCCTCCACAACTTCATCTGGGTGATGTGGGCGGTGGTCGCGTAGATCCGTTCTTACAGCGGAGCTGTTAAGGGCTAGGTTCCCCAGGATCGTGTCCGGTACCAAACCTATGTCGACACAAACCTACACAAACATCTGGACAGCTACCGCCATATATAAGCGACGGTGGCAATCAGACAACGAGTCTGGTTGCCGCCGTCGCTCATAGATGGCGGAAACCTTTTCAGCTATCATAGAAGAATGAATAGTTGGGCGAGTTGCGCGAAAAACAGACGAGGACGAAGAAGTAATGCACGTGACGAGCGGAGACATCTTTCTCCATGCACACACCTTCTTCCATGCAGAGCCATCAGGGTGGTAAACAACTTTCAATATGATTTAAATTGTAATTTATATTATGATCTAAATCTCGCTTAATTTCGCGCTTTGAATCATGAACAATCATGACATCAAGACACAGGAAGATCACTGGAGGACATCGCCGCGTAAAACGGTCGAAATGGGAAAAGCCATAAAGCAACAAGAGTGAAAAACAGCCCCTTTTTACCAAGATGTACCCGACAACTCAAGGTCCTGCTCCCTACCTGCGTGGGCACACCGTTACACCGTCGCACGCTTAGCCGGGCTCGACGGTGCCGTGCTGTGCAGAGAAGAGGCACTAAAACGACGCCAGGTTGCGACGTAAAAGCTCAACTTCAAAATGTTTTTTTTTTCGTATTTAGAACAAAATTGTTTTAATTAAACTTTCAAGAACAAAAGGCAATAAACTCTTCTGTAAAAGTCGTCATGTTTCGCATTTTTCGTTCGACCACCTCAAGGCAGAATTGACGGCCCTTTAAACGGCAGAACGAAATTTTGCACAAAATAAGTTGTTTTTTCTGCAAGATATTTAGTTGAACGACCCGAAACTTTTTTTTGTGCAGTATATTCACAAGGTTGCTAATAAGAATTTTTAATCACCTGCAGCAACGAGATAGTTTGTAACCAAACTTTCAAAAAGGCTAAAATTCTCATATATTACTTTTCTTTAATTGCTTCAACCGAATATTCATGATCCTTATTACACAACAATCAAAATACCATGTGGGTTTTAGGACAAAATAGTCCACTGTTCTATAAAAATATCTTAATTTTCATCAATTAATAAATGACTCCTAGTTTCACTCCTTTTTTACGAGTACAAACCGCCATCACCCCATGAAATTTGTTTCTCGTCAAAAATATTTTAGAGAAGCACCACAAACATTATGGTGAAGAACCATTAATTTTATTTTAGGAATCGGAGGTCGCCGTGGGACCTTTGGCATGGCATGAAGAAGTCCACGTCAGCTGATGCCGCCCGTCGATTAGGCATCGCGTTTCGGAGTGTGAGGAGCCGCCCTCGAGTACAAAGGGCACAACGGGCCTGCTATGGCGACGCACTGGCGGCACCTCCGATTAGTACACGATACCCGCCCTTTCTTCCCTTACAGCCAGAAAAGAGGGACGAGGGGAAGCGGGCAGCAAACTCCGTTGTTTCTTTGGACCTAATCGCCTCGGCTATTGTCGCAGGTGGCGTGCTGTGCGGCGAAGTGGCGTTAAGAAGCGACGCCGGGAATTGGTGCGAGAGTTCAACTTCAAAAATTGTTTTCTCGCTTTTAACCAAAATCACTCTGATTAAACTCTCAGAATCAAAAGACGATCAATCGTTCTTCCAAACCCACCATATTTTGTATTTTTACTTGGACAACCTCAGGGTGGAATAAACGGCTGTTTATGCGTCAAATGCACTTTTTGGCAACATCAGGATTTTTTTGTTTTACTGCAAGATGTTTAATTGAGCGGTTTAAAATATTTTTTATTGGTTATATACCTAGAGGGCAGCCAGTAAAAAGTTATATTAGGTCCCGGGAGCAATTATATATTTTTTAATAAAATGACAAAAATGTTTATTTTTGAATAAAATTATGTATTTTTAAAAACATATTTAAATTAAACAAAACTGCACAAACCCAACCACATTGTAAGTCGACAACCGTGCAAATTTAAGAAAAAAATATTGTTGGGTGTTTCATAAAAAATCTGATTTTTCGTAAATTATTGAGAAAAGCCTAGTTTCACGCTTTTTTCAAAAATTAAAATCGCGCTCACGTCATCAAAAATTTGTTTTCGTCAAAACTATTTTAGGGTATGGCTACGGACATTGTGGCCGAAGCCCATGAACTTTTTTTTTAGAAATCGGAGGTGGTCGAGCGCAACGTCTGGGACGTTTCACGTGGAATGACCCACAAGCAACAGAGCTCTCGAAGTTACCAGAAGGCGACATTTACAGAAACAACAAAATGTTCATCCGCGGCAAGGCATCGAACCTCGGCCCTTTGCGGGGGAGCCAAGCACGATAACCATCCGGCCACGGGAGATTTTTTTTTTCTATATTGCATGAAAATAAAGAACGAGAGCTACACATTGTGGGTTAGGTCAGCCGAACATTATGGTCTAGAACACTTTGATATTCATTAAGCTAGAGAGCAGATGCAACCTGTCGGGCACAATTTCGGAACACTCATATACACTTTTGATTTGCGCTACACACTGAGTAAAATAAAAACGAACAGGTTTTGGTGCCTGAATGGCGTTCTTTACATCCATCTAAGATTGCCATATACTATATAAACCCAAGAGCCTAATGAGAATATACGGCACAGTGTCTCTCGGAGAAACCGGTTGAAAACGTATTGCAGGACATTCCAGAAGAAAATTACGTTCCAGCAATCAATGAAACATGCTCTATAGTTTCCGTCGTTTTGCGCAGAAGACAAGTCACTGTCCATGGAACGAACACCCCTTTCTCATTTGGCCATACTTTGGTCGGCAGTACAGAACAGTGCAACTTAAAGAAGAACGTTTTGGCCGTTAGAGGGATACCCATCCTTTTTACGCGACATAATAAACTCGACCAGGGCCGTCTTCATAAATTGTGAGATAAATTGGTGTTGGGAAAAAAACATCTACAAGGTCTCTTGATAGTTTTTTTAATCAGTTTTAAAATAATCCCTAGAAAATTTGACACTAAAGTTGAAGGCGTCGACAACTTCTTTTACCCCACTAACCGTACGGTTCGGTCTCCCGTCGATGACACCAAAAATGTTGGGAGGTAGGATGCCAGTGTTGCTTGAATCATTTCACAAACAAAGGGGTCTCCTGATATTTGAGAAAAAGAACTATAGATACCAACTGGCGGATAAGTAGATGCGGAAGGCCGATTCCACCTGCTAGGATGCGCCGGAAAAGGTTATCCCGTCGCATGGGCTCCCAGGTGGAGTTCCATACAAACACAGCAAATGTTTTGTGATTTTTGTTTTTTTTTCATATTTCGACTTTCGCAGTGCAGTACCTGTAAACCGTACCAGAGCTTGGCTACAAGAAAGACGTTGTAGACTGTTGACCTTGTGAAGATCGACATATCTCGGTGAGACCAGAGATTGGCGCGTTGTTCCAGGTTGGTCGCCACATCCGACAAGTAGGCATTGCTGTTTCTGATGTGCTGAAGAGGCACTCCAAGGTATTCACAGGGCGTACAGCTCCATTCGATACCCTCGTACTCAGCGGGCATCGTTGCCCAGGATCCATGCCAGAACCCTCTGCATTTTTTCAGGTTCACAGCCGCACCAGTTTCTGCACAGAAACTGCGCGTGAGCGCTACAGTGTGACTGACACTTGCTTTGTCTCTGCAGATGTAAGCAATGCCGTCTGCGTAAGCGAAAAAGTTAGTTTTTGCACTTCGCAAGGCGTAACCTTTCACCTTCTTGTTTTTGGTGGTACTCTGGCACAGCTTCTCGAGGTATAGAGCAAAAAGTGGAGGGAAGAAAGGGCTTCCCTGCCAACTCGGAAAGCCTCGCGAGTTAACCGCGATGCTTTCCGAGACATTAGTAAGTATTACGCCCTGGTGTGTCATTTAGTAAACAAAATCTTAACGCCCTGTAAAATCGAATTAAAACCTTTTCCATACGTAGAAAGGAGGGACAGCGCATTTAATTGGTATGCTTCTCGAAACAGCACTTGCCAAATTAGGCATATTACGTTTTTATGCACCTTATAAAATTTAGAAATACTGCCGTCGGGGTCAGGTTTTGTTTCGTTTGGAAGGCCATCGACTATATTTTTTGTTTCTACCAGACTATTCGGATCTTCGAGATTCTTTATCTGTTGTTCGTCTAAACATGGGAGCAGGGGTATCAACCTGATGAGGCATTCGGTGTTTTTTATATCTTCGTTTTTCCCAAAGAGTGTATGTAGTCTTCGACAAACACGTGCTGAATCTCCTGTTTATCGGTAACTATTTTATTATTATGCCCAATATATAAGATTTCCTTCGTCACGGCGTGGCATTTTCTGCCTGCCATTACTTTTAGTTTTTATTTTGTTTGCTCTTTGATGAGGCATTTTTCAGCTCGGGACCGTACGACCGCGCCTTGATATCGCTCTTGATGTAAACTTTCTAACTGAGCCTTTACGTAACTTATATCTTTCGCACCCTGTCCTATGCTTGTACATTCAAGCTCGTCTAAAAGACGCAAATCACTCAATAGCTTTTTTTCTGTTTTATGCTCATGGAAAATTATTATTGTAGATTTTTCTATTGCCAGTTGATTCAAATTTCCCTTGAAGTGCTCCCACGCCGCACTAACGTGCTGCTTTTGGCTAGCTACTTGTCTAAGCGATTGTCTCGTGACAGCTGTGAACGTTTCTTCTTTAAGCAGCGGAGAATTAAGCTTCCATAGCTTTCAATTTATGCGCTTCAGTTTTCGAGATGTCCGGCCTATTATGGCAACCATGCAGTGGTCTCTGAGGTAAACTGGTTCTACAGCGTAACTGTTTAATTCTTTTAAGAGTTCTAGAGAACAATAAATTTTATCCAGACGGGCGTGTGATGCTTGCTGGAAATCTGTAAAATAAATGGTTCGTCCTCGTGACTTAAAATCTGCCAAGTAAGTCAAAACGTACTCTTCAATTAAGTCAAGTAACAAATGTTTGCTTTTGTCGCGGCGCGTTCTAGTGTTGTGTCCCTAGTTTTCCCGACACAGTTAAAGTCACCAAGCATGATGACTTCCGGATCACAAAGTGCATGGGAACGCAAACGGTTAAAAAACGTAACGCGGTCATTGACGTCGTTCGGAGCATTGACAGAGATCACCCTACGTGGTGTACCTGAGACGGTAAAGTCACACAGGACAACTCTGCCAGAAAGGTCGCTCGTGACCGCTAATTGGAATAGTTTAATAGACTGTTTAATTAACAAAAAACATTCCCTGAAAAACCAGTGGCGTGACTTACAAAAGCATCATACTTATTCAGGAATAAAGGTAATGCCTGCTCCACCTGCTCTTCACCAGATAATTTTGTTTCTTGAATCACCAAAAAGGTCAATTTCCCTATCCTCAAGTAAATTCTGCAGCTGGTATTGTTTTTTGTTTCTTTTTCTGGAACTAAACCCTTTAACATTTAGAGGGGCAAAGCGAAAACCACTGGCCGTTTTGTTTTAAGAAGGAGGTGATTCCTGAACCTGCCGGGCAGATTGTTTCTCAGTAGTGAGACGCTTACATGCGGTAGTGGCAGGAGGAAAAACTTGTTTTTTCTTGCCTTCATTTACTTTTTTTGATGCATTGGCGTCAGTGGCAGAGGTGTCCATTTGGTCGCAGTCACAGCAGTCCTCGCTGTTGGGTCGCGCGCTCCTGTCCTTGAGCGGTGCTGCATTCTGCTGTTGCTCCTTGCCGGTTGGGCTCCTGCTTGAATTGGAATTCTCCGGAACTTCGGTGCCTTCGAGCCTCGAAGAACTTGCTGCAGCCGACTCAGCGTCTGGAGTGTTGCTAGTCGCCGCTGTGCTTTCTGGGGCTAGGAGGAGGGGGGCGGGGGGGGGGGGTGGTGTTCTCTGAATGACTAGCTGACGGAACTTCACCAGTCGCGTCCACAACCTCAGAGACGTCCATGAAGTGTTCTCAGATTGTGTCCTCTCCACTGTTGCCCCGTAACGCAGAGGCGTACCTTGAGTAGCCCTCCCTGCTCTCATGACCAAATCGGTGACATTTCACGCACTTTAGAGCGCAGCATTGCCTCCGAATGTGGCCTACTCTTTTACATCGCAAACACAGTGGCCGTCTTCCAGGTACCAGCAGAAGTGACTGCACACCTGACACCTTCAGCATATGGGGCAGGTCCGCAAAGGTTACGGCGTCGTGTAACTTCAAAGAGACTTCTCTGTTTTGAATCTCCATATTTTCTATGCCCGGCACTCTCCACTTTTCTCTTGTGATGGTCCGCAGCATGACATGCAGTTCGAGGGCTTCAGCGACCAGAGCCAATGCAGCTTCACTTTGATGTCCTTCGAATTCGGGTCGATCACGAGGCATTTTTTACCCTTTACCTTGAGTTGTCCAGGCGCCTTCATCTTTTCAGTGGCTGCCATACTTGTCAGGATCAAGATCCATACATGGCTCATTTGTTGCTGGCCCAATGACCCCACGTCGCTGCCCTCCAGTGAATAACCCCTATAGGCCTCCGGCTTTGCCCAGAAGGAGCTGCAGGAAAACTGGCTTGCAGCGCCCCCTACGATTTGTTTATAGGTATTGGGTGGTACAAACTTATGCATTTGAACATGTCCCGCGTGAAAACGTTCGCCGGCGGTATGAATTCCCCCCTTGCGATTATTATACGGCACGGAATCGACCCAATTTCTAACGTGGAAAGCTGCTTTCGTTCCTCAACACTTCGCAAAAAGAAGGAACTCAGCGATGCACGCTACTGCAAGCTGCGTCTACGCTGTACAAAAATCCGCAAATTTGGTGTAGGCACGCAGTCAATCGCAAAAACAGCGAGCTCCCTGTGATGTAGGGCTTGAGGTGAGAATTACAAGATACGTAACGTGTCTTGTAAGCAAAGTCTCCCAAATTGCAGTCCCTCTGTACAGCCAACGCGATCAGCTGATGACCAACCTCAAGAATGCGCGAAAGCAGACGCAAGCGATCGAGCGGTGACCGGCCGTCTGTCTGCCGAGCAGATCGTTCCTACTGCATCCTGCTTCTCGAGCTCTTGCGGCTTTTCTTGCGCATTTGCGCTGTAAGCTTGAGGCAACTTAAGATCAGCAGTAGGAGCTCCGCCTACAGCACATGCTTCTTGCCCTCTGTAGCGTCCGTGGTGAGTTGGTGCGCGCGCACCCTCGTCTTTTCAAAGGGAAGCTCTCGCTGAAGAAGGCGCTTTTACTACTGATTTCATGGTGCAAAAGATGTAGTTCATTCGGATCGCTCCACTGGTCGGACAGTATAGCGTGTGCCTCTTCATAAAATTTGCGTGACACACGGTTTTGATGCACGGCACGGCTGCTTGATCGCGTGGCCGTGCTTAGCAGAACCACCTGGAGGCAACAAAAACAGTTGCCTCGCTTATTCAGTGCGCTGGGATGCTAGTATCGTTCCCTGCGCTCGACTTCGTACGGTTTCGATCGGAATATGTAGAATTTTACTCCGGGGGTAATCCCTCCCTGTTCTTTACAGTTGACGGTGCAAAAGTGCCGTCGATCGTGACGTTTCAAACGCACTGAGGCCGCGCTTGGCGGCACCCGGTTTCGGCATGCTCGGACGAAGGAGAAATTACTAGCTTGCGGCAAGCTCGGGTCCCCAGGGTAAGGTTGGGCAGTGACGACTATGAGCGACATATCTGGAGTCGTGATGACGCGAACGCACAAGTAACAGCGACGTGCAGAGGTAAAACGTCGTCCGAACAGGATTGTTATTGTGGTGGGCTCGGGACTTGTACTGCTTGTACTACTCAGACACTCTATCGCCCACCACGGAAGGGCGCCACGATACGTTCAGAACTTCAGCGCAGGAGGCCTATAGTATCTTGAACGAAGGACATTGGCAGACTCGGCATCACTCGAGTTGGGCAAATAAAATACTGCACGGCGCGTGCAAACCAAGGACTTTTCGGTAATATTTAGCATTACCGATAGTTTTTCCAAACCAGCAGCTTGGGTTACTTCATACTTATTTTATAATCATTCAATACTGCCTGCAAGTCTGCATGTGCACATAGAGCAATATGCGATATCTGATATTTACGCGCCTCATGCATTTAACTACCCATCAAATACACTCATCTCCCACGGAAGCAGTCGAAACGTTTCCGACCGATTAGCTGGAACCATCGCCTTTGTCGCAGAAGATTTTCTTTTCACGTCGGGACGGTAAAAATCTCTCCTTTCGCAATGCTGTTCATACAATACACAGCGCAGTAAGATGGCGTTGCCGCCAAGGTCGTGGTACATAAAAAAATGAAAGCTGGTAACAACTCCCTGTAACGCCAATTTAGCGCGCAGCTCTTGAGGAGGAGGAGGGAAGGGTACTGAGAGGAGGGTATATCCTTCTTCCCTCCTCCTCACCTCCTCATCCTGTCTGCTACACCTCCCTCCGAGCGGCGTCGCCGTCGCCTCACGAGGGTCACGTGACCCCTGTGAGGTCACGTGACAACGACGTCATCACGATCACTGATGACGTCATCAGTGATGTCACCAGTGACGCCATTGATGACGTCATCATCACTGGTGACGTCATCGTCATCACTGATGACGTCATCGGAAAAGTCATCATCACTGATGACGTCATCAGTGATGTCATCACTGGTGACGTCATCGTTATCACTGATGACGTCACTGGCATAGTCATCGTCACTGATGACGTCATTGGCATAGTCATCGTCACTGATGACGTCATCAGTGAGGTCACTGATGACGTCATCCGCATCGTCATCGTCATTGTCACTGATGACGTCATCAGTGACGTCACTGATGACGTCATCGGCATCGTCATCAGTGACGTCACCAGTGACGTCACATGTCCCATAATGCACCGCGCGGTTACGCCGACGGCGACGGCGATGCCGCTCAAGCCGGATATTGGCGCCTAAAAGCTGCGCTCTAAAAAAAAAAAACTTGCGAGTGGGCCGTCAGCAACGGAGCCACCTCCATACCTCGTACGAATCGTACGAAAATGGCGCCAATTCAGAGCAGACGACCGAATCGCGTGGAATCATTGGAAGGTAACGGGCATGTGTCGTTCCCGATCCAATTGAAGCGGGGTTAAAGAGATGCATTAGAATGGCAATCTGGGCTAGTTGGTTCATGATAACTTTCAGGGCGCCGAAAATACACAAGGACAAGAAAGGAGACGAAACAAGGCGCACTCGCAACTAGCGTTTATGAAAAAAACCACTCTCTTATATGCTCATGGCAAACAACACAGTCATACTGCACAGTCATACTACATCCGGTGTAGCCCCCTTCGTAAAAAAGTGTGCTCTTTTGCCGATAGTGACACAGACGTGTCACTAATGCAATCCTCGCCTTTTTCTTTTATTTCGAAGGCCTCGCGCAGCTCCCTCGATATCCGATCGGCGTATCTGGCCAAAAACCTTGTGTCACTGAATGACGGTGTACAAGAGCAACGGCTGCAATGCATGGCGAGGTGTCCCGACGGGGTAGCCCGTGTAGCCGCCGCATGTTCGCGGGCGCGATCATTAAAACATCTGCCCGTTTGGCCAATGTACGATGATCCGCATGTCATCATTCATCATTCGTCATTCAGTGACACAAGGTTTTTGGCCAGATACGCCGATCGGATATCGAGGGAGCTGCGCGAGGCCTTCGAAATAAAAGAAAAAGACGAGGATTGCATTAGTGACACGTCTGTGTCACTATCGGCAAAAGAGCACACTTTTTTACGAAGGGGGCTACACCGGATGTAGTATGACTGTGCAGTATGACTGTGTTGTTTGCCATGAGCATATAAGAGAGTGGTTTTTTTCATAAACGCTAGTTGCGAGTGCGCCTTGTTTCGTCTCCTTTCTTGTCCTTGTGTATTTTCGGCGCCCTGAAAGTTAAGTTAAAGAGATGCTTTTAGAGGGAAAGGGCATTTCCGGGGGGGAATGTATCTTCCCCATTACGGACAGTTGGGGACACTACCTTTCAATATTCGCGTCTCCAGCTCGACGCTCGCCCTCCCGCGGCGGAAACGGGAAGCGCTCTATATTCCGTTTCACCTTATGTTGTACCGCAGCGAAGGCTAGAAGCGCGAGCTGATAGCGTTGGCAGCTGCCCTTGGTGCACGAGAGCTTGTGCCGCCGAGATGTGCCCTAGAGCAAGGAGCTCGCGCTTGTAGCCTTTCCTGCGGTACAACACAAGGTGAAACAGAGTATAGTGAGGGTCCCCCGATTCTCCTGCTCAGCGGGCACGGCGGAACTGCTCGCGATCATGGCTCGCGAAATGTCATTTCCGAATGCAAACAACACTCTTCACTGTACCAACGTGGTGCTGCAGCCGGTATGGGATTGTATCTTATTAGAGAGTTGTAGCATTGCGTATCGAAACAAACGCAAGCGCTGCATGTTTGCGTTAAGGTGGCGTGCTCCACGTTGCGCGTGCGCATCGTTGCCATGCTCCGACCCAAGACCGCAATTTTTGGCTCCGCGCACGCGCAGCACGGAACACGCAAAGCTAACGAAAACACACAGCGCTTGCGTTCGCTCGTATATGCAATACTAAAACTCACTACTATTCCACCGGCTTCCAACGCCAAGGAAACGTGCTGCAGTGAGCAGACGCGCAAGCATGTAGGCGTTCCTTCGAACTGGAAAGGCTGAAATTGAAAAAAACGACGGCGAGCAAATACGAAAGTAAATAAATGTTAAAGAAGAGTAGTAATTAAAAAAATAATCCGTTTTTTTTTCCGGGGGGGGGGGGAGATTTGGTCTGGAAGAATATTGGCGGCGACTTTGTAAGTTTTGCCGATTGTCAAAAGTCGCTACTTTGATAGCCCCCTCAATTAGTCTCATTTTACATGAATTTCTCACATTACCTAGAATGTTGTCATTGATTTTAAACTTTATTTGTTTTATAACTTGGTAATTGAAAATGCTGCAATTGGCACCAGTGATGATATTTAGGACACTTTAGATTGTCACACTTTTTAGCGCGTTTGAAATTAGATCATAAGCAACTAATTATTTTACAGCTTGAAAAATTGCGTATTAAAATATCTTAATTTTAATATTTATATTATTATTAATACAAATCGCGGCAATGTATGTCCCTAATTAACGCCACGATCACAAAAATAGGCCATTTAACCATAATAGTCTTTCCTGAAAGGTATCATTTTGTTTTGTTTTTAGCACATGAAAACCACTGACATCGTTATCAAGATAGACAAACAATCAAACACTGGATGCAATATAAACTCATATGCGTCCCGCGTTGCTTTAAAAAACACAAACTTTAGCTGCCTGACTCGGATTCCGTCTTTGAAGTTTTCTAGTGAAAACAGCGTTTCTTAATTCATACGTTTTATGAACATATTGTATAAATTGGATTTATTCTGTTAGTCTTGTGCTGGGAAAAATGTTAAAGCAATTAATCATCTAAATACCCAAAAATTCATTGAAAGGCCTGCAGTTCATTATTTCATATGACAATTATCTGAGCGAGAAAAGGCAGCAAGAGTGCCCAAATATCAGCACAGATTTTTTCAACAAATAATACTTTTCTGTTGCCTCTAAAGTGTATGAAAGACCCTTTCTTTAAAGGGGCAAAAGTTTCCGCGAACAACTTCTTTAACTAAATAATCACGGTTTCTAGACACATTTTGAGTTATGAAAGAATCTGAAATTAAGACCTATACCGAGAAATTAAATCCAAAATAAAGGTTAGTTTCGGTTTCGCTCCGGAATTAAAACATTCCTCCTGGTCTAAATATTACGCTAAGTACCGTTTTTGTTTTCAGGATAAAGAGGTGACCTGCGCTCATAACACCCTAGCTTCCTCGTATCACCAGAAATAATTTGTGTCGCTCAGTGAAGCCAGCACAGTATAAAGGCTCAGCAGCGGCACGCATCTCCGACCCTCACTAAACCCACCATTTTGAAAAACGAGTGGCGCCACCTATAGTGAATTGGAGTCGCGAATACTGGGACCTTAGGTGTGCCCCTGTGCTGGACTCGCAAAGTCTAGATGGATTGTGTGCCAGGCGTTTCTGGGCGTTCCAATACAGGAATCCACGATTTGTAAAATAGTGCGCGCCGCCTATCGCGCAACGCCGGAAACTTCGCCATTTTGGGTGCGAGGCTGGAAAGTGGTTGGAATACAACTAGGCTTCGCGATGCATGCTTTGGCTTGATACATGTGGGGCGTAAACCTCGTGCACGGAGTCCGTTCCAAGCATCGCTTCGAGACCCAGACTGAATAGTGTGGAAAATTCCCCAGGGGCGTACTAAATCGACGTACCCGTGACAAAATTTGCGCCGCAGATCCGGCAGTGCTTATTCGGCTGCCATGGTGAGCCCTCCGTGTTCCTTCTCCTTACGGCAGCTCTTCAAGCCTCTCTCTTCGCAGAACGATGCCTGGCTGACGGAAATCTAAGAAAATTGGCGTTCTCTTTACCATAAAAGTAGTTCGCTCAACGTTACTCAACACAGTGCGCCGGCATGGCCACAAACAAAGTGACTCGCGAGCTTTCTTCGTCCTCGCTTCCGCGCCTCTGTCGCAGCGTAGAAATAGCCAGCACGCCCACTTGGTTTTTAACCAAATAGGGGGCGCTAGCAACACGCTCTGCTCGCGCATGCGCAGCAGCTTTTTTGCAAATCGTGGATTGTTGTCTTACGAGGATTCTTCTCTGTGCTTTGGCATTCACGACAGTGATGTTCTGGCTCTTCAATGTCAGTGTCAAGCCCAGGCCACCATACGAAGCTTCGTGAACACCTTTTCCTCGCCACCGTGCCTCTGTGCCCCGCATGTATAAGCGCCAAAATATGAGAATTACCCATTAGTGTGATAGAAAACTAAGAGATGGCCACCTAGGCCTAACCCCCGTTCAGTTCGAAGTCCCGTGCCAGACTGTCCGTGTCTCGCGCACTTGCACAAGCTCTGATGCTCATCGCTGTTTGCGCGGTTCCTGATGATGATAGCTTCTCCAGTGGAACACAGCACTTATATAAAGAAGTTACTTTTTACCTCCGCCATTTCGGATTGCAACAGACAACCCGGAGAAAGTGGCTCTTTCAATGACCACTTGTCCTTCTCTTTCGGATCTTAACATGTTTCAGCTTGGATAGGTCGCGAAATTTTTGCATCGATTGAACTGATTCCAATGTGTAATTTTATTCACAGGATTTGCTCTTAGTTGTTTGTGTTGATGTTTTTTACCCGTCTTATAAATTCTATAAATGCACCAAAAGAGCGGGTTTGGTATACTTTGTATTTTTACACATTTTTATTTATATCTTGATTTCATGTGTATCTTCAAAAAAAATCGATTGTGCCAAATGTAGGTTCCAGAAAGTACGGGCACAGAAGCATGGTGCGCAACAATGGCGGCTGATGTAACGCCAATGCCAGCCATGCATTACTTTCTTTCCTACGTAATGCCCGAGGTTATAGAGAGTACATAAATATATAAAAATTGTGAGAAAGGTCGACTTTATCTCGTGAAATAACCGCAAAATTTGCTTGCAAAATTCACAATATTCAGATCTTAAATATAATTGTTTTGCTTTTTTTTTTTCACAATTGTGATCTAAGCCTTTAATTTTATATCGTGCATGCTTCGATAATAAATGTGAATGTATGAACTGAGTTTTGTGCTTAACTTACTTGGGTCCATGCAAACATCACATAGCTCTGTGATGGGAAGGCTTCGTGGATTCGGCTAAGCACACAGGCTGGCAGCTTCTGACGATTTTCTTGATCCCGGAAGCCCCACAACCCCACACGAAGGGACGGTACGCCGTATACCGAAGTATCCTGAAAAAAAAAAAAGGCTGCATATTTACTTGTTTTTTTTTTATTTCTTGTTCAACTTGCTCATCCACGAGTGTCATTTATTGTCCCTGACGCTCTTTTGTTCTCTGCCCCAACGCGCACACACGACACCGCTGACGCGTCTACAGAATCGCCTGTGCGCGGTTTCGCGCAGTGCAAGCGAATTGTCAAAGCAACATACTCGCGCTTGTATAGTTTCTGCTTCGCGTAGGCCCCATTCGAGCGTAGGCCCCGCCCCATTCGCGCAGCGAAGTTTACAAGCGCGTGCTCTTAGATTTGAAACTGTGCCTCGAGTGGTCCTAAAGTCGAGCGCGCGCTCGTAAAGTTGACAGGCTAAATCTGCAGAAGAGTCAAAAAATGTTGGCCATACCTTTTGCCGCCGCTGCTGTTCAGGTACGCAGGTGTGTAATGCTGCACGTGGCAGGCGTGAACCTCCAGCAAATCCCCGCGGAGGCACAACAGCGGAAACAACCCGTGCCGTGTGATGCAGGTGTTGCCGCGCAACGGGTTCACTACTTCCGCCTCTGCGCAGCAAAGATCTTCGCTTTTGAAGTGCGGCGCCTTGTTGTACGGGTCGGAATTCACCGCAGAAACACCTACGACACGCATACGGGATGAGAACAAAGCAAACTGAAATTAAAGGATATTATGAAACAGATCCCTACCAGTCGTCACGCTTGTGCGCGGGCTTCCGGGCCCAGCCTGCGTCTGCATTGCCGTTAGCAGGCAACGCCTGCGGGCCAAACGCGAATGGTGACTCGCTGAGCTCAAAATCAAAATCGTCGATTGCTTGATCAGAGTCACTGTTACTGTCATCGGAGTAGTGGTCCATCTTAAGTTCGCATTGGTGCTGGCACCACCGCACGTGCTAGCCAGTGCAGAGCTGAATGCTCGCAACCTGCCTTCCACGGACGTCTTGCGTCGGCCACCTGTGATAATGACACCTAACAAGCGGAAGTCAAAAACCTGCTTCCGGTATTGCATTCATTTGCTTTTTTTCGAATAAACTAAGATGAGCTGCAAAACACCAAACGCCATTTCAGAAAGGGCAGATCACCGACCTTCGGATAACGCCATGACCTTGGGTAGCTCGAACAATCGCCGGAGTACCACTTTAACGAAACATGCACATGTTTCGTGCTTTTGTTGTGACCTTTGTTTTGTTCGTCTTTATTTTTGCTTCGCGTTGTTTCTCGCTGCTACTTTGAATCAAGACGCAAGTCCATATCATTCCATCTCCGGACACCGTAACGTTAGAAACTAGTTTCACGATGTATAGATAGACGTGGACTTTCAACTTGTTTCCACTGAAGCGTTCATCGTTTTGATTGTAGTACCTAAGTTTAATGTTGTATTTGATGAAAAATGTAGTCCGTCAATTTTATGAACATAGTTGTTTTATGCAACTTGGTCTGTGTGTGGTCGATTAGTTAGCCTCAACACCTCAACTATACAGTTTTCTTACGCATTATTTCGTCAATTTTTTTTTCTACTAGCTGATCACGGATTGGTACCCACAAGACCTGTATGGTATTAACACGCACTGGAGCCCATATGCACACATAATCATTACTTTTGTTGGTTTCGAGTATGTAGTTTGTTTAGAATTATAAATGTGTTAGAATAAATTTCTAGAACGTACATCGTGTGTCGAACGACACGTAGGCCTGAGAAACATTTAAATAAGTTTGATCGTAATCTTTTATAAAAAGACTGGCGCAATTATTACGTCCCTGAATCGACCGTGTTCAAAAAAAACATTTTTTTTATTTGCATTTTTGGTTGAAAAACACCGCATTCAAGCTTGTCAATTGTTTACCTATGTGTTGTTTGGGTTACTCCTGTATATATATTTTAACCTGATACGCAGGAAGTGTGTTGTCACCGAACCCACGTAAAACATCGCCTTTCATTGCTAAGACAGTTTCATGCTAGGTAAAATCACATGGCTCCTGGCCATGGCTGAGAGAGGTAAATAATACGAATGTTTTTACTTATCCAACATATTTTAAGTATGAAGAGTGTAGTCTTCTATGCCCAGAATACGTCTCTCCGAGGTACGATCTTTCTTGGACGAACGAGAATTGTGAGAAACATCGTTTTGTCAGGAAGCAGCATTATGTTATGCGGTTCCTTAACTCAGGCATTATAAAAAATTGCTTTAAATTAATCTTTCCAAAATAAATTAGTTGCAAACTTTATGCTCTTCCCAGACTCTCAAGTCACGATTATTTCCAAACAATACATCCCCCTGCAAGTCATCCGGCTGCCCTTTTTATTTGTCTCCAACCTTGCATATCATATTCCGAGGTGCACAAACTCCGGTTGCTTAGCTTCGTATTTTTAAACGTATTTGCACATAATTTGTTTTCTGCCTGTTTTCCACAGAAAACAAAAATCATGTTATTTAGGAACTTCGTTAAAATGGACATATTATTGCTCGGTTGTATAAACCTTAGATAGTGACAAACGCTTACGCGAAGATTGAATATTCATATTTCTCCCGTGTTAATGTTTCGTGCGTCTATTCTTAAAATAATAGTCTATAAGCTAGGCCGAATCTTTTCGAACAGTTAGTACACCTCAATTCCGCGTGGTTAACGCCGTAACGTTGCAGCCAAGTAAAGATGATTTGTGGGATTACTTGTTTCTTTACCTATATTCAATTATTGAACGCTTGTTTTCTTAATATCGTTCTACATTATTAACGATATGTCAGAGCAAGCCGCAATAGATTCTCTAAACAAATAAGTAAACTATTCATCTATCCTCGTATCCCTATTCGAAGAGTTATAGTTAGTGAATGTGAACTATTTTGTCACAAAAATAAGTCGCCATTAGGTACGGACTTGCGGACGAGGGTTGTTTTTCTTTTGGAAATCACCACTACTGAAAAAGACAACCGCCAGCAGTTCGATTCAATCGTGTTTTTCTCGATTCCTATAGTTTTCACTAAAGACATGAGCTCAAAGTTCATGATCGTGGCCTCATCCTAAACCAGACAAGCATATCAATTAGAGCTTTTATATTTTTTTCTAGAACTACTTGTGATAGGTCATCGCAATCCCTCAGATAAAAGACTCCTTTAGGAATTCAGGCGCTCTGAGTATGAAGAGCATAAAATGGCAGATAAGTGAATGACTTGCATTTTCATTCGTTTATTTCTCAACTTCCAATTTCGCAACAAAATAATATATTCGAACTGATATGTTTTTCTCACTTTGGATTATTAAAAATTACTCCTAGATGCAAAAGCTCAGCTTTCATCCGTATTGGCTTTTTTTTTTGCTTTTCAAATTTGCAAATATAAATTTCCAGGAATATTGGTTGAAACTCGGTGTGCAATAACAATAAAAAGGTTCGAAGTCACACGAAGAAACAACTACAAGTGCGTAGCTATGAATTACGCTATCTCATGTTTTAATGCTGGTTTTAGTCATATTCAGAGACCAAATGTTCCCAATATATTAAAGGTTTAATATTTCGCGGTATTTCAAATTTAACGCATTAAAATGACTACTTTGTTTGTTGCTGTTTCACTTCTTCGTTGATAATGCCAAAATTTATTTTATTATGTTAATATTTAGGCACAAACAAATGTAGTATATTTAGATATTGAAACTAACTTTCAACCTGTGGGTGAAATATACTCCCTTCTTCTCAAATTAAAAAAAAAAAAACGTCCCGCAAATAAGAAAGTGAAAAATATATAATCGTCGACATGGTATTTTGTTTTTGTAATTTGCATAAATTTTTGGAGATTGATAGATGACTAAAATAATACGCTAAGCTAACTGTGGCCTCATGCCTTCTGATACCACCGCAGACCTGGGAAGATGCATCTCGGTATCTTGAAGATAG
Source organism: Ixodes persulcatus (assembly GCA_013358835.2). Lineage (NCBI taxonomy): Eukaryota > Metazoa > Arthropoda > Arachnida > Ixodida > Ixodidae > Ixodes > Ixodes persulcatus. Next base: position 19,231 of record JABSTQ010011555.1, read on the forward strand.
TGCATTATAGTTTGTAATATATGTTAGTAACTGAAACATTATGTGAACTTTGAAAATAGGCACGCTCAAATTAGTCATCCGCAAAGCCTGAATGAAGCAATGTTAATTGTTCTCGTTTATAACCTTCAAACTTTGCACGCAGGAACAGTCACTGTCACGTGAAACGTGTTTAGAAGGTACTCTAAAATGATAGTTATAGAAGTATGTTCCCTCTTAAGGTAGGTCTTTCACCTTACACAACCGCTCGCTACCAGACGCCTGCACCCACTTTTTATTTTTTTCATAATTTTAAATTTCATATTTTAGCAGCGTGTAAACCCTGGATTTGTTGTTTTGCTTTGTTAAATTTGCTAGTACATAACCTTTTCATTTCCTACTTTCAACAAAGATAAAAATCACGTGGTTTAGCTATACATATATTTTTGTAAGAGATATGTTCGCACGTTTGCTCAAATATAAAGTGAAAGACTGAAAATGCTGACGTAAAGATCAGAAAGGTATTTAATGTTTCATGAAGGTAAACACTTTATGTGTTTATTTTCATAATGTGTAGAGGGAAAAAACAAGGATTATTTTCACACATATGGGCATATACCTTTATGCGCGCATTTCGCCAAGGAACGATATAACAAAATTTTTGTTTTGACTAAACCTTGGCATTTGGGGCGCAGTGGAGTAGAATATAGAATACAACGAAGTGTTCTGCAGTATATATATGTATATTCACCATTGCGCAAACGTTTTCTAGAGATGAGCAAACACATCAGAAACGTATATTTACAAAACCGAGCAGCTTGTGTTAATTAATTGAAAGTATTGAACTCAAAGTAGACTTTCGATGGGCTCCCTATGAATATATTCACTTCAAACATCCGGCGAATTCTTACTCAGCAAGACATTGTCATAACCCACTTTCTATTCACTTCGCTTAATATTAAACCAAAATTGCAGGACAGGACTTTTTTTTTAATCATACTATTACCCTTACCAAAAATTCATCAAATAATTTCTAATATTTGTTGTTGAAATATTACGACTGGTTGGACCAGCTTTGAATGGTTCCTGACTACTTTCTACAATATGTTAGTTTCTTTTTTTCACGAAAAAACCGAATCGGCAGAAGTTTACATAGGAAATAGACTCTCACAGATTTGATTTTGCGTACTGTTTTGTTGGTGTCTTCTATGCGTAACAGGGCTGCATTTTCACACATTCTTTCAAACCATCTGCTACGAACACGTCATATCTTACGGCTTGCTAAGTGCGTCAATGAATCAAGTTACTTTCATTAACCAAACGAACTGACGCCATGGGCGCGTCACACGTTCCAGCTGCAAGTAGGAGGTGCCCTTTAGCTCAGAGGTTTTTAACCTACGGTAAGATAAATTTCCAGCGTTTATTTTTTGTGTTTACAATCTATATATATTTTATCTTGCAGGTGATGAAAAATGCGCTACAATAAAAAATTGTTCACTTACGTACTACACATCACCGTCCATGCATCTAGCAATGCTCGTTCAAATCGTATGCATTCTGGCGATCGCAAGAACATGTAAGCCTTTCTACTTGAATAATCCTGAATGTGCCAGCGCATATCGCTTTATGTTTTATTCTAAATGTGCCACTTCAAGATATATCTTTTATTTCTGATAATAGTTAAACCTGTTAGATATTATTTTTTTTTTCTCATCTTGAGATGAGCATGGTACAATATTTGACTACAGTAGTGTCAAGTTAGTTGAGTAGCCATTGAGCCTGAACCCCGCGGGCCGGGCTCAGGCTCCATGGTTGCATTCATGAAGGGCCCGGGCCGGGTGCGGGCTTTGCATTCAAGTCTACGAGGCAGGCCAAAGCAGGCAAAGCCGACCATTACTTTTTTCTTGGCAACATGTTTTTTTGAAGTGTATTCGGGGGGTTAGCAGAGGAACCACAGTGAAGAAAAAATAGATGGTGAAGCATGTGTGTGTGCGTGTATGTTTTTGTACGTTTCGGTGTGTGTGCAGCGAATGCCCTTCCAGAGGACTAGCGGCGCGGCGTTTCTTTTCGCCCATCAACACGCACACATACGCGCCTACACAATGCGCACGCTCGCCGGCGTAAACCATCTGCACGTACGAATGCGTGCATCCCCAATTTGGGTGATGAGGTTCCCCTGAGCGGAGCTTTTCCTGAACAATATCTCGCAGACCACCGGAAAAGACAGCGATATATTTTTTTTATCTTTTTTTAGGTTATACGCGCAGCGAGATAGCAGTTTAGAACTTTGAACGCGTTTTGTCCTAACCCGTCGCGACTTTTCCCTTTCTTTTGAACTGTGACACATGGTTTTGTTTACTGCTGCTTGTCACTTCTGTTTGTTTCGTCCTTTCCGCGCGGACTTAATCGCAAAAGAAAGATATCGTTTTTTTGTTTTTTTTAATAAGCTTCCTAGGTTGCAGATTAGCAAAAAAAAGATGTTTACAGCATTTAAGGTTCGGAATTTGTATATATACCTATATAAACCAGGTTGAAAGTTGAATAACGAAGAAACCAGGTTGGCACATGGTAAAATATATAAAAAAAATCTTATTAGTTTATAAGTCTTATAGTTTGTTTGCATAACAAGTTACATGACAAAGTGCAAGCTACATAACGGGTGTGATGGTTTGCGCTACATGTGCTAAAATCTCAACGGTTACTAGAAGACTACCTACCTATTGAATCAGTACCTACAAATGTCAAAAACGTTATATAAATAATGGCAAAATCATTGCGAGGCACTCGTATCTTACCGACATACTTTTTGCACTAAACGTGCGTATAGTACAAGCAAACAACAATATTAGCTGCATAATTTACGTAATCAATATTAACAAAATATAAAAAGACAGATGACACAAGGACTGCACTTATGTAGTATCAAACCTTGTGCTTAGGATCGAAAAGCTACGTCAAGCAACGTGCAAGGATAAAAACATGAAAGCCGTTTACAACTCCCTGTAACGCCGAATTAAAGCGCAGATCTTGAGGAGGAGGGGGGAAGGGTACTGAGGGGAGGGTATACCCCTCCTCCTTCCTCCTCATCCTGTCTGCTACTCCTCCCTCCGAGCGGCGTCGCCGTCGCCTCACGAGGGTCACGGGACCCCTGTGAGGTCACGTGACGATGACGATGACGTTGATGTCATCACGGCGACGTCGTCGCCATCGTCATCGTGATGACGTCATCAGTGACGTAATCAGTGACGTCACGTGACGTCATTGTGATGATGTCATCGTCACTAATGATGTTATCAGTTACGTCACCTGTGTCATCACTGATGACGGCATCATCACTCATGACGTCATCGTCATCGTCACTGATGATGTCATCTTCATCATTATCGTCACTGATGACGTCACCAGTGACGTCACGCGTCCCATAATGCACAACGCGCGGTTACGCCGACGGCGACGCCGCTCAAGCACGAAACGGGCGCCTAAGAGCTGCGCTTTAAAGAAACAGGTACAACATGGTTAGTTTTACTCAAGGAAATATATTTTTTTTTTTTCTTTACGAAGCTAAATTTTTTCTGTAGGTTTTCTTGCGCTACAGGAGATGACCATGAGACAAACAATTCTAGGATAGTTATAGAGAAGTTTGTAAGGCCATTTCTGGTCAGCATAAGCATGGCTATGACAGACAGGGTAGCGTATCGAAAGAAACTGTCTGAAGCTCCTGCATTGCAAAGTACTGCACATCTAATCTAAAAATTCAAGACTTGGAATCTAAATATACCAGGCTGGAACACCGAATAAACCAGGTTGGAACAAGGATGGCATTTATAAATAAACCAGACTTGTTTTTCTTAAGATCCCATTGTCTGTTTGTATATATGAATCAGTTACATCACAACGTGCATAACGGGCTACGGTGGTGTGTACTACATATGCCAAAAACCAGACGTTTACAAGATATCGCCCCACCTTTTGAATCAGTACCTACAATTATCACGAAGTATATATGTATACATGAAAAATTGCGAAATAACTGCGAGGTGGTCGTACCTCACCGCCATATTTGTTTCTCTAAAGCCGGCGTTACACTGCTTATGCCCGTGTCCCACTAGAGCGACATACAGAAACAAAAGACAACGACAAGCCTCAAACCAGAGTCTTTCGCGATTAGAGAGGCTTTGTAGAAAAAAGGAGGCTATGCTCAAACACGACCATTATGCACGCGAGGGTATCCTTGGCAGGCTTGCAATCGCTCGTGCTTACTTCACGAGCACCGAACGACTAAACACCTGCCAAAGGTACCATCGCGAGCATGCTGCATGGGTTTGAGGCTTGTCGCGGTCTTTTGTCTCTGTCTGTCGCTCTAGTGGGACACGGGCATTATACATCATACAAAAGACAGTCTGCAAACAGATTCAAACGTGAGTCACCACGAGATACGAGCTTTGAATACCTCACAGCATCGATTTCAAGGAGATACTTGGCACGCGGGATTTGAACCACGGATATCATGGTGATTGATATCTGCAGACTGTCTGTTCAATAATGTATAAGCAGTGTGACCCCGGCTAAAAAGCTACTTCTAGTTGAAGCAAACACAGAAATATGACCCGCGAAAATTGCGTTATAAATATTAAAATATATATTAAAAGAAGGACAAAACGGACTGCACGATATTGTATCGAACCTCGTGCTCAGGCTCGAAAAGCCACGTACACAACGTGTAGAGATTAAAAGAAAAATCCAGAATGATTTTTTTTTCTTTAGGGAAATCCGAATTTTGTATTTATGGAGGTATTTTGTTTTTACTTTTATACGTTGCAGTCAAATATATCAAACGGCGCTCTTGTAGCTCTAGCCGCTACATGTCCAGATGATTATCTAAAATTAAATAAGCATCACAACTTGTCTATCTACTTCCCTAGAGCGGCTGTTCACCGTTCTACCACAATACACGAAACTCCGTAAGTAGACGTTGCAGTAATTCGATGTAACAAGACTTTTTTCTTGGACTCTTCTGCCTCGCGCCATGTTGTCGATGACTGGGTTGAGAGCGCCTCCGGGCGGAGAGACGCCGCCTCCTTCTCTTTTTTCGATTACGCCCTCTCCGCACGAATGGGACGGCCGGAGAAGCGTTCGCGCGCGTCGGGATCTCGGAGGTCACGCTTTAATTAGCAGACGACCGCCGTGTGTAAAGATTTCAAGTATTTGTTTTATTTTTATCTATTTACTTAGAGAAGTTTGTTCAGTGGAATGCTTATACCCTTAATGCACGTTCTTCGGCCAGCTCTGTGTAAAACCTTAGCTCGACACGCACAGAAACCTCTTTTTATACGGTCCCTGCAAACAACCATCGATCCCTTTGACTCATCCTGCACAACGTTGCTTTACCTCATATTCTATTAAACTTTAAAATCGCTAAATCGCAAGTAATTAGACAGATTGAAAATATACCAATCAAATAATGGTAGTCTACCATTTCCTCCAAGATTTCCGAGGGAAGGGTCGGCTGCCAGTGTGAAACGTTATAAGATGATAATACAGCGACTGCTATTCGTGAAAAATTTTCCCGACAAATAGCATTGTTCTCTTTCCGAAAACTCCCGGTGACGTCCTCAATCACATGATCGCGCCCAGCCGCCGCCGTGGTCGCACCTGAGTTTAAAAAAAAATAGAATAAAATAAGCTCCATCTGTCCAGCCGGATTATAAGTAGCGACTTATGAATGGCAGAAATCGTTTCCTTTAGAGTTCACTGCCTCACAAACTGAGCTATCCAAGGGATAAGTTTCAGTCGACAGGCCTTTTGTTGCATCACTCAAGCATCAAAAAGAATGACGGGAACGAAGGTACAGGCACTGCGCGTGCTGGCGTCTTTAGCTCTAACCATTCGAAAGCAACAATCTAAAATAAATAACACTTTGCACTCGCGTTGCACGGTCGCTTCATTTAGGGTTATTTACTTCGAATCTTTTCTATGCGGAAAGCTAGACGTCTGCTTCTTGCAGAGGAGTTGTGCTGACGTCAGAACGACGCCGACCTCTGATTGGATCTGATCGAAATGATAGTGGGTAGACCTCAATGCTAGATGCCTCGAGATCTACCCACCATTTTTTTTTTTTTTTTTTTCAATCAGCCAATAAGAGCTTGGCGTTCTGACATCATTGCGACCCCTGTGCAAGAAGCAGACGCACTTCCGCTTCGCATAAGGAAAGCTAACACGTGCAGCGCGTGTACCTACGGTCCCAACATTCTCTTTGATGCTCGGGTAATTCAGCGAAAGGTCTATTAAAGGCTGTACATTTTCTATTTCTTTCTGCCTTCGGTAACGCTTCGGCGTCTTGTGAACCTCGAGCGCCAACGCGACGCGAGAGCACAACAAAATTTTACTAGCTCGTGCTAAAAGCCGGGCACTCAAAATAAGTGACGCCTTGCCGTTGTGCTTGCGCGTCTGGACGATCTTTCGAGCAGACCAGCTTACACGCCGTATGATCAGACCTCGAAGGCCCATATAGCGGGTCCCAACAACGCAAAATTTAGGTACAGCGACCTCATTACGCTCATGGAGACGAAGTACGGATGGGGCACGGGAGCGGAATCTAGAGTGGAAGCAAAAATGCCGTGAAAATCCTCAAGATCGCGCTCAAGAGGAGGCGCACAAACAACAACGGCGCAACAATGTTGACGCAAGCGCCGAGCAGCTGTTGCTGTGGCATGTGTTTCGCGGTTGCGTAAATGGACTCGGATTTTTTACTGCATTGTAAAAAGGTCACGCTCTCCTCGAACTTTTACCTATACTATAGCTTTAGGATTGCGTATTGGGGCGAACACATGCGCAGTGAATTCGAGTTAGAGTTTCGTGCTCCATAATGTGCATGTGCATCATATATAGTCATGCGCCAATCCAGGACCCAGTTTGGGTTTCGCGCGCGTGCAGTGTGGAACGCGTAACGCCGACGAAAACGGATAGTGCTTGCGCTTGCTATGCTCGGGTAAATCTTTTCGTAACAATAAAGAAAATCCTAGGGTTAAAGTGTGTGTGTGTGTGTGGGGGGGGGGGGAGGGGAGGGGGGGGGGAGAGGAGAGCTAACGGCACTTTAGCATTGCGCCAAGCAGTTCTAGACAGTAAAGATCGCGGTTGGGGTTATTAAACCGCGCTTGCCGAGCATGCAGGCTATCCGCGTCCCCTGCGTTTCATTCATTTCGACACACAAGCCAAGGCTTTCACCGAATCCCTCGTACCGACTTACAAGGCAAATTACACCGCGGTCGATCTCGTCGAACGATATTTGTCTTGAGGCCGATGCAGATAGTCGGCGTAGGTTTATGAAATGTCGTTAACGTCACCAGCACGGCAGGTTTGAGGTTATTGATACGTAGACTCTTCTGGTGATAAAGAATAATAGCGCGAGCTCGATATACGGAAGCAGGAGCAGACATTCGCTACGGCACGAAGTCAAATCCTATTTGAATCGCGTTCAGTTACCGCTGGCGCTATAGTGGGGCGTCGGTGGCGCGCAACAGCTTTGAACACGTATAGTGAAAGCTCGCGCTCCGGCCGAACCCAGGGATCCTGGGCTCAATCCGGACCCCTGCTCGTTTACGCCGGTTATCTCGCTGACCAGCCGGCATACGAAAACATTAGAGAGTTCCAATTTCCTAAGTGTGACTGGTACCTACACGTTGCACACCACATTCTTGTTTTGTTATGACAACATTCGATTGCCAAACTTCGCGAGGATCCTACGGGGCAAAAGAAAGTCCGAGCTCACGGAAGGTACCGACGATGCACCGCACACGAAAAATACACCATGTGGGTTTTGCAGTAAACTAAAAAGAATACCTGCAACAAACTTAAAGAAACAAAAAAAAACGATGGAGCTAATTTTATTTAAATAATTTTCGCACATTCTCATTAGTATTATAGTCACATTGAGAAATCGAAGCGAAATATTACAATTCTATAATTTTTAGTTGGTTAAGTTGCATCCAGCAAAGTATTTTGGCTGAAGGATATTCAGTGAAACGACGTGCTGAATATAGTTCAACGGAATGGAAACTGGCGTGCCTCAGATTGGTAGCTTTGGCTCCATTGCCACAGAAAGCTGCCCCGATTATAGTGTAGGCAATACTAAAACTCACTAATGGCACGACGTGACGTTCACGGCGAACTTTAATTGCTTTTGCAGTGACTAACTTTAACCGTAAAAAACAAGAACAAAATAAAAACTATAGCTACCGCGTATTTAATGAGCAGTTGGAATTTCAATCCTGATTGAAATTTCAATTGCTCATGAAATACGTGGTAGCGGTATCTCATGAGCCTCTTAAAGGTTTCAACGTTCAGGAACGTTGAAATCTTTGGGAGCGGTTTTATGGTTTGTGCCATTCTGTGTTCTGTTGCTCAATGAAAGAAGTTATGTTTCCGTCCTCGTCCTCGATGTTTTATTCTTTCAAGTATTCATATCAATTCAATAACACGCTCGTTTTCAATTATTAAACCTTGGTTTCGGTTTCTAAATGGGTCCAATGCTGAATAAGATGCGCCAATAGCGCTTGCGGGAAGCGCGAGCTTGAAATGTCGTCACAAGGCAGCGAGAGCGCTCAGACACATAACACAAAAATCTCCAGAAGACAAAGTGAAAGGTAAAAATAACATGCCTCGAAGAAACAAGAAGACGCCAATTAGCAAGTTAAAACCTGGGGTGTGCGACGGCGAGAGACGCGAGGCTTCGTATTTCTCTTCCGCTGGAACACGACCTTTGGCAGGTGTTTCCTTCAGAGGTGATACGCACAACAATGTTCGTGCCATCGAGGCCAAGTTTAGATGTGGAATATCACCACGAAACAACATAAATTCCATTGTGCTGCCACTACCTTTTCCAAGATTGTGCGGAGAAGTGGGAAATTATTAACGCGACAGCGTTAAGGAGCTCGTGTCGCAGTAAAGCCGGCATCGGTGGCGTGACGAAAAACTCGTGATTGGTCGATAGGGTCATGATGTCACAGCCACATGACGTCGCGCGGGAATTTCAAACAACCCACAAGGCTCAGGTGAAACGTGATCTTATGCGTGTAATGAAAACGATTAAATAACATTACATGTAATGCGAATTAAAGGTCGCCGGATGTCTCAAAGATTTCACTTTATAAAGTAATTCATTTGTCTTAAAGAACATTTTGAAGAATTATAAGTGGGATTCGAGGCCACGACCCGTCGGTTGCAAGCCAGACTCGCTACTGACTAGGCCATGTCCACCGCCCTTCGTGCTCACCGGAAGGAAGAGCACGAGAAGCAAATGAGAAGCAAACGATAACCCTATCTTAAAGTGGTACTCCGGCGAAATCTTTGGGGTACCCCAACAAACTGCATTTTCTGAATCCCTGACGTGTACCCTTTCCGGTATACTAATTAGTATCGCGAAACGTATGACTGATATTGTGAAATCGGGAAATGAAAATCTTGCAAAAGCAAACATTTAGGTATAACCGCACTTTTTAGTACCGTGACCTAACCTAGCCAGGCGGAGTTCCGCTGAACCGTTTACATTTAAGTCAGCACCCTAACGTCAGTGGAAGGCAAGCTTGCCAGTTGAGCAAGCAGTCTAAGAATAGACTATGCCAAGCATTTGTTTCGTGCTGCTGCGCGGGTACTGGAGCGAGCTTCCAAAGCATTCATCTGACACAATGAAACTATTTGTGATCAGTTAGGAACCGAATCTACACTCCAAAGAGTGAACCCATGCCTTCCACTGGCGTCACTTTTTCGTTGTAGCCTGTAAAGATTTTCAGTTTTAAAAACACGGTGAAGACGAAAACTATAAATTCAATAACTTAGCAAAAAACAAATATTTTTACATAATATTTAGGATACTATTTCATCGATCTTCGTTGGTGTGTTTAGCGAATTTTCAGACAAATCGGGGACTATGAAGGAATCGTCATAGCACCCCTTTCAAATGCGAAGCTTAAGCGTTCACCAAATTTTATGTTTTTCAATGTCCGCGCAGTTTGTAAATATGCCTACATGGTATGGGATCCTGACACCAAAGCATTATTGAACAAAAAAAGTTTGAAACAGGGGTTTTAATTTTGCTCTGACCACGTACGCCAAACACATTCCAAAAGGATCAAAACTGGGAGAGCTATGTTAGAAAAGTAAATGTCATGAAGTTTATATTGTGTCATAACATGACTGTAAGGAGGTGGAATTCCACTGCAGATCTGTTGTTTTAATGACTCGTTTAAAATCAGAAACTCCTAAAGTCTGCCAGTATTTTTACCTAGCATTACACCAAACAGAGCATTTAATACGGAATTGGATTTGTAATAAACTTTTAGTCTTTCCATATTTTGTATTACGCAACTTTAAAAAAATTTCAGTTGCTGTGGTTAGTATTGTAGTCAACAAAATGTTTTTTTACAATATTGTGATAGCAGTGCCTTTAGTTGTTTTGTAATATTTTGTTTCTGCCACTATGTTTCTTCCCCCTAACTGCAATGCCTCACGGCGCTGTAGATGTTTGGATAAATAAATAAAAACAAATACGATGTTTTCAGATAAGTTCCGCCGACCATGCCAGATGGCCATTTTTACGTTTTACAAAAAAAAAATATTTTCTATAATAATTCCCCTCTGAACAAAACCAAAATCTCTTTTGCGGAAAAAAAAATACTTTTAGCTTCAAGAAGAAAATATTAGAAGCACGCTTTCAGTGCGAAGTTGGCATTCGGGTTTAACCTCTCCCAAAAAAACTCTGTTGTGGCCATTGGTCTGGAAATATTTACTGACGAACTGCGCAGGATTGACTCAAAATATTTATCATTATGTATCGACGTTGTTAATGTCAAGAAAAAATTCGCAAACATCCCACATTTTTCACAAATACACTTTTTTTTTCCGTATCCATAAATACCAGTACTTTCAAACATTGCCAGCATGTTTTCGTGTATCTTCATGGTATTGGCGCTATATATAGTTGTCCTGGGAAGCAAAATAAATTTAAAAAACGCTCGAATTGGACCATTTTAATAATTACGAGTTATTATGAAACTCAAAAAAAAAAGGCCATCTTCGATTTTTTTGGACTCTTTCACATTAAGACCAATATAGGTACTAACAAAGTATGCAGAAACACGTTGCATAACGTAAAGTGCGAGAAAGACGGTTCAGACGGCGATATCAAAATTTCACCGAAATTTTCGCGTTCAGGGCAGCTGAAGTGTTCTCATAAGAACGATCGTAACTCCTTACTGCAATTCTTTCTGGGTGATGTAGGTATGAAATAAATAAATACGTAAAATAGAACTGACAATCAACCCTCCTCACGATTTTAAGCATATGACACGAGTATTCAGTCATGAGTTCAGGTTGCAAGATATTAAAAAGAAAACATATCTTCAATATGCCCTATACCGCATAGAAGCTAAAACCGTAAACAAAACAAAATCTGAAATAGTTGGAGTGGTTGAGGGAAACAAGGGTTTATAAAGAGACCTCTAACCAAGCCTGAAACTTTCAAGGTCTTAGTTTCGAGCAGACGTTTTTTTTATAATTATGGCACCTTCAAATGACACTGAGAAACACCAATCGATCGACTGTCGCTTTTATCATTAGTCTACCTCAGACGCAAAAAAGAAAACACTGCACAAGAAGAAAAAGAAAGACATGCAACTGCTTTTCAGCGGTTGTACTTGCGCCTGAAGGAGAATGTTAGAACTGTAACAATGCAGGGTCTAGTTGTTGGTCTAAGGCGTTGTTGTTTGTCTAGGGCCTGGTTGTTTGTGTCTTTCATTCCTAGATGATATTTTTTATTTATCGGTTTCTTGACTAGACTCCGGTGTGCCACGTTTGGGATGACGCACCTAATATGCGTGGAGAGCAAACAGTATGTCTATAACATTCCATTTTCTAGGTACCTGTTCGGGTTCATGTCAGTCTGCCGTAAAAGTGGACATCTGTTCCCTTGATCCGGAGTTTGGCGATGACAATTATGGTTATGACGGATATTTCTACGATAAAAATACCGACAAATGCCTGCCCGCAACACTTGGTAATCCTAAATATGAGGGCTTTGAAGAAAACCAATTCACCAGTGAATACGAATGTAACTCCTGGTGCAGAAGTAAGTGGTACCGGTCTTCAATATTTCTTTATTCTTTTTCCCCAAATTTGTCATTAGATCGCTAAACGTTTTTCATAATTTAAACTATAAAATTAGTGCTGATATTGTGAGAAACAGTTATCAAATTAAAATAGGTTGCTAGAGAATTCTAAAGCACGTTCTTTGAAAGCATAATTTACCAGGTGCGAAAGCATAATTTAACAAAATGAGTGTTTATAAAGCACGCAGAAAAAAATATCTTTCGCACCTCTTTGGCACAAAACCATGCAACCGCCACACGTATTGCGTGGACTGCCAGACCAAACGCTTGCTTCTCTTATTCTACATATTACTCTAACTTTCAGAGACAGTAGAGCAATAAAAATAAAAGAAACACAATATTCGTAAAATTTAGTGTTTTTATTAGAGCGAATAAACAAAGAAATTGGCAGCGACCTTTATCTCTCAATTCCTTTAATGCATAAAATGCAATATCTAAGGTGCGGTCATTTAAAACGATATAAAACACACTAAGCCGTCACTTCAGGGAGTGAGGAACCTATTTTTATCAATTTCCCGCTTCCCTGAGCAGGAAAATTGAGGAACCTGGTCACGTGCCGTCAATTTCTCCGCTAAATTTTGTGGGGAAACTTGCTTGGTGTAGAGACAATGTTATGTCAATTTGCCTCCTAAATGATTTCGTGGGGAAAGTGCATTGATGTACTATCACTGCAAATATGAGCGGAAATGCCGCTCACCTTGGCGCACGCTACCGTGAGAGCCGCTTGTAGCATTTTTCTGCAAATTTTGGTGCACTCTGACGTCAAGAGAACTCCCTTCCGGCGATTGTTGCTCCACACTGCACTTCCGTGTCCTCTGCTAATGAGGAAGTGGAGTCGCTATCCCTTCGCTCTCTAGAACCTAACATTTTTCGCAGTGCCCCAGCTTATGATTACGCAATTGAATCAGTCCACAGTAGAGTTGCTCACAAACACATGTCTCTCAATTCGTCAGAGACATATTCGAAAAATTGCAGATTGCCGATGGACGTATTGGCAAGTAAAATTAGTGTAGAGAAAGAAGGCTCGACTGCGAATCACATAATTCAAGCACACGGAAATGAAGATTGATCTGGATATGCACCACATTAAAGACGTTCTCGAGCTCGAGGGACGAGGTGAACCGCTAGCTCGCCCTCTCAGGAATAGGGGGTGTAGAAAGTACACTCCCTGTCCCATATGTAACATTAAAAAACTACACTTCGACTTTCAGTCCACTGACGTCGGGTTGGCGATACCAACTTTTACGAACGGCTTTATAGCTGTTGGATATAACGTACTAAATAGCCAACCTGCTTATCAGAGACTACAAACAAACACAAAAACGCTTAGGTTTTGCAGCAGGACCAAAAAAAGTCTTATTGTCTTACTGTAACCTTTAATGCGTACAGTGGCCCAAGCTTTTAATAATATAAAGCGAGCGTCGACCGCCGGGACGGCCAGCGCCGTGCCGCGGAAGGATGCGGCGACACGTGAGAGATTAAGCGCGTGCGCACAAAGCTCATTCGTGTGCGAGCGTCGTCTGCTAGGCTATTCCGTTGACCGCACACAGCCACTGTTCAATATCTGCTGGCAGAGCTGACCACCTTTAAACGAAGATTTGAACAGCGCTTGCTTGCGTGATACTGCTCAAGCGTGGCATAAACCGCGCGTCATCTCGAGTTTAATTTTTTCCATTTCACGTTTGTGTTTACTTTTTGAGCACCAACAAAAATGAAAGATACGGTGACGCGACAAACTGAATGCAACGATGCATTAAACTACATACCGCAGCTAATGATACGAGCCATCAAAATCAATCCAGTGGTTTCACCCTGCCACGTGACATCGTCCTCCCACGTGCGGTTGCACGCGGTTGTATCTAGCGGGAAAGCCACGTGACACACTTTTAGCGATGGACTGGCCAAGATGGCTCGTAGCGTCGGCTGCGGTACAGCACAATGTGAAACGGAGTATAGACAAGGTTTCCGCTTGGTGTTTTGTACTACCAACTGCGTTGTTGCTGCCGTCATCTAACTTATGTAGCCTGGTAGTCAAACGTTTCTTTGACCAGCGGGCGCGCGCATATTTTTATGCCTCCTCGAGTGCCCATAGAAACACGGGAACGTGTTGTGAGAATGTCGATGGGCGGCATGACGTAAAGGGATATAGCAACACCAGTCGGGGTTACACAGGCTACAATCAATAGGATTGTGAACGAATCCCAAGAGGAGGGGCGTATCGGTGATGCACCTCGACATTGCAAGCACCCTGCGCTCCTTTGCTACGGGGCAGGGGCTGTGTGCGATCAACGGAATAGCCTAGCAGACGACGCCCTCACCAAAAAGGGCTTTGTGAGCACGCGCTTAATCTCTCCCGTACCGCCGCACGCCTCCGCGGCACGGCGCTGGCCGTCCCGGCGGTCGACGGTCGCTTGATATTATTAAAAAAATTGGGCCACTGTACATTAGCTATTTAAATAAGTTGTATCGCTCGGCTATCAAGCCGCTCGTGAAAGTTGATGTCGTCGGTTCGGCGTCGGTGGACTCAACTTCGAATTGTTGTTTTGGGGTGTTACATATGGGACAAGGGGTGTAGCCCCCTACACCCCCTATTTCTGAGAGTGTGCCACAGCAGTATTGTTGAACACATTCCAAATGGTGCGGGAGCTTCGGAAACTCTAGCGATTCAGGCGTCCATCCGAACAGCCCTGTCACGATTGAGAACTGCCGTCCAAGTAGCAGACGAAAGAAAAAGTGGAGAATGGAGTAGCGGGTAAAGGAGGGTAGTTGACTCGGTCTTCGGCGTGCATCGCAGTTCAGAGAAAAAAAAAATGCGACGCGGTTCCTAGAGTACAGCGCGCCACGCGGTACGGCGTTTCAGCTCATATTAGACGCGAAAGTACCTGTCGCGTGAAGTCAAGTTACGCGACGTTAATTTCCCGTCAGATTTAGAGGGTAAACTGAATTATTGAACAGCTCACGTGGCGTCAGGCGACGCGACGTCAGTTTTCCCGCTAAATTCGGTGGGGAAACTAAACTGGTGTATAGGTCACGTAACGTCAGGCGACGTGACGTCAAAGATGCCGTCAAATTTAGAAGGGATGGGGAACAGGTGTCTAGGCGACACCTGCCAGATCAGGAAGCGTGCTGAATATTTCTGCGTCACACACGAAGGCCTCCGTAGGCCGCAGATTGGAGGCGAGTGCCGTGTCAGCGTTCGGTTGGAAGTCGCGTCCAGTCAGTGAAAACACGGCTCCTAGCCGAACGCTGATACCGGAGTCACGTCCAATTTCTGGCCTGCGATGAACTTTTATAGTGACGCAGCACATAATTGCAGTCACATTACGTCAACTTTACCGCTAAATGTAGCGGGCAAACGGAATTCGTATACATATAGGCGAAGGGACGTCGGGTCACGTAACGTCGATTTCCCCGCCAATTTTAGCGCCGAAACATAATTGGTGTATAGATCGCGTGGCACCCATTGACGTTACGTGACCTAAGCACCAATTCAGTTTTCCCGCTAAATTTGGCGGGAAATTCAAGGACGGTCGGACGAACTGACGGACAAAATCTTGTGATTGGTTGGGAGAGGGGGGGGGGGGGGTCTATTTAAGGTTTACTTGATCCCATTTTTGTTAAACCGTGAGTTTGATATTCACAAAATAGCTGAAAACCCTGATACTGAATCTTCGCTTTGGCATTATTATGTGGTCAGCTTCTGTCTTTTATTGTCCACTATGGAAAATTGCAGTATTGTTTAAAGTCTTTGACCATGTGGCTGAGCACAAACTAAATCAGTAGCTATCTCCTCTGAAAAAAAAAAAATGTTCCTGGGTGAAGAATCTCAGGCCGCATATGGATGTGAGGTTTGTTTGCGAGCTCTACATTAAAGGGATGCTGAACCAAAATTTGGAGCTCACAAAAGAAGGCTGGAGCGATAGGCGGAACGGTGAAAATACCCAAAAACCTCACTCATAGTCATACAGCGATATATCTAACGGATGGCCGTATTTTTGGAAAAGACCGGCGCGATTAAACACGGCCCACGAGACCGACGAGATAAGTCACATCGCGATGCTCATTCCCTCTCCTCTTCGCTTTGTCCCCTCGAACACACTGCCTAGAGGAGGAAAACTGAAGCGGAGGAGGAGAAAAGCGAGGTCGCTTCGCCTCCTTCTCAAATGTTCCAGGATAATCGTGAAGTCACATTCCTCGCATGATCGCACCCTTCTTTTTCCGAAATACGCCCATCCGTTTGAGATATCGACATATGAGTGATGGTTCGGAGTTCGTAGCGTCCGGTTGAACGCTTCGGTCTCCCTATTTTTGCGAAATCCAAATTTCGGTTCCGCATCCCTTCAACACTGTCACGTTCACAGTTAGCGGAATAGCTTGTACCACAGCAAGCCAGAATTCGCTGAAGAAATGAACTAGAATAACACACAATGTGAACAGACTGATTAACTGATGTAATCCTGTCAAAAGTTTATTCTAATTTTACTGCATGTTATTTGCAAAATTGAGTATTTCGATTGGAGCGGGCGAAATTGGCCTAATGATTGCTATATTTTAAATGTTGATTGTTCTGAAAAAGAACTACGAAGATAATGTGTGTGAGCTAAAAGTTTACAGGGGGAATGAAATACACATTCAAAAAAGGGAAACATAAAGTGAAAAGGCAAAAACAGACAAATGCAATACAAATATACAAAATCTATGGCAGACATTATATCTATGGCAGACATTATATGTTATGTCTGCCATAGATTTTGTATATTTGTATTGCATTTGTCTGTTTTTGCCTTTTCACTTTCTGTTTCCCTTTTTTGAATGTGTATTTCATTCCCCCTGTAAACTTTTAGCTATATTGCTATAGGTGGGAATACTGTATGATTATAATAAGGGTCATTGCCGTCTTGTATTCATTTTTTTTATTTCTCGATCACATTCTTCGAACAGAAAATGTACCGCAATTGTGTTTTGATGATGCCATTAATGACTATCGCGTTCGCTACCCGAAAGTGGGAGTTAAGAAATGGACATACGATTCTGACGCTACAAAATGCGTCCAGTTTATATGGCAAGGAGATGACACAGCAAGGAAAAATATTTTTGACTCGCAGGCCGAGTGCGTAAACAAATGTAAAGGTAAGTGTACGAATAGTTTTGACGGTTTCACTCTTGATAGGGAATGAAATAAATTATATACACAGGTCATGAAAAGCTTTTGACATCAATGTTTTTCAATCCTCGAAATACGGCTGCTCTGGGGAGACTGCAGGATCTAAATCGTATCGTAGAAAACCCGCTGCACCGATGGTCTGAAATTTGCGGTCCAAGTAAAAACGTTTTATATCAATATGCATACATGTCATTGGAAAAAAAATAAACTCGTCTTGCTTGCGTAAAGTTCGGACGTCGCGCTACCTTAAACCTTAAAATGGCTACACACTGAACGTTGTAACTTACCAAGTGTTTCGCGCGTGTTTGCGTGAGTGGAACAATTGAGTTTATACTCATACTGAAGAATATTCCTTTATCTGACCACGTTCTCTTCTCCAAATGCAATTCAGTGCATTGTTCAAGTCAGACTGCATTTGAGATGTATTTTGCTTGCACTCAGTATGGCAGGAACCCGAAGACGCATTTTAGATATATTGCCTTTTATTACTATTCCTTAAAGACACCCAAAATCCCTTCTCCCCAACACCAAAAAAAAAAAAAAAACTGTGTAATGCTTGGATAACACTTGTAGCCTGTAGCCCCTCCCACGTTTAAAAAAAATTAGTTTTTTCGCTGAAGAGTTACGCCACAAAAAACAATTTGCGTTAGAACTCAAACTGAAACTAACTACTACCTCGAGGCATCGCAATTCGTGCAAGGTTTTTTGTTTGTTTTTTTACCTACAAATGTGCTTCCTTACATGGATATTGCGCTAATGCTTTGTTTGGAGGGGGAAGGATACATTTTTTGCGTAATATACGTAATTCATACATGCACTTAGAAATGTTTATGGGGGTTCGATATCCCTTTACGTTTGGAGAAATATTGAATGGTTATTTACTGCTATTAAAATATTTCAAGTAATACCCCCTGACGCCAGATATTTATCACTGCGAACACGGGCACCCAAGGAAAACTGACATTTCAATTATATAGATTTTTTATAGAACTGATTGAACCACTTTTGTTTTACATAACCGTTTTATTTTACTTCCAAGATTTTGTCTGGCTTCATCCTATAAACAGAAAGCTTTTAGCAAAGCTTCCATCTACGTAGACGTACCTCACCTGTATTTAATGACCATTTATTGTAACCGCAAATACTATTGAAAATATCTAAACCTATAATCACAATATTTCTACATGTGTTTCGTTGCGCTGCGTTTGCTGCGTTGAGCGCTGAATGAACAAAGTCTTAGCTTCGATGCAAACCCAGTGCTTGCTCGCATTTCAATTACTCTAAAGCCACCCCGTACCACACTTTTACGAAAAAATATCAGAGTTAAGCATCATGTAGATACCAAGAAAAGGTAGATGATAATATAAACTTGACTTAAAATTACTTCATATTTCTGAAGACGGTAGCAATCATCCATGTTCATAAAAGCAATGCGATAATCTTTATAAGAAGCAAAATGTGAAGGCTTTACTTTTGTATCACCCTTGGTAGCTTATACACATATTGCATACAAAATATTACGGAACGCTTTTATAATAATGAGAAAAGGAATATGCAGAGCGTCTAAATTTAATTGCAACAAAAAATAAATAATAAAGATGTGAGGATTAAGCAGGTGCCATCTTCACTGTGCATTTATCAGGCCCGGAGTACATGAGATGAGGAAATAGCCTTCACGGAAAGTCGGCTAATTAACTAACATATGTAATTAACTTTTTTATGTTTGGTCTTGTGGCGATCGCATTATTGTAGTATCGACGGAAGTTTCAATTAGAGCAGAAACCGATTTAATTAGTTTTTGAAATACAATCAGGTTTTTAGATATTCATCGATCAGTTTTTGCATATTGGTAATCTTATCTCTAATCTGGGCGAGGAGAGTGCTAGAAATTCCGTCTATAATAATGCGTAAAAAATTAACACATCTTTTTGGGTGCTTCGTCATACTCTCTGCTGTGCTATTTCGGAGCATCTGACAAGCACACGCGGCCGAGATAATGAAGAGCTAATTTCTATAGCTACTTTTGGATGGACGTTTAGGCACTCTTTCTGCAGCTTCTTTAGAGATCAGCCGAGAAGAAACGCGAAAGCAGATCATTGATTATCTTGAAGCCTTTCGACATTTCGATAGCTCTTTTAGTTTGATTAGTTCATAATCATATCTGCCGTCAGTACACTACTTGCAACATGACCAATCAAGCTAATAATTAAAAAGTTAATGTACAGATTTTACTTAATTACCTGACTTACTCTGCCGGTTATTCCCTCTAATAATGTCCGTCTAGCCTAATAAATACATATTGAACACATGACACCATGAACTCTCACCTGTTTTTTTATGTTCGAATTAAAATAAAACATCCTGTAGATATGCTTTTCGTTTCTTTTGTATTTTTTTTTTTCAATCCTTCTGCTTAGAGTCTGGAGTCCACCTGCCCCGCACGTTAGAAAGCAGTTACTTAGATAATTTCTGTTCTTTCCATTTTCATGGTTGAAGTTCCTGACCTGGGGTTATGTGCATCCGGGTTTCGTACCAATTGTACACATGGTGATGACCAATATTTTTGGTATGATAATACAACACAAGAGTGTAAAATTTTACCACCTCACCATTGTCCTACACATGGAAACGGATTCTATACATTTCACGAATGCTACCAACGCTGTGGAAGTAAGTACATTTTAACATTCCTTTCAAAGAAATTTATGCGTTACGATATTGCACATAATTTGTTCAAAACTATCTTACTCTACAGAGTGTTTCACGTAACGCGGGCCGAATTGATTATGTTAATGGTAAGCATCGCACAGAAAAATAAAAGCAATGTCATAATGGTCTCCGCAAAATAGCCTAATAAAAAGTTTTTTTTTTTTTTTTTTAAACTTGGATATAAGTAGATACTTAATGCAACATTATAAAAACGTTACATAAAACGCTCAAATCGAAGGCGTTTTTTTGCGTTTCGCTTTCGTATCACAACGCATATTCGCTCCGCTTGTCCTGCTCCCCGTGGTAAAAGCGCGCAATTACTGCCTCGCCTCTCTCGTAAAAAATAAAAAAAAAAGTTTGGTGCGAGATGGCGAAATGAAACTCTGTGTACAGTCCGAACAACATGAAAAAAATAAGCTTTGATTCTTGGGTTCACTTCTGTTATGCGAAGAATACGTTGTGGCACACGTTAGTTGCGCGATTTGGGCGTGAGGAAAAGGATCTCTGGCCCAAAGATACGCTCTGATGCGCGTCCAAGCGCGTGTCAGAGCGTACCAAACGCGTCCAAATTGAGTGTTTTTTTGTTTTTTTTTCGAAAAGCTGCAGAATGCTGAGCGTGCTTTATACTTCTGCAAATGATGATGACTGATTATAAATGCCATCCAGAAGGTTACATACTAAAACAACACCTCGAAATTTATTAATTAAGAAGTGAATTGCTCGAAAGTAAATATATACATAATTATACCTAATATTATCATTTGTTTTTAAATAGGCCCTTTGGCTCAAATCAAAATACAGTCAAATTTTCTTTTTTTATTTCTGTGCGATGCGTATCTTTGGCAGAAGCGATGTTGTTCACGTTTCATGACGCACTTTAAATCTAACCACTCCTCAACTCACCCGTGATATTCTCTTTCCACTCAAAGTAATTCATCATCACTTCGATGCTGACCTAATAATTGCTATGTACATTTTCATACACCTCCTCACTTTTGTAGACTCCACTTTCTATTTTTTTTTCCTTTAAGAACAAATATTACCATTGATTCGTAGGCAAATCTCATTTATAGATTTAGAATCTCCACGCGAAGACATTTTGATTAAATGAACTCTTTCAAGAGTAAACTAACTTGTGAACTCTATGTTTAAGACTCTTTTGATGATAGACCATTTTATTTTATTTTTTTTAGTGAGATTTTATGTTAAGTTAAATTTCTTCGTGAATTGTTTTTGTCTGGAATTCTTTAAGATGCGTGAACGTTTTCTAGTGTGATCGCTTTGTGCGATTTATTTATGACATTCCCGTGTTCAGTTCGACCTTTTTCATTTTCTATCATCTGTGAAAGTGTATGAATTGTATCTCTGATGCCGAAAATTAATTTGCCTATGACACGTACGCAGTACTCTGAACATAGTATCTACAAAAATAAATGCATTAATACTAAAGAAATATTGCAACCAAACTTATTACATGTGCATGCAAAGCAAAATGCCAAACTCAAGGAAAAAATATGTGTATGCGAAATAATAAAACAGGTATAATTTGTCACCTAAACTCAAAATTTTCAAGTCTCAAAACACAATGCCCCCCTTTCCCCCTTTGATACGCGTCCCGCTTTGGGGTATGGTCACTCTTCGTAGAAAACGGCGTAACCAAGGACAAGCAAACGCTCAGGATAGCAGTGTTGGGGAAGCGGCACACACATTCCATTCCAATTTCATTTCGGGGAATTCGAGTTTCCGACAATTCCATTCTTTTCAACTCCTCGGAATGGAGGCACTGGGCCCATTTCCACTCCGGGAATTGCTGAACTCCATCATTCCATTCCTCTAATTCTTATAACGTAAAAAAATGGTCATTGACAGCCACATTGTGTTCCTCGAAAAAAGCAGCACAAAACAGCTGACATTATCGAACGCTGAGACAAATGCGAAAATATGTAAAAGCTTCCTCAAAACACTTATGCTACTAAGCCGAAGGCTTGTCGCAGACAGTGGCGACCCTAGGATCAGCTGCACCCGGGATGGTGGCCCGCCGAGGTACCCTCCCTCTTCCCCGTCTTACTGCCAAGCTGCACCCACAAGAAAGCGCGGTTCACAATTTTATTATTCCGAGCCATTCCAATGAACCGGTAACCGGCAAATTTGATTACGGTTCAGTTCCGATTCGGGTTCAATATTAAATGTTTGAACTCGGTTACATTTTTGTTCCGGTTCAGTTAAAAATAACGTGTTTGCTCCGGTTTTCGCTTCGTGCTCGGTTCAACACCCTTTAACAAGGTGTCAGTTCAACACCCCTTAACAAGGGTGTCGAACGGACACCCTTTAACCCCGGTTCCTCCGGTTGGAATGATTAGTGGGTACACTGCGCTCATCGAACGCGCTAGAACATGGAACGCCGGCTCCCGCATTTGAACGCATTCCAGAATTGCAGTTGAGACAAATGTAGCTGGCTTGAGGTCTACCCCCTAATCATTCGAACCAGAGGTCGGCGTTTTGACGTCCTCGCGTGCCCTTTTCTTCCCCCTCTCCCTAAGTTTATCGGCGCACAGATCTGGACACCGAGTGCGTCGCAGCTGCCAGATAAAGTCCTCGTATCACCCTGGTTGCAAGTGTCGACACCAAGTGGCTCTTCGATACGCGGCTAATTAAATCCCCTTTAGACTAAAAGTAGCGCCATTGATTGATCCTCCGACACACTCTTCCCCTCTACAAAAATCCTCCTCTTCAAAGTTCCCGTTTCCACTACCATCGATTTGCCGAGCGTCCGTCCGGTTTTCGCTTCGCCACTTCCGTCCGCCGCTTGTGCCTTACCGTGTCGCAGTCTCGCATTCTCCGGCGGCTTGTATACGTATACATACAACAAAAGCTGCCCGTCAAAGATTTGTTTTCTTATCGGCGAGTGTATATTGCGTGTTTTGCTTTTAGAAACGTCATCGAACTGCCGCTATGACGTCAGCGCTACTACATCACTTGCGCGTGTTTAAAACAAAAAAAAAAAAAACTTATATTTGCGTTTTTTTTTTTATTTTGTCGTCACTTCGGCGTGTAAAAGCCAAAGCAAAAAGGCACAAGCCGCGATCATATTTGCTGTCGACTCTTTTGTAAACGAGCGAGTCGGCGACAGAGAAACTACGGTGTGCTTTGTTCCTTTCGCAGCCTAAGATCACGGCTTCGCATTCCCTAACAGAAACATGGTCGCGCTTATCGCCTAATTGGTTCTTCTGTCTGCTGAAGAGGAAACAAGACTAGGACGACCTGTCTCACGGTTAAAGTTTATTGTACGAACGTTTATAAATCGGAAGATTGCATCGGATCTCGAACCGAATGATACGAGCAGAACACAGCCGAAGCCTTGACAAAATTCGCGTTCCTGCTCTAGACCTGAAGCAATGGAAAGACATACCCAGAAACAGAGACGTCAAGGATACCCGCAGCTCATGTCCTAGCGAAAACATGCAAGCTGCGAGTCGAGATCCCGCAGAAAACAACGATCAAGGAAGGGTTTGCCAGCAGTCACCTGTTGCGGCGATCGGCAGAAGAGCAGCCTAGGGGGCGCTAGCGTCGAAATGAGAAGGGGAGAGACTCGCAGAGAGGAAGAAAGCGATAGGTTCTGGAGGGCAAGATGGTTTGGCTCTATTTTCAATATAGAGGGGCTCTACGACTAATGGCAGTGCGTCGTGGGCCCGGTTTTCATGCCTCTCTATAGGAGACATGCTTGTTTTTAAAACAGTTTTCTAGGTGTGCCACGATATGTACAACTTGGCACTTGCGCTACGCAAGCTGCTTAGACACTGTCTCGTCATTGTCCCCAACATTGTGCCTGAACGACGGCAATAGCACTTTTCTGAACTCGTTCAAGCGGAGAGAATCCTTGACGCATGTTCATGCCTGCGTCCGTCAAGGTTAAATTCACTAGATCCTGAAAAAGTGGCACCATTGTCCTCCCTGCCTGCTACCGGACACAATCAAATACCAAAATACAGACAACCAATCCTTCTAAGGGCATTTTCTGATCGGCCTCAGTTGCCATGCAAATCGTTGTTTCTGTTTGTTCCAATCTTCGATCCCTCCGAAAGAGTAGCTCTGAACCGGTTGCGCCAAGATAACTATTAAGCATCACCGTTTTGAGAGTGTCTCTCGTCAGTAAAAGCATCTTTGGTACTCTGCATGCAATCAACTTATCAATCATGCTTATTTCCTTAGGTCTATTACTATATGGTATTCTCATTCCTCAGTATTTCAAGACCAGAAAATTACCAGGGGGTGTCAAAACGTAATACGTGTTGATTTCATTTTTTTTTTTGTAAATAATGCAAAGATGAAGGCAATTTACATATCTTTACTTTCCCAAAAGTCTTTTTTATTTAGTGTTACCCGTTTACATAGTCCAAATCTCGTTCAATGCATTTTCTCCAGCGTTTAGTCTAGGCCTCCAAACCAGTTGGAATCACCTAACATGCCCCTTCCCACTGACTGGGCCACTGACTGAGGTTGACAGCGTGCCACTCATTTGCTTGTCAGCGATTTCGGTCTTTTCACCTTTGAAATTAAAAACCCCTAGCTTCTGACATTGCTCACATTCATCACAACATAACCACACACATTTCTGAAGCGTCTGTGGATCTAAACAGCCGAAAAGCCCTCTTTCGTCAGAAACAAAATTACGGCTCTATGCTTCAGCTTATTATCCATAATTCGATTTGTTAAACAAAAGACAAAAAAGCAATATTAGAGTATTGTCATCTGCATAATATATACAAGCATATAATTATAAGTCGTCTTCTAAAGAGGTTATGAATGCACAGGCTATTCTTTTTGACACCCCCTCGTATTTTTGAATGGCTCCAAGCACCGACGCCGCATCTGGTGGTGGTACGAACACGTACCCTTATTTCGCCGGTGTGTGGATAGCAAAATCTCGGTATAAGCGAAACATCTCTATAAAGCTACCCGTCGCCAGCGCATTTAGATCGGCTCACCTAGAAAGGAGAAGTCAATCAGAAATCGCTCATTCCATGAACGACCATGTAGGAGTCATTGCGCTACTTTCTCAGGATCCATTTACTTTAGTAAAGTCGAGAGCAGACGATCGAAGCGGAAAGAGCGCGCTCGCGGATGCCCATGAGAACAAAACACTTTTTGTTTCTTTCTAAATAAGTAGTACCGTTTGGACATACGTTGATCTAGACGGCTGAGACGCTGTTGTCTGAGACTACTTGCGCACGCGCCACTGCACCGAGAAACTGAGGTTGGGAAGGAGAGAAAGCGCGCGGGTACTTCAGAACGCCGAGCTCTGGTTCCAATGATTAGTGGGCACTGGGTAGACATAATGTCACTGGACCTTGGAAAAATAGCGCCAAGCTTCCCGTGTGGTCGCCCTTTTGGTTTCTGTTCCTTGGCATCTCCATTCTTGGTGAGCCAATCTAAATTTGCTGGTGATGGGTACCTTGATGGTACCGTTTCTTGAATACCGAAATTTTGTTATCCATCCACCCACCGGCGAAAATTACTCACACGTTCGCATCGCCCCCCCCCCCCCCCCCCCCCCCCCCATGCGGCGTCGGGTTTGGGGGCGGCATTGAACATTAATATCCCTGAGTTAAAATACACCAGAACAACACCACTGTAAAGGATCTGTAAAGGCCTCTTCACACATGCAGCGGAGCGCTACAAGCATGGCGTTGACTTCGCGCAAAGTGCGTGCTGACGGTAGCGTTCGCAAGCTTTGTATCGCACCGTCAAAATTGTTGCTAATGGCAGACGATAAGTAGCTGACGACACGTAAGCAGCGCTACATCAACGCCTCGCTGCATGTGAGAACCGGCCTTTAATACTCCGACGTTGAGCGCAGCGAACGTAGCCTAGCGCTGAACGTGGGCCTCTCATTGGCCGGCGAGCAGGAACCCGATGTCTGTGGCCAATGAGTAGCGGTGTCCGCTGTGCTACGCCGCGTTTGCTACGCTGGACGTTGGAGTTTAACCGAGCCTTAAGAGATCTGTGGAGATAAGCATCACTGTGATGAGTGAATCCCATGCACAGCGCCAAAAACGCTAATGGACGTTTTCTGTTTCTTGTCGTTCTCAGTCACGTGTGTTTCGTATCTGGCACGCAGGACCACAAAAATAATAAAGAATCAACCTGAAATATGCGAGAAAACATAGATGATGCAAAACAAGAGCGTGTAACAATCGTGCATTCTTCGTAAACACCTTCCCGCGGTATGGAGATATCAAGACGATGTTCTACCGCATACCAGAAGTGCCGACATTCAAGATGGCCTCGCCCCTGTGGAAAAAGGTGTATATCGGCGAAGAACGCTTTCATTACGATGATGCTTCATAACGATATCAATTTGTGCGACTGGTTCGGAATTACCCTTTCAAAGCTTCAAAGGCTTAGATGGACCAAAATGGCGATTTCCATCTGAAACCGATCAGCCAATCACCTCTTGAGGTTTGGCTGTGACGGTGTCGCGTGAATGCTAGGAGAAAAGGGAAGGAAGAAAAATATCAAGCATGAAAACAAAAAGAATGTCACCTCGCCTCAACGGAGCCGGACATTAAAAGAGATATTTCGACGACCAATCAAGCTTCGTCGCAGTCGCGTGTATGTTACTATCTGTTTGTGACGGGCTAGCAGGCAGAGAAGGCAATGGCGCCACGTTCCCAGAATCCAGTGACTTTAGGTATACCTGAAGCTAGCTGTCTTCGTCTCCACTGCACTCGTCAAACGCGTTTGAACGCGGAACGCCGGGGTTCGGCGCTCGGCTCCCGCATTCGTACGCGCTCGACGAGTGCAGCGCTCCGACATGGTGCGAAACAGAGTATGCGGAAAGCACGTTCGTCTGCTTCTTGAAGAGGGGTTGCGATGACGTCAGAACACCGAGCACTTATTGCCTGATTGAAAAAAATAGTGGGTCAAGCTCAAGACATCTTGTATTCAGGTTTACCCACAATCCTATGAATCAAAGCCAACCAAAGCTCGGCGTCTTTCTGATGACACCGCAACTCCTAGACAAGAAGGAGACGACTTGCCCTCCGCAGAGTGCCTCGTTATCAAGGATGAGCTGCTTTGGGTTTGGTGAGGAAATAGTAAAAGTCACCACTATAAATGAGACCACTCTAGATCAGTACACTTATAGCTTTTCAAATAGGATGAGAAATTTTTGATTTTATTTCGAGGCGCTTCCTTGAAACGTCCTGAGATTACACATAAATGTCATGGTGGGCACACCATGACATCCATGTCAAGGGCTACACTTGAACCTCAGACTCATTCACAGGTAAACCCTCTTTTTGGGTAACATTGCATAGCATAATGGCCTTACATTAATTTACTATTTAATTTTCTGCCATTGTAATGAACGTATTTTATTACAGGATTCGTAGAAAATAAATGCAAGCTACCAATACAAAATATGAGTATTTGCGGTATGCTTGAAAACAGGTATGGTTACAACACGAAGACTAAAAGGTGTGAAATGTTTCTTGGGTGTGAAGATAGTGGAAACAATTTTCCGACTGCGAAGGAATGTTGGAACACTTGTACAAGTAAGTGCATAATCCTGTTTTGATCTAAATTAGCACATTCGACGCCTTTTATATAAAAAGTTTATTACTTTATCAACTTATTAATGTGCAGCCAACAACTATCAAAAAAACGTGTATCAGCTTTGGGTTAACATCATTCATTTCAAAACAAATTTAGATCTCAAGACTTATAATGTCAGTGGCCTAGATTGAAGACTTCACACCATTTTCTAGTATATTTATTTTATCAGCAAGAGTTTTTTTTCCCCTTTTATTACATTGTTTGTGCTCAGGGTTAAAAAAGTGATACATCGTACCATGTCTTTCAGTATTGCTCTCACACAAAGAAAACAAAGTTTGAATAACTCCTTCAAAACATTTGAGTTAATAGACGAGGCTGAGAATTGTTTCACGTTATTAACAGTCCATACTTCTCGTAGTACCTAAAACAAAAATCAAAACAGGTGTTGATGTCACTTCTAGGATCAATCTTCGCTCATATCGCCGCACCGCTATATAATACGGCGCTTAACGGCCCGTCGCTTAACGCTCCCGATCGCTTATGTTCATAAATTGAAAAGCTGTACACACCGTTTAAGATAACTACTCTTCTTTATTCTTATTGCAATATTTTTAATTTGTAAATGTAAGCATATGTTTCAGTAAGAAACTTGGGTGCAACCGAAAACAAATTAATTCGTTAAATCGATAAATATTTGGAGTGCGATCAAAGCATGTTAGTGCGCTAAAGTTATGGTGTGTCTATAAGGGCAAGTCCGGTGGAGCAAACGAGACGAGTCAAACCGACGGCACGTTGAAAATAGATGCAATTTCCAAACTCACAAGACCAAAAATACTCTTGGAATCTTTATAAAATGGACTGAATAAGTAACTTTCTTTAATGTACAGAATCTTTCTAATAAAACTATACGTGGATTCTTATTAATAAAAACGACCTTTAAAAATATATGTATTTAAATTATGCAGTTATTCTGAACGCTATACGTATCTGAAGAAATAGGCATCTTGATAGTGAACTTTGATAAAACTCCCTGTGTATGCAGTTGCAGAAATAAACCGGTTATTTATCAACACTCTTCTGATATATCTACACAATCTAAAAGCCAGGATTTAATTAGCCTGCGAAACCTCCTTTCTTCACACACTATCCATTTATAATGAGACATCAAACAACGGCCTTCTTGATATTAAAACAAATCAATATTACCCTTTACTTTTTTATTGAAACATTTAATTGTTTTATCCTTTTGAAACTTCATTTAACAGAAGAAACGGAACAGCGGTGTGTGCAGAAACCAGATTATTCATACTCTGGTTTGGTAAAAAGATACTACTACGACATAAACTCTCACAAATGTGTACGCAAGTCCATGTTTCGGGGCCGTGTTACCGGCGATTCAAACCTATTTAAAACGGAAGAAGACTGTAAATTATTGTGCATGGGTAAGTATGAGGCACGACATGTGTATCTACATGAAAAATCTGACGTTCAATAGAAGTAACTTTCTCGAAATCTAAGGATACAATATTATATTCACGGGGAACGAATAAGTTGACTAATGGAAATAATGCATGTATGCCCCCTGTATCATAGCTCCTTTCCATAAAACCGAGAGATTTACTTTACAGTTAAATTTTCTCGAGTTGGTATTAGAAATAAACCGCATTGACGGCGCGAAAATCACTCATTTATTCATTTTCTCTTCTTCAATTTAATTTGATTATAAAATGAAGTAAATATTTT
Source organism: Ixodes persulcatus (assembly GCA_013358835.2). Taxonomy (NCBI): domain Eukaryota; kingdom Metazoa; phylum Arthropoda; class Arachnida; order Ixodida; family Ixodidae; genus Ixodes; species Ixodes persulcatus. The sequence continues at coordinate 48,541 of JABSTQ010011555.1, forward strand.
CGTACCATACCGCGGTTTTAGTAACACTTTCTGATACAGGGTAATATAATAGTCCTTTGGGATGGATAAGGTAAACTTTCGTGTATTGATATTGCTTGGACTGCGCAATTCGACCTTATTTTTGCAAGCTGCGCACATTCATGCCAACACATTCCTTTTATTTTTTGCATTTACTATATCTCTCCTCCAGCTCTCTTCTTTGAAACCGCTGTTATCAAAGTAAACCAAACACAAATGCTGCTATGCAGGTAAAGACGACGATGCGGCAGTGACGTGCATGACCATTCGGCGCCAGGCCCCTCGTGCCGGCTTGGCCTCCATTAATCATTTTACCTTCTGTCATCACTTATTTTCTCCTTTACGCTGTCCTCCATGACGGGCGGTGGTGCTAGACGGTCATGCGCGCCACCGCGGCCCACTGCCTCGTCGTCGTCCTTACCTTTCCGAAAGCAATTCCTTGAACCAAAATAAGCGCGTCATGTTATTCGTTTCCTTTAGCGTAAAACACATGTCAGCGAAAATCGCGCCGAGTCGCGCCGCCGAGCGGTGTAACCATAGCAACCACCACTGACGCTACGACTTGGTCGAATCCCGCTCCGCCACCTCATAACGAAGCAACTGTTGCTGTCGTTACGCCGCTCGGCGGCACGAAGCGACGGAGCTTTTGCTCCTATAGCTTTTACGAGGGAAGACGATGCTAAGCCATGAGAACTCTAAAAAAATACCTTGCGTCTACTTTCCCGCGCAACACTTGGAGAGCCATTCACCGAAACTTAAGGAGGCAGCTCAGCGAATGACGATGCCAATACATGTGTTCAGAACAAATAACTCACTCCGAGTTGTGATATTACGCAATGCGACACGTCATGCTTGCATTGCTTAATGTCACAACTCAGACTGCGTTTTTTGGTCTAAACATATGTTTCGGCATCGTCATTCGCTGAGCTGCCTCCGTAAGTTGTGGTGATTGGCTCTCCAAGTGTTGTGCGAGAAAGTAGACGCACGGGCTTTTTTAAGAGTGTGGTTTGTAGTCATTTCCTGCAGGTATTCTTCAATATTAAGCATTAAAAACATATTGGCGTACACTCATGCATAATTGTTTACACAAGAATAATAGACGTCTGAAAATGCTCCGCCGCAACGTATAGGACGTGTTCCTGTTGTGTCGATCTCTGACTGAAAATTAGAATACGAAACGCAATGTACCAAACTACTGAGGAAGAGCACAAGACGAGAGCGCGCGGTGACACCAGAATTTCGAGCTGATTATTGGGTAGAATTAACACTATAGCTGCCTTTGAATTCCCTGCACTCATGGAACGCGTTCGAATGCAAGAGTCAAGCGCCTGACGCCGGTGTTACGAGTTCTAACGCGTTCAACAACTGCAGTACAGACAAAGGCTGACTTTATCATAGCCTCCTATCTAATGACAAAGCCTGGCAGATCGGCACGAGAAGCGGCCGCCGAAATGAAGAAAGGTGGAGCGGCTGACAACGGATGAGAGGAGAGACACCTGACTGGCGCCCCGCTGCGGCGAGACGCCGAAACGCACTTCTCCCGAGCGAACAAATCTGTTTAGGGTCCTCGCCGCTGCAAAAGCTGTGCGCTGACGCCCACGTTCCCCGAGAAATGGCCCTTTGAAGCTCTGTGCTACCAGATCCTCGCGCTCCAAATCTGCCGGCCGGGCACTCTATAGCTCCGTCGTCGAACTGCCAGGCTTTGTGAGTATAGAGGAATCTATGCCTCTGTCTACATTTCACTGGTCGAAAAAATCTAAATGCGAGAGTCAAACGGCGGACGCCGGTGTTTCGCATTCTAATGCGTTCGACGAGTGTAGTGGAGACAAGGGCAGCCAGCTTTAGGTGTACCGACTAATCGTTCCCACCAGAGCTCGGCGTTCTGACGTCCCCGGGCTCTCTTGTCTCCTCCTCTTCTTTAGTTTCTTGGCGCTTAAATGTGCGGGTTGTCTAATCTAGTTTTAGCGTCCAATTAGCGTGATGAGCATTCTATTCCTTCTATATCTTCATTTTACATGAATGTATTATTTCTTTCTAGCTACATACAAATATGAGCCCGACTCGTTGCAATAACACCTGGAATCCAATATCACTTTGAAGGAGCGACTTTTCTTCGGAAATCGTGTGCACTCCAGAACAAGGGTCACAGTAATTCACGAACACCACTGCAGAAATAATAAAAAAAGAATTCCTTCTTTATGAAATTGGTTTTCATTGTAACTATCAAGATGAACCGAACTGACCGTATATTCATAGCCAAAACATGGGATGATTACCAAAGTAAAAAGTCACCCCTGAAGTCCAACACTGTCCTCTATACAGCTATCTGTCAGTGGGAGTCTGACTGATGAATATCTAACTGTGATGTCAAAATTACACAACGCTTTCCGACGTCTAGAGGATAGCTCGACTTCTTGCACAGGGGACAAACACGTCCCGATCTGCTGAAGTATCTTATATAAGCAAAACTTAAACGCACATAAAGCAGCTCGCGACATTGTAACTAAGATGGTAATGACGGGCTACTTTGAATCAAAATGCATTCCATACCATTTGATGCTATTCTGAAAAGCAAAAAAAGCAACATAACCTTTCTAAATTTTGTACTGTTAAACCTAAATATTGTTTTGACTTCAAAGTGTTTTTCTTTTCGTTTTTTGTTTTTAATTTAATGGAGCAGAAGCTTTTTCCACAAAGTATTTTTTTTTTTTTTGCATTTCAAGCACCTTGATGTAATTGTGGTTGGTTTCTTAGCTACAAAGCCTCAAAGATGTGCAGTACTGTTTGCTCATTTATGTATCTGTATGCACTTCTACCAGTGGCGCACACAGGTTCCCCTAGGAAATATATACTATTGAAGTACACATGATTATATTTTTATTTTGCTCGTGCGGTTTTTCTGAGAAATAAGGAAGTGATGAATCACGTTTTTTTTTTTTAATTACATGCCATGCTTGGAAGGAAACTTACACCTGCAGAACAGGTCCACGAATTGTGTTACACGCAATAAGAATGAACCTTAACGTTATGAATACGCCAACGATACTTAACGTTGAGGTCTCACGTCTTAGCAGAACGAAGTTTTTTTTTTTTTGTAGTGAAATGCTCGAAGGAAGCTTGTTCATTGTTTCTATGCACTGTTGTTTGCTACGGCGGTATATAACATCACTGATGTTTATAATAGTTGTGGAGAAAAATATATAAATTTCGTAAAACCTCACATGCCCATCAGTGCCAAGACAATTTGCGTTTGCCGGAATTGCATGGATGCTTGCCATGTCTGCAACAGAAGAAAGATGTGGATAGTACTACTTCTCCAACCCGATTCAAATCTAAAGTGTGTTTTTAGATCATCGTTTTATTGTCAAAACTCAATCTACGAGCTCCAAGCATCCTGAAAAACCCGAAATTAAATTCATGCGCGGCCGATTTGCGTAATAAAAGAGCGATCAACGATCCCGTCACTTACCGTTGATGCAGAACGACAGATGGCGCCACCGAACCTTGCTGAATTTGGTCGAACGACGGGCGCCGCTTTCAGCCAGTCGCGAACGATGGGTTCCCGCGTGAAGGAGCCGGAACATTGATTACTTTTAGCTAAACATACAATTCACGCGAAAAGAATTGTAAATATTAAGACATAAAATTAGTTGTTATTACCATTCTCCCGAGATTAAAAAAAATTAACAGATCAAACTTATTACTAACGGATTTTCGGGTGTTGAACAACACGAGACTTTCTTCGTTTCACTTTGTGTTTCCGCATTTAATTGAATTCGCGGTGTTCAGGCTAACAAATTCATGAAATAACGATTTCAAACTATTGTCCTCTCGCGCAGAACTAAATACGAATACACCATAAAGCTGCAAGTCTTTTCTGCAGCTTAAATTAATGAAGCATATACTATCCTAAAAACTGCAAATTGACCGTATGCTACCATGCAGTGTTGAAGGCGTTACAAAAAAAAGAGTGACAAAGCACGTTACTCGTAACTTGCAAAATGAAACAAACGCGTTACCGTTACCGATACAGATAAACATTAACGCACGTTACTTTTGCATTACAATTTGCGTTATGAATTGACGGCTAGAGTTTTTTGTGTTTGTTTTTTGCGTCAGTGTTTTTTTGTTTTTTTTTCAATGATGGGTTGAGGGTGAGGGTTTTCTAAAGTGGGACTTTTCGGGTGGGGAAAAGACACGAAATTTCGAAGGTATGGGGAGAGAGTGCGATGACTAATTACTTGGCGGCTATACTTCGTTCCAGCCTACGTTCAAACGCAGCCGACGCTACGCGCTAAGGAGACAAATTAAGCAGCGTCAAAAACGCAAGTCACTGGTACTTTTTTGTTTAGCATTGGTTCAGCGATGATAGCTCATGTATAGATCATGACGAATACTAGAATGGTGCCCTTTTCATGCTGGCTGATTTGTTTCTCCAGCTCGTAGCGTCGCCTGTGTCTGGACTTAAGGCGAAACGAAGTATCGAAACACAAAAAGAAACGTACTTGTACTTTTTTCAGGTCTTATGAAGAAGTAATGAGTAACGTAAGTACGTTACCCGTTACTTGAAATGAGTGACGTAGGTACGTTACCGGTTACTAGAGGGTTTTAGTATTGCGCATAGAAGCAAACGCAAGTGCTGTGCGTTTGCGTTAGCGTTGCGTCGTCTCCATTCGCCAATCCAAGACGCAGTTTAAAGCTCCGCGCACGCTCCGTGTGTAACACGCAACGCTAACGCAAACGCCCAGTACTCGCGTTTGCACGTAAACTCAATACTAAATCTCCCTACTGCATTGACAAGGTAACCGGTACGTTACTACGTTACCGAGAAAAGTAACGGCTTACCGGTAACGTCGTTACGTGTAACGCGTTACCCGCCAACACTGCGAACACGTAACCGATCTCTTTAATCAGACGTGGATTTAAAGAGCAACTCAAGCTAGACTTATTTGCGATGAAAACAAGGGAGAGTTCGTGGTATGCCAGTGGCTTTTGCAGAAATGATGTGTCAGCCATAAATATAAAAAGTACGTAAATCTAAAGCTCCTGAATATAACTAAATACACCCTATTGTTGAGCGGTTTCTAAAACATCTGTCCTACGGAGATGTCTTAATTTGAGCAGTTAGTGATACCGACTTCTTTTATGGACATCACAATGGCTTTTTTATTAACTGAAAGCTTATACAGACTTCTTTGTTTTTTTTTACTATTTGGCAAACGTTTGGTAAGTATAAATTCTTTAAAAATACGATCTTAAATAATTAACATGTTTATTTGTGTTATCTTTTGACTCTTGCTTTTCTGCAAGGACCCAAATGTTGTTGTGTGAAGAAACCTGATTACACCTACCGTGGTTTGATAAGAAGACTTTACTACGACATTGGGACTCATAATTACGTAAAACCATACTTCTTTATGGTCGTGTATCTGGAATGTCGAACCTGTTTTACACACTAAAAGAATAGAGCAGCGTGTATGTGTAAGTGTGGTCCTTTCAATGATTTATCAAGATTAAAATGTCGAAATCCTTAATTCGAAGAATTTCGACTATATACTTTAAAATGCAAAAATAATTCCCGGGCACAACTGGAATAGTTTAACTATTCAACTTCCGTCATACCTCGGGATAATATGAACAATATATGTTTTCTTGAATTAAGCTTACTCATGGTTGTTCTGAATAAAGTGTGGTTTGCTGTGTCACGCACTGATATCTTCTTAATATCTTCCTTTTCCTACCTTCTCAACTTCAACTAAAATGTCAAAACGTTTACCTCTTGACCAATTCTGATAAATTTATATGTTGGAAGACGTCGTTCTACAGTTAAATAAAAAAGAGAGAACTACCATGGCTATTTAGCTACATTGCTTGTACTTAAAGCAATAATCGAAGCATCGCGAACTAGCCTTTGAAGGTTGATATAAACGTTTTGTATATCTCTTGCCTCTTTCGCACCATCTTTGATTATCTTGCATCCGCTTTCTTGAATGTACTGAAATTATCCCAACACAAGTGTCAGTCCCTAAGCCGTTTTTATGCTATTTGTACAAAACAATAACATTAACAACTGCTTTTTTAAGAACCTTGTTGCATGTATATGTTAAAGAATATATGCATATTTGAAGAATATGCATATATTCTTCAAACATTGATAAAAGCTATATTTAATCATGCATAGCTATCCTTTGCAAATTTAATAGAGCTCCTGGAAATAAATGAAAAATAAAACTTATGTTCCTGGTTCATTCGCTTTCAGACTAAATATTAAAAAAAGGCATAACAAGAATCCAACTTAATGTGTGTCCTGGTTAACTATATAAATAGTGTATTTCTTATTCTCGCATTTCATGTCTACCCCTTTCTCTTCTAGCAATTTATGAATCCGAGCTTGATTTTTAATAATATAATATTAAAGCCACAACTCCTTCAAAACCTACAACAGTTTTCTTTCGAAACCCTTCGCACCCCATACTAAATGTCAATATGATCATTGAAGAAACATGAAATAGGAAAATTCATTCTTTTAGGAAGTTTGGCCCTTCAAACAATTTGAATGGGTGGAATACTTTTGAAGTTATGGTGATACGAAGGGTGAATCGAATTCAAGGTGGACGAACGTTCTTTGCTCCAGCGATATGTTTTATTTGCCCATCAAAATGATTCTGTATCACTAACACTTTTAGTTTAAATAAAAATAACACCAATTAACTAGGCTAAATATGCACAATGAAACAAAAACTGAGTCGCACTTCTTTTTTTCATACAGAGCAAGGGTGATTAAATAAAAATCAATCTGATACACATCGGAATTTGTATTATGAATTATTTCGCGCTTTATATCATGCTTTAAATCGTGAATGCTTGAATGTGTGATTTAAAGGGCCCCGAATTTAAAGTGCACCGATCATTTAAATAAAAAAATCTTTCTGCCAAAATGATGCCGAAAAAGTTTTTCTATTTACCATTCGTCTATGTTGTTTTATGGTTCGACGGACATTTATGTTGAATTTAAAGCAAAAGATGGTCAGGCAAGAAAGATGTGTATTAGGCAGTCATTTTAAAGCATATCTAGTAACAAAATATCTATATTTTCTAGATGAAGTGATTTAAATAATAAATTTGATTTCTAAGAAAATAATCTGAATTAAATAAAATAAGCCTGATTGAACATACCTCTAAAAAAACTCAAGATATGCTTTCACTTTGTGGAGAGCACAGTCAGCGACACTACCTTGAAAAGGGAAAATTTTGCAGCCGATAACATTGTCTAAAAACAATAATATTGATATCGAAAACACAACAATGAAACTCTATGTAACGTATGTAACAAATAAAATATTATATAGGCACTTATGAATAATATTCCCATCATCCCTTTTCACTGTTTCTGTCACATTTCCTTCTGACAGCAAGCTATAGTAACAGCTTTTTTACTAGATAATTGTCTTTTCTGTTCGAATAAATATAAATAAATTAGTGTTCTAGACGACAGTAATGAAATAAAACTACTTCAATAAAAATATTACAATCTACTTTTCTTGTTTCGATTTTGTTACAAACGAAATCTGAAACATTATATGAAAACACATCTATCTCCTAATAGCTTTTATGTTGCATTTCAAACATTACAGAGGCAATGTCAGTAGTTGTAATGCATATAGGCACAAAAGGCAATGCGCCAAACTATATAATTTTAACATCAACTTTGCAGTACACCCACTTTAAATGAAACTACAATGAGGTAACATTTCTGCACTTTTGCGAACTTCAGGATGCGCGCATGAGAGAAAATGAAACCTGGTTTTTTCGGCAGCCATGAAATAACTGATTTGCAGAAAGCAGAAAGTCCGCCATAAGATGCCGCCCGCGGTATAAATAGATAGTTAAAGTTTGGAACATGACATCATGTGGACCAAAAACAAAAACAATAATAATAGCCGCCATTTTCAGGGAGAAGCAGAAACAGAACGACGCTTTCCCTCTGTGCTTCGCGTCACATTGCATAGATGGCGCCACCACCCGCGTATGTTACTTGTGTAGCTAGGGCGCAACTTTTTAAAAGGGGCCGTCTTTGGAGTACAATGTTTAATGACAACCAGCATGTTAGATCGGCAATAAAGGCTCCTCCAACGCGAGCTCTCTTACTTGAACAAACGTTTGGCGTCTCGTGAGCATGATCTGTGAAGGCTCGACGGAAGGCAACAAACGCGTACTGGATGCAGAGCTCCTCTACAGCTCTTAAGGGGCAACACAATGTGTGTTTCAAATATAAGCTTCATTCGAGATTTCAATTTGTCAGTCAGAAGCACTTCATCATAAACTTTTAAGTTACATGTATTCATCAGGTATTCAAGCCATATTCCTAAGCGTAAAGCAACGTTTAATACTTCAATCTTATATTAACTCTTGCACCACTCTCAAATGTGACGTAAAAAAGAGTCTGATAAGTTGTAGACATAAGAGCGAAAAGCGCAGTTCTCGCTATACTATCTAAGGAACGGTCTAATCTGGTTTACCTGGACATGCTAAATAACAACACGGTCCTTTATTCGTCTTCTGACCGTGACTGGTGTCGTTGTATTAAGTGGGGCAATGTTAGTAGTACATAAACAAGCGGTACTTTCTTTTTTTATTGAGTACCACACTGTTTAATCCCGTTAGCTCTCCTTCCCATAATGTCTAATTATCTTGAACGAGCTTTATATTTTCAATAGAAGGAAATTTTGGAGTGGCGGAATGTTTTAAAAGTTTTGCAGAAGCCACATTTGGCTAGCTACAGCAAACTCACTGGCTTTGTAAAAGGTTAGATAGCATCTTTATTTTGAGTACTTTACCCACCGTTTTTATTCAGTATTATGCTGAAATCACCTGGGCAGTGTTTGACAGTCTGTGTAGTACGTCAAAGATAATAAAATTTAAAAAAGGTAAAGCCAGTGAGTTCCTAAAATGCATGAATATGTTATTCAAAGAATCAGAACAACCTGAACCAAACATTGAAAACAAATTTAATAGGCAACCTACAATAAAGGATTCATAGAAGACGTTTTCTAGAAGAATTTATTGCCTTTCAAAATGTAAAATAACCATGTGATATCTACAGGTAAAATTCATCAACATCACCTCGTAACAGGAACAGTGGTCGGTAAAGGTTCGGCGGTCATGATACAATTCTTTATGGGATACAAACAGCCTTGACGTTCAAGAAATAACGTCGCTTAGTGATAATACCAACGGCAGTTTTATCTTACAGAGTTCTCTTACATTCATATCAACACACCTTTGTCAGAAACAACTGGGACGTCGGTAAAATTCGGTTAGGCTGTGTCTTGTAAACATTGGTGCTCTGGCTATCTAAGGTGTCTCGTGTGGAAACGCACAAAACGTTTTGATGCAATAAATTCCCTCTTCACTTATTTTGATATGGAGGTTGACCATGTACTAGCCTGGTCATCAAGCCAAGAAGCGAAGACAGATGACCAAATGTAAGGGCAAAAACTTGTGTTTGGAGGTAATAAAGAAAAATTCCGGACTCTGTACACAATCAAGGCAAAACACTCAAGCATTGTCAAAAGCACATGCACTTGAAACAGGTTTTGCATGCGTTGGCCTGTTGGCGTCTACACTCTCTGGTATGTTTCTTTATGAAGGAAGATCACATTTTCAAAACGCACATTAGAGTATGCAAAAGGGTATACCTAAGGATATAACTTTTCAGACGCATGCAATAAGTGCCTTACATAATACACAGTGTAAAAAAAAAAAAAAAATCTTCGAGGTCTATTTACTCTAACTTGCTGATTTTAAATATTTCTGTTTTTTTTTTTTTATCAAGGTCATGTGTATTTTAGCAAGTTCATTCTTTGAGTGGTGTTTGTATGTATATACGCCGTCTCGTTCATTTACACGAAAGCACCTTTAGGAAGAAGCTCGTACAATCTTTGTAATGTTCTGTTTTTTGGTGAACAAACAAAGAAGAATAAGGGTTCATTGTTAAAACAAGAGCCATTTTGTTACTGCAAACTGAAACCTATCCACGCTTGAACTCTAATACTTTTGTAACCAATGTTTCACTTGGATTAACTTTCGATTGAGCTTCCTTGAGTTAAATGTTTGAGCAAGCTAATTACAAATACTTTGGGCCTACTGATTTTCTGTGATGTAGCATATAAATTCCCAATACTACAAATTTTGTATTTTGACCGGTGATTTTTGTTTTTCTAGCTTAATTTTGCTTAGATAATGTTTAAACAATACTGTTACTACAGGTTTTACAGCAATACTGTTTAGAGGATACTAAGAATGTTAAATAGTCTCAGGCGTCAGTATTAGCTTGAATTCAAAGTCGTAACATCTAACTGCCACAAAAAGCTACCTACATTCCTATTCGTGCATGTGTTTAGTGCTTAATACCATGTACAGTAAAAACCTGGAAGGAAACGTTTTATACCATGATATTTATGAAGATTTACTTTTATTACCGTGCCGCTCCTGGTGGCTACGAGCTATGTCCAGGAAAAACAAGATGTTATTGAATAGTCTGCATCATTTTACTCTCACAGCTAACACTCTTCAACACTTTGAAATATATATTCTCGTGTCATAATGACTAGCCAAATATGTAACATCTTATATACGTTCTTTATACCCTAATGTGTACAACAGTAGTTATCACAGTCCTTTCAGCTCATTATTTACCTCTTATCCTGTAGCAGCGACGCCCGCTGGAACCGATAAAATAGCCTATATTTTGCTGAAGTTTCTGCTTATTATAAGACGTAAAGAATGTAAATATTGTTCGAAAGTACCTATTTACAACTAAAGTCAACAAGTGTATTCAAATACTTTCCTCGTAAGGAACAAAACACAAGGTCTGGTGCACTAGGTTGATTAGGAATTGATCTGAACTGGTAATTACATAATAAAGTTAACCTATTGCTGTGTCAAGGGTAACTTTGCAATAGTAATGCACGGCTCTTTTTGAACATACAGTGTGCGTTCTGACTCACTTGATTCTCTTTTTTTATATAATTATTTGGTTATTTTACTACAGTAGTAAATACTTCACATATGGTTCGAAAGTAATTTTTCTGTAATTGGTCCTCAATATACATTTCTGTTTGAAGCTAAATTAGGAAGCAGCACCCATCGAAATGTCCAGGAAAAGCTACAAGGGGAGCATTATTAGTGCCCGTCTTGAAACATGAGAGAGAGAGAGAGAGTAAATAGTGTAAACTTCGAAGTATTGCCTTCATTGACCGCCATTGTAAAACTTCGCCTCGAGACGTGGTTTGAAAACCAGGAACAAAGACACAAACATTTTATGTCTAGACTTGTACAACAAACGAACCTTAGTACTATTAATCCAGCAGGCCTGTGTCCTTAACTCTGGTTAACACACTCGCTATTGAATGTAACTGAGTGCGTTCTGCTCTCAGTAGTAGGTGTATTGGATCTCTCTAATACTGAAAAATTGTCAGACTAATTATGCGCAAATCTAGGGCAAGACCTGATAGATGGGGCCCGCGTACCAGCGTGTTATTTGCGTTGTTAAGTGTTTTGTCGTCGTAAGCAATCACAAAGAACCTGAGCACACTTCGTCTCACTCAAACGCAAGTGTGTCCACCAGCCTTCACTATTTCAAATTCACCGTGTTTCTAATTTGAGTTTCTGATTTCTCAAAAACTCTGGGACTATGTGTTAACAAAAAAAGACTCTTAGCCCCCTTCAAAAATTATAGTTTTAACTAGGAGTTCAGTGATGCACCGACAGCATCAACTATGTGCAAGCAAAATATTCAGCATAATATTAAAAACTACCCTACAGATGTAGACATCAGGTTGTCATGTATCTTTCTGTCTTATTCAGTACTTGGTTTGGTTTCAGGAACCAGCCAGTTGTTTGTGTAAAACACAAACCCACTTCTATTATATACACGCCAAAGGAGCTTAAGATATGTCATACACGACTTCCTCATTTGTAGCATGTAAACAATTTCTAATGCTAAGTGAAATATTGTAGATCATTAGAGGTAATCATAATCGATATAAGAGTAGAAATGTAACCATAGGTAAAAACAATGGGACGACAAAGCATGTGGTAAAATATGTGTGGTTTGTTCCGTCTGTGAAAGAATAACATTTTATACTTCAAATAAATCAGTAACCGCTGAGCCGGGACAGAGCTTGAACCTTTGAAATAAGAACTAATTGTGACATCTAACATAACTTTGAGCTTTTTTTATTCTTCTGTGAGTCCGTTTTGCTCTACATTTTCCTTCAGAAACTATCTTAATAACCTAATTTTATATCTGAAACAGGTTCTTGTATATATTTTTATGACTACGTTTTGTTTCCTTAAATTTATGTACACAAATTAAAACCTGCCTAAAAACATTAAGGCAGTTTTAAACAAAACTCTCAACAAATTTAAGGAAAATAAGTTATATGGTATTGGTGAAACTATATAATGATACCAACTTGGTATAAAAATATGGTGGGAACTTGTATAAGTATATCAATGAATGATCTCAGTACATGACAGCCATACTTTGTAAAGTCTTGTATAGACACAGAAAAACACAGACGTACACATTGATAAAAGTGAAGCACCGATGGAAGCACGCACAATAATACAATAATTATGTAATAAAATTATCTTGTAGTCTCCAGTCCGTGGGTGCCTGTCGGTATCATAGTAATTAGAATACTTTGATACGGCTTGGAATCTTCGAATGTCGGATTCATTATAAAATCAGGCTCTCATGGTGATTGGAAACTCCGAATTTCGCGCTGGTAAGAGGAACTTGGTCGCTCCCTTCGGCGTTTGACAAATGGTTAAGAATTGTTTTATTTAATCCCCAGCTCCTGTTGCGTATAGTAACCTTAAGCCTATGTGTGGTCAATATATTTTAGAAGCGCTAAGGCGCCTGCCAATAAAGGATAATTACATGCTTAAATAAGAAATTGAAATTAACTTTAGTACATGATTTCATTTGAGTCTCGACATTTGAGGATACCATTTCATCATCCTTATCAACATATCCTACCACAATGTACAGGCTTACTCAAAACATAATTGAATTTAGAGGCCTTAACAACTGATGATCCCTAAACAATATAAGCACCGTACAGTACGTATGATTTGAATAAAATAGTGGGTGACTTATACTTCTGTAGACGACAAAACTTTCTTCTACGGCGGATTATCTTAGATAATTCATATGTTTTTCCTCAGAATTAATGTATAACCAACATTTAGGGGTTTTAGTGAAGTATTTCTTTAGTGCGCATAGATGTGAAGGCTACGACCAGAAAATCTCACTGTCCCAATGTTTCAAAACACACTTCTCGAGAGAAAAATTCGTTCCATCATCTATATATTTACATGCCTACACCGAAGGTTCGTTCTCTGAGTTCCGACATTCCAAACTTGCTAAAACGTATACTTACACTAAACACGGGAGATTTTATACCAAAGCACCCTTCGACGTTTTGTGGTCTAAATATCGCTGTTTTGTCTCACAACGCAAGCCTTAGCTAGGTGCACATTGTCCCTTTTAGGATAGGTATTCTCTGATTAAAGAGCTATAATTTTACAAAATATATATTTTAAAGTAGTCACCGCACTCATATAAATAATCGATCGGTCGACTGGCTCGATACTAATATTAATATTATTTGCTAATTTCTGAAATCTCATTGTCGTCCTCTGCCGAGTTCGCCAAACACTCGCTGCGACGCCGACATTGTAAGGTTTTGTAACTACCCACACGTCTGAAAAAAAAATGGAATAGATTTATCAACTCGTCAAATACTGAACACATTTCAAGATGGAAGGAGCAGAAGCCTACAAAAGGGAAAACTAACATGACGTTTCTGTGGGGAAGCTACCTCTCCTGCCTTCTTCAGGAGCAGGCGTCACTCGGATCATCAGCCGCCTAGACCCGGATCCAACAATTTCCTCGACGTCGGAGTCATCTCCGAAGTCACTGAGTTCCTCTAGAGATTGGTCATCTCCGTGTAGACGCCTTTGAATAAGTCCACCCATCATCTGGTAATCGGCCGCCTCCGCATCTCTCAGGATCTCTGTCTCGGCCGCTATGGCCGCGACCATTGGCGTAGGTGCCGGTGACGTAGGGCTCTCTGGAGGCGGCAGGAGACAGGCCGTACTCTCCAACTCGTCGGTGATGCTCGTATACTCTCCACGGAGCGTCGAAAGGAAAGGAGCCCTATTCGACGAAGGCCGTGGTTCGGTCCATCTGCTTACACAAGACATCCCGCGTTCCAGGCGGCTAGGCCGGGCGGCAGGCTGTTGCAGAAGCGGATCGGTTCCGGATGCAACATCTGGTTGGCACACACTTTGCCAGCGTTGGAGGTTTTTTCGTCGCACCGTAGCTTGGTCGTATACTTCGTTCGTCGCGAGCGTCAGCTGCCGGCTGAGGCGTTGGTGGTTTCGGCGGCGTATAGAGGTGCCTCTTCGGCGCCCTGATCCTTGTCTCGCTAGGGGTTCTGACGTGGTCGGCGGGAGTGCGGGCTCCGAGAGCTCCACAACTACAGTGGGAGGAACAATACCTTGTTCTTCGTCCGACTTCGGTTGTTGAGGTGTGGTCGGGGCTTGGATCCCGGGAGGAGGGGGAGGAGGAGGAGTCGGCGGTGAAGGACTGTGCGGCCCCGAGGGAGTGGCGTGCGCGTCGCTGTCGCCTGAGGGGGTACCGTCTATGTCGTCGTCTTCGTCGTCGGTGTCTTGGGCCTCGATGAAGCGTTGGAGAGACGTGGAGATTTGTTCGGAGAGGCTTTCAAGCTGCGTTAGTCGAATGTCGAGACTCTGTATAGCTGCGTTCGCCTTCATCTCCCACTGGTGGATGTCCTCTACTCGTTGGGACATGGAATCGACTCTGCACATGAAGAAAAACGATGAAGATATTGAGCACCAATTTAGGGATAGAACCAATCTGGAACCTTACTGAATTGTCCAAACAGACTAAGCATATTTTAGTCAAAGAAACATTTATACTATCTATAGTCACCTACAGTTTAAAAAGCGTAGGTTTTTGTATTATGTTAATTATTATTGTTCATTATGTTCAGAAGGTTTGCATCCCGACCCGTTCGTCAGCGTGTTCATCGGCTCATTCCGCAATTTCATTGGCTATAGTATCAATGGTGGTCTTTGAAGCGACCGCAATTTTTGCTCTTGTGCTTAGTATTGTGTATTATTTGAGAACTGGATATCGTAGCCGCCTCACAACGACCCAAGCGTTTAGTAACTAAGGTATCATGAACTAATTTCACTAATGCATTGTGTAACGAATGCGTCGTATGCTATGGCTTCGTACCATTATACCAGGCACACGCGTTTACGCAAAGAAATGGATGCACTACAAAGGCAAAACACTGACAAAACTATTTGGTACCAAAACCCTATTGGCATTCTTGTTCGTCGCCTACACCAAAATAGTTAACTGGCAAAGCACTATCAAAATGTGAAACGAAATTAAAATGCAGGCTTACACTATTCCATCCAAGTACATTTAAACAGGCTTGTTCAAGTTTAGAAAAACTGGGAACAAAACTTCAACCGTTAAGTTATTCCGAGCCAATCGGGCGTTGCAGTGCTTTTTCTATCATTAAAACGAAATTGCAGGAAAAGTACGCCTCCCAAAGTATGCCCGCTCAATGAATAAAACGGCTCAAACTCAACTATGCACCTCTCCATAAAACGCTCCTAAGCCGCCGTCATATTGCTGATGATGATGATGCCTCTCGTTCGACTCTCGCGCTCCCTATCAGCTAGAAATGTTCTGCCACTCTCTTGGACTGTTGAACCCCGCTCAGAGCAATTCTCCGCCTATGTTTTGCTGTTTTGCATTTAGTATTTTTAGGCCTTTTTTTAGAAGTTTCCACTTTATTTTTCTTGTGCATGCTGCGTACCCTTTTTGCGTTCTTTTCCATTTTGACATATGAGGCCGGTAAGCACATGCCATTCAAGCGTTTCTGATCGGCGTTCACGGGAAACGAAAGAAGGGAAGAACGCCGAACGGCCCTCGACGAGGGCCGTTCGGCGTTCTTCCTCGACGAGATTTCGCAAACAATGGCAACTGTTCTCCCCAATCCCGGATAAAATCCTTGTAAAGTCTTTCTCAGTCATTGCCAAGAATAGCTGTTCGGGCTGGGGTAGGAGCGAACCAGTCGCGTCCGTTTCTTTTCCTTGGTGCTGTTGAGAAAAAAAGGAATCTCTCCAAAACGTGCCCCAAAACGAGGTCCTCTTGGATTTCGTGCGATCGTCAAGATGTGACTTTCGTCAACACTGTTGTGCTGTGTTATTTGAGATCTTTGTCAAATAATTTCTTTTTTTCGGATAACGTTGCACCTCCTGGTACGCACAATATATTGTTCGAGTGTTGACACTTGCTGACTTTAATGTCCGAGTCCCGCCGTGTAGATCGGTAATCACGTTACTTGTGCGCGTAAAATATGCATGCATTTTGGCTATACTTTGTTGTAAATTATTTTCGACAGCTAAGCGCTTTGTCGAGTGACACGGCTGGGCGGGCGGCGCAGCTAAAACTCATTGTAGGATAAAACAAACATTCTAGTCGCATTCGCTCGGTCGGGCACGTACCCCAAAACTAGTTTACAGTTTGTTCTTTTTTTTTTTCAAATGTGGTACAGTACTTTCTTAATGTCATCGAAAAAATGCATATGCCATAAAAGCCAAGAAAAAAAAAACAGCGTGAAAAAGCGATAGTTTAGCCGCCAACAGGGCCTGAAATTGCGCCAATGCAGGCTGCGCCTATCAAAATTAACAGTTCACTCGGTTAGGGTTAGCAGGGAAGCCAACGAGAGACTAGCCTCAAATACAGTGAATCGACTAGAAAAAGGTTATTTTGGCCCTGGGGTCGAATGTTTCTTGGAAAGGAATGGAGAGTCATTGACAAGTTAAGACACGCATGTCGTCGCTTATTTTATTCACGCTTTTCCATTCGTGATTCGATCTTTAAAATTGTTATCGGCTGATGCAGCAATAGCTATCGTTTTAGGATTGAGGCATTGGCCGATCATGAAGCGAGAAGTGCGAACACCTTAAGCCCCGTCTTGCCGTTCTTAAGCTGTCAGTGAGCGCATATGCAGCTCCGCCGTACCTCTCGGTGGTGGTGAGGACCCTGTTCTCGGTGGTCATCTGCATGCGGACCTCGCTCTCGCGGAAGTATCCCTCGACGCACTCCTGCTCGAAGTCGTGGATCCTCTCGATGTCCGACTCGTCGAGAAAAAGCTTGAGGCCGTGGTCGAAGGTGCGGCTCTTTCCCTTCCACCAGCGGTAGCCGCACTTGACGGCCAGGTGGAGGTGCGACAGCACGATCAGCGGCGGAGGGAGCACTGGCTTCTGCTCGTACTCCATGACCACGGTGAAGCGCTGCGACTTCCACACGTGCTGCGAAATGGCGTTGACTTCGATGAAGATGTTGCTGTGGAAGAATCGAAGCCAAAGGGTCTGGCATCAGATTTACAAGTAGTTGGCACGTGAAATGAGTAACTTGCTGTGCTTGTTCCACTTGATTTGGTTTATGTTGCATCAAGTCCAGCTAGTGGAAGCTTGCTCTTGTATTGATAACTTATATATTACAATCATTTATTCTAGGCAATCGAGCCTTCACAAATGGCTTGCCTCAGAGCGTGACTTGTCCAGGGTGACAGATGATCACCACGATAGCAGCTAGTGGGACACATCGCGGGTTTCGCGCCATCGACCGCGCTTCAGATCTACGCGGTCCATTTCTGGCACTCCTCCAAAATATTTTACTCGTGACGTCACGCAGATTGACGTCGCACAGCTCGACACGACTCTGACGTCACGCCGCCCATTACGTCACCTGTTACATGGCGTCGGCTTACACCATAACGTGACATTGTCTAGTCAAATCACGTTGCACAGTGACGCCACGCGACTTAATGACGTCAGGTGACACCGCGGGTCACGTGACACTGTAACGACACGTAGAAACATAAACATGAGATTGCTGTTCTTGATAATCATAAAAATAACGCGTTTGAAACTTACTTGAACACAGCGATAAGCAGGTTGACCAGGAGTATGTTGGCGACCAGGAGGTAGACCGCCATTATGGCCGGATTGATCCAGCTTCCCGTCTGGCAGGTGTATTCTCCCGGTTTGCCGTCCGTCTTGCACACGGCTGGCGGTCCGTAAAAGGAAACTCCCGTTACCATAATTATCCTCATCATCATATTTGTCATGGTCTGTTCATTTTATGTGCTCATAAACAGTCAAATCGCCTTGATCATATCCAGAACAACGAATCTACAAACATGCAGGCAAAGCATCCCTCTATCTTAAGGTATCAAGCGCACAATAATTAGAAACAAAATGAAATATATCCTGTCTAAAGCATAAAAAGTAAGTTATAACCCAAATGGAAAACTGACAGAGGTGACAATAAAAACGATTTCGCCGCAATGATCACAAACATTTAGCCTGTATAAAAGTGTTTAAAACCTGCAGTCTTGTTCTTGTGTATTACGAATCACAAAGTATCATGATGTGCTTAAAGATATTTTTTATTCAATAAGTTTTGCTTCACTTTGTTTGAACGTAGAAACTTTTGAGTAAACTGTGGCTGCAAAAAAAAAAAATGCTAATGCAAAATATTCGATTAGCCGAGTCAAGTGCATGTAGCAGAGCGCGTTAGATAAGCTATATATAGTTCACGCAGAAATAATAACAACACTGAAATGAAGGAGGGACAGACACTCACAGTTCTTTCAAGAACTGTAAGCTGTGAGTGTCTGTCCCTCGCCTATTTCAGTGATTTATTCTTTACGTGTAAACTAGAACCAAAAGATTGGCGATGCATTGCATTCTTGAACAGCAATCTTAAAAAAAAAAAAAAAAAAAAACATGAGTGATGGCAAACTTTTGTGACGACAGAAAATAAAATTGAATCGTACTGATTGATGAAACTTCACTTCATTTATTAAGAGGGGCTTCCATGCAGTTGTGATGTTACAACATACTATAACACCCTTTTTAAAACCTTTGCTGTATGTAAAGCCCTTGTGCTATATAAAATATGTCGAAGCTTATGCGTACACTTATATGTATTCTTATGTGAATTCCTTGGTTATAAATGTCATTGACAATTCAAAGCCCCCTCAGTAATCTGATTTCACTTTTGTCGCTTAAACGTTCGCATTTTTAGAGCAAAGTTACTTCCCCTTTGCTAGTAAATCTAATCTCGCATAAGCTATTACAGAACATCCGTCGAAACGTGAATTGGATCGTAACAAAAACCTCACGAAGTCATTTCCCAACTTGAGTTTGAATTAGTGCACTTTGCGAGTGATAGAACAGGGGGGAAGGGGGGTGGGGAATAAGAAACGACCAGTAAGACACTCACGATCTATGCTGTCTGCGAAGACCTCGCCATAAATCATCCAGTACGGCATGAAGAAGATATTTTTCACTAGACCCCATGACGCTGTCTCTTGGGGGTGTAGAATGGATTGCCTTGCGACGCCGTAACTCATCAGGATCACCAGAAGAAGCACCACAAAATACATCATGTTTATCACCTGCAATGAACAACAAACAAATAAGAATTAGGCAATGTTGGCTGCTGTGACAGTCTTCATAGTTACTTATCTTGCATTAGCTCACAATACTTAAAATTTAACAATCTTAATTTGCTCTTCCGATTGAAAAATAAAAGATGCTCCAAATACGCAAGTGTGGCGGGAGTAAGGAAGTCGGACGCTAGCCCCATATTGACGAAGACATTCATTTTACTACTCATGTCTTAAAAAATCATACCAACAGCTCTTTTCTGCACCTTTGTAGTGTGTAAGTGTAGATAATACAGATGTTCGTTATCAATTATTTGTATAGAGCAAATTATACCCGCGTTCAAACCCGAGGAGGAGACAAAGCAACGCAAGCAAACGATACGTACCGAAGTTTGGGAAGACCTTTATGAGAGCTATTTTTGTGCGTATTTCTCCCATCTCGTGTTTCACGGCTGCGTGAAATACGCTACGCTTCATTTTATCTGACGTTGGAGCGCATCTGACACTAGGAGCTGATGAAGCCAATCAAGCAACATTGAAAGGGCAAAATCATTTCTTTTATATTTTTTGTGTCTGTATTATTTTTTTCTAATCCAACCAAAAGAAAAAAAGGGTGCCGTGACGATGTGATTTTGTACAGTGTGTGCGTGTTTTCGTTCCTTCTAGATTTTGACTGGGATTATATTTAAAGTGCAATAAAGTATAGCTCGCCTACGAACTCAGCATCCATCAGCAAAATTGAGAAACTCATTCGATGTAGCAACACAACAGCAAAAATACGTTTTCAATGTAATACACACAAGTCATATATTACTTGCTTTGCCTGATAGTAGTATTAAAATTGAGAGCTGTTGAATAAATAAATGATTAGATTATTGATGGCAGTTTGCCTGCCTATTAAATACAAATTCACGGTGTCTAGCAGACGCTTATATCAGGATAGTAATTTCCTGCTAAGTATTTATACATGTTTTTAATATTGACTACTGGTACATTATATTTTTAAAAAGCGGTTACCCTTTCTACCTATTGGCTCTCCTACTCATCGAAAATGCGAATCGAGCAAAGTTCAACTGCTCATGAATAATTAAAACCCAAGCTCAATTTACTCATTTAAGTTCATAATCCCCTTATAATAGTGACATGTGAAGTAAAAACAGAGGGATAAATATCTCACCATTTTGCCGATCATTGTGACGTATGGACCAAGGTATTTGTTGACACTGAGAATGTCCAGGAGACGAATGTACCAGTACATGATGGTGAGGCAGTAGAGTAAGCGTCCCTCCGCGTGACTGGAAGGGGTGAAGCGCAGAGCCACGCCCACCAGGAAGACTACGATGACAACCACATCGCAGGGATTCCACTTTTTCACGGCCCACACAATAATCTTCTGGGTGAAGTTTTCAGGCTCGGACATCATCGCCTGAGAAACGAAACCGAATCAAACTGACGCTCGTTAGCAACGGCTTGAAGCGCGGACTCGCCGCTGAAAACGTACCTCTCGAACCTTTTCGACGGCGAGAGTGACAATATACGCAATCACGTAGACTTCTTGCCAAGATGGTTCGGGTCGCATCTTTACCAGAACAACGAACGTGAAGAAGCAAAGGAAGATTCCATAAGCAATCTGCAAAAAGAAATGAAATGCACTTGTTTTTTTATAAGAAAGGCAACTCTCATTGAAGCCGTGTCAGACTATTATATAAACAAAATCATTACCTGTGGGACTAGAGGCGATAACCTAAATGTTTTATAATAAGTTAGCGTAATTACAAATTTATTTAAAATTCAAACATACTATTCAAAAATCATAGGAAGATTTACAAAGTGAACCTCCGGGAGTCATACGAGTGGCAGACACATCTCTTTTGAAAATGAATAAAAGTGTTTAATTAGTTCACAAAATGTGAACGTAAACCACTTTTCTTTTATTATTTTCTATCCCAAAAGACTCTAGAGCTTGTATTACATTGCATTCTACCTAAAAAAAATTAGAAACGAGGCTTTGCACATGCAAGCACACATTCAGGGAGCCGATTTAACATAGCGTTCTGCTCATCGACAATAGCGAGCATTACCCTATAGAAACCCATGTTGACATTCCCCAGCGGAATCTGAAGAATAGATGCACCGGCAGACATGCAAATATTTCCATCCAGACAACATCCCAGTGCGGCGTGAGTGTCGAGACACAAAGACGAAACTGGGCGTCCCTTGCAACGCCCTTGTAAATAGATAGATAAAACTTGATAGTAAACGCAGCTAGCTGGACGTACGAATGCCAGCACAAGACGGGCCATACAAAAAAAAAAAGCAAGAAGGCATTTCTTTCTTTTTTTATGTAATCTGAGATATGTTTTCGCAACTTCCTCCTGGATGCAACATTTTGCGAGCTAAATAGAAAATTACTACTCTTCTGTGTCGTCATGCCCTGCAGGGGTACTCTGCTAAATAGAATCGATGTCAATAGAAAGTTAGGAACTCTCCACATAGAAGGGGCGCTATTGTCATAGGCAAGCCTAAACCTAAACCTCGACAGTCATGGATATGTCGAGCCTAACGCTCTGCCTTTCGCTTCTTTGGCTATCATAAATTGTTAATAGAAATTGCGAAAACGTTTTTACAATATTACGATTCTTGTGCTGGCTAGATTTTCCGCGAAAAGCACGGTAAGTACGTGAATAATTAACTTAGTATATATCCAGCAAAACAAGTTTTTTATTGCGTAGACATTTGCTAGACCGTTCGCTTATCTGTGTAGAACACATCTACAGGAACGTTATTCTATGCCAAAGAAGCGGCCGAAATGTTTTATATCTGAGATATGTAAAACAAAATGAACTTGAATAAAGACGCCTATGAAATAAAAACAAAACGTTACTTTTAATGAAAAGTAATTTTTTTTATATGCTCTAAATTCTTTAAATCTGGATAAAACCTAGGTTGTTTTGAAAAAAAACATCGTAAAAAAACGGTTGCGTACCAGGAAAATTTAGGTGGGCGCCTAATTACTTAATAGTATGCCCTATCTACACAAAAACACAAACACTGAAAGACGCGGTTTAGAGTTCAAGTAAGAGCTCCAGAAAGTAGAGGCTTTATCTGATGTCTTCATTTCTTTTAGTCAGCTCGGATTTGGGTGTTAGCTACAATACTTTTTTTTGTTTTTTCTTATAGCCCTATTAAATGAATTGCAGATGTCAAATTTTTAAATCCTCATTTTGTTGCTTTTTAGTTGAATGACAGAAACGGCCCTATTGAGAGCCAGAAAAATCATTGTAGGCAGCGGTGCCCGGAACTTTAGAAATAACTAAAAGTTATATCCACCTCATCTTTTTAACCCATGAAAAATTAGAAAGGACTTTTTATTGTTACTGTTAAAATACTGTTTTTAAATATGAGCCTCTACGACTATGCCTCCAGCCGCCCACGTCGTAGACGACGCACGCCGGCGTTCGCTAGCGAGGCGTCAACGGTTTAAGATTCCGCCGCAAGGTCTTCAACGCTCTCCTGAAAACACGTTTTATTCAGTTGAAGTGGACCTTATTCTGACTTCCATGCACCCGTATCCTCTTTACGCTACGTATTGAAACTGGCGTCTTAATTTTACTCTATTTCTGCTTAGGTAACTACCGGCGAACGCAGGATTGCGTCGTCAGCTTCCCGAGTTTGGATATGCATGCTGCGCTTCGCCCGCGTTTGTCGTATTTCCAGATATAAAAACTATTCGGACTGGATAGCTCTTCACCGATAAGAAATTATAACGGTGGTGTCGCTTCTCCATTGAACTTAAATGTATTTTGATAGAATAAGCAGTGCTACCAAAAGCAGCGTATTGATGGGAAAAGCATTCCACCCTTTGCGGTGGACACGTCCCAAGCCTGAGGCTTCGACCATGTGCATAATTTTAGACTCCGGAATACACTCGAGGCCAGCAGAACGTGCATCGAATTCTGAACTCATGAGCATTTTTTGAGTAAGTGTGTTTGATAAAAAGTGGGAGTTACACGGGTGCTGTCTTCGCGATGTGAGTGTCAGGCTCGGCGGACTTTAGGCGATGTAATGATCCTCATGGAAAGTTGGTTTAATAAACGTATTGTTGATTAATATTTTAATTAATAGTTTTATGGCTCATGTTATATATGGATTATTGACGCCAACTACTATCAGAGGCTCGACCAATTTATAGATTTTCAGAAATGGCAATTGTTTCCTAGATATGCATCGGTGAGTTTTCGCATTTCTACCATCGAATTTAATATTGCGCACATTTGGTTGAAGAGCTTTCCGGTCTGAATTGTTTTTTTTATATATATCTGGACATGAGACAGACAAAACCGATAAGCAGTATTCATTCCCAAGCTCGGGAAGCGGACTATGCAGGCCTGCGTTCCTCGGCAATTACCTGGGCAGAAGTAGGGTAAAATTAAGACGCCAGTATCATTAGGTAACGTAAAGGGGACACAAACGCATAAAAGTCAGGATAAGCTCCACTTCAACTGAATAAAACGCGTTTTCAGGAGAGCGTTGAAACCCTTGCGGCGGCGTCTCACATGTTCACGCCTCGCTGAAGAACGCCGGCGTGCAAAGGGGCTCATATAAAAACAAAATAAAGTACTTTTATAATTTTTTATATGTTAAACGGTTGAGGTGGATTTAACTTTTGTCTATTTCAAAAGTTCCAGATACCGCTGCCCACATTTTTTTTTTTTTTTCTGGCTCTCAATATGGCTTTTTCTGCATTAACTGGAGATTTTGAAATTCAATTAAAACGCAACAAAGCGAGGCTTTGAAACTTTAACACGGGCTATTCAATTATTAGTGCTATGAGAACAAACAAAAAAGTAATGACGAAAATAATTTCTGGAGAAGGGGAACAAGAGGGACAAAGGACAAACAAAAATTTGCAAACACAGCTAGGTGACTGGTACGCGACCGAAAAAATCCGCCTGGTCCGGGTATCGAACCCGGGACCTCTCCATTTCCAGTAGAGCGCTCTACTAACTGAACTAACCAGGGTTTGCTAACTGCAGCTAACACCCAAATCCAAGTTTACTAAAAAAACCTGAAGAAAACTCATCACGTCTCTTCCTTTTGGAGCTCCTATTTGGACCCGAAATGGTGCCTTTCAATGTTTGTATTTTAGTGTAAGATTGGACATATTATTAAGTAATTAGGCGCCCACCTGAAGTTTTGTGGTACGTAACCGTTTTTTCTCAGCTTTGTGTCTAAACTAAGTGGGTTTTATGGAAATTCCAGACATTGAGGGCCTGATATCAGCAAAAATAATATTTCTTTTTTCCAAAAAAGTAGTACTTTTCTTGAAGTTCGGAGGAGTCTTCATCGAAATTATTTTCTTTGTACATATCCCAAACATAAAAAAGATCGCCACGTCTTCTTTGGCATGAAATGACCCTACGGTGTCTGAGGTTATGGAAAATATGGCGAGAATATTTCGTGAACCGACACAACAGTCGCTAAAATAATCTTTGGTCTGGCTCGGTTTTTTTTCGGACACAGGATCTCGGGTAGCCGGATGAAAGGCAAATTTGCCCTACGTAATACTGACAGTACTCTGTCACACGTCGTTTACACTCCCCAGCCGGAAACATAACGTGAATAAATCAAACAAACAACAAAATTGTTCAAAAACAAACAAAAAACAGCAAACATTTTTATCGAGAACCTAAACCTCATATATTGTTATGCCATTCCACAATATAATCTGCGTAGAAGGAATGCTGAATAACTAACACCAGGTACCAGGATCAGTACTCTTGGCGATTTTGGCATTGGTTTTTCAGACTAAATTGTTCTAGTCTAGGCCAATTAAAACGAAGCAAGCTGCACTAACAAAAGTTTGTACCGTTCCTTGCGCTGCGTAGGAACCGAGATTTCTAGACCTATATTTCGTTCAACCCTACCTGTTAGTGCTTTGAAAATCCAGTAAGAAATACAAGGGCATGCACACAAACTAAAAGCGGAAAGTGAAAGTGAACTTCCTGTAGTGAGGCCCTTATCTTGGCCCTTGGCGAAAAAGTCGGCGAGGAAATCTGGCGGCCGTGATTGGCCAACGCAGCACCTCACCTTGGCGCCGACCAATCAGAGCCACGGGATTTCTCGCCGGCTTTATCGCCAAGTGTCGAGATTAGGGCTCGTGATTTTGTTCAACACCCGCGCTCCATTATAATCACCTGTTTATCAATATACTCACGGCATGACTCCAGAACTTGGTCACCGGTGCAGCGTAGAATTCGTAGATCTTTCGACCTAGACGGAGAGGTCGCTTTCGTGTCCTAATCTTGAGATAAGCGGCGTCGGTATCCATGGGAAATAGACTTCCGTTCTCGAGGCGGTTGAAGACGGACGAACATTTCCGAGCCAGGGGTCCACCGAGCGAGTCTGGGTCGAGGTTGATGACTGGAGGGTTGAGGACGCCCGGAGGATCGTCCACGTCCGGGTTGGAGTCCTCCTCGTCGTCCTGGAGGTCCAGGTAGTGTTCCTCTTCTGTTTGGGGCATCAGCTGGAGCTCTTCCTTGGACTTAAACTCCAGCCAGAGCACCGTCGGTGGGAAAAGGAGGCCGAATATAACCTGATAAGAAACAAAATAATGTGATGACCGTCAAAAATAGTACCGTTGTATGATTTTGTAATAATGCGTTGGCTTCCTAACACTGAATCCAAAAATACGATTGCTGCAATACTGTAACTATCTATCAACCTTTCCAGTAATAGCCTTCTAGAGAAGGCCGACAGTACTGCTAACTGAGCAAATAAATACGGTACGACTAAAGAAATATACGTCTATCCAATCACGAGTTGAGAAAGTAGCTTTTGTTTAATCGTGTTTTTTTTTTTTTTCTTGTTAACGATCAGGCAACTTCTTTTAAAGATAAAGTAGCACAAATCTCGTATTTTGGAATTAACTCCTACGATTATTATCCATGGCTCACTATAACCTCAAGCTCATAGTTTTAAACGAGGGTTCAGGTTACTACACGGCTTAGTTAATTCAACACGCAATAGATAATAATATTAATAATAATAATAAAAATAATAATAATAATAATAATAATAATAAATAATAATAAATTTTTTTATTTTCACACACATTGGAATTCAAGTGTTAGATACGGGCATATCAAAGCCTGCAAAGGGCTTGTATGATGACGCCCATAAAAAAATTCAAAAGACCGTTATCGTGATTCCACAATGTAAGACAGAAAGTCGAACTATAAAACACAAAAAGCACAAAGCAAAAAAAAAAAACAAGAAAAAAAAAGCACGAGTAGCGTTAAAATGATCACGAAAGAAAAAAGCACGTAGGAAAAAAGCAACACGAAAAGCGTTAAGCGAAAACAAAGTAAAAGGGAAAAAAAATAAAAAAAGGCGAAACTATGTTAAAATTAACTTAGCTAATCACAGTTCAAGCTCGAAGCATGCAGACACAGCAAAGAGATGCTAGATGGAATCAAAGTTGGTGCACTTGAGTTCCTTCTTCAGTTGTTTCAATGATGTAATAATAATAATAATAATAATAATAATAATAATAATAATAATAATAATAATAATAATAATAATAATAATAATAATAATAAATTTATTTACGCAGGATGTATTCGGGATGACACTAGGCAGGTTCGTCGAAGCCAGCAGGGGCTTGTAGGACTGAAGCTAAGTAGAAGTGGTAAATAAGGGAGTTTCGGAAATAATAAAATAAAGCAGGAAAACACCACATGGTTTCTTCAGTTGTGAAAACTACACAAAAATGTCAGTCAGAAAGTTATTGTCAGAGTCAAGGAAAAAAATATACAATACAAATATAAGCTATTTTTCTAGTAGAAGAAAAAAAAATAGGTATGGCTAAGTTTCAGTCGTATAAGAACTTGATGATAGAAGGAGTCGTACACATAATAATAATAATAATAATAATAATAAATAATAATAATAATAATATTTTTATTTCCATCACACTCGATGGCGGCGAACAAGGGAAAAAGCTGCATACACAGCTTGACGAGCCCTTGACCGCCTACAGTGCACGGCGATGAAACACAACAGGAAAAAAAAAAAAAAAAAACATACATACACACAGAGGTTGCAACACGGAAAAATTCACCATGGCAGATAAAGCAATATAATCAAATACGAGAACAGTGATTTTAACTAGTTATCATGACCACCCATAATATATAGTGAACGGACTTCCCCTATTGACATTTTATTCCAGTCCAAGTTTTTCGATTCGTCAAGATTTAGTAAATTAGGAATATTGTGCCTCAGCATTTGAGTGCCATAATTGTTCTTGGCGTGACCACCCCCAACATTCAGCGCCACGAGTAGGATAAGTAATAATATTTTTGAGAGGCGGCCAAGGGTTACGAGAAAGTTTGTGTTCCTAATTAGCTCTATCTTAAGGCTTATACTGAGCCTGTAAGAAATACAAGGGCATGCACACGAACTAAAAGCGGAAAGTGAAGGTGAACTTCCTGTACTGAGGCCCTTATCTTGGCCCTTGGCGGAAAAGTCGGCGAGGAAATCTGGCGGCCGTGATTGGCCAACGCAGCACTTGACCTTGGCGCCGACCGATCAGAGCCGCCAGATTTCTCGCCGGCTTTATCGCCAAGTGTCGAGATTAGGGCTCGTGATTTTGTTCAAAACCCGCACTCCGTTATAATCATATCTGTTTATCAATATACTCACGGCATGACTCCAGAACTTGGTCACCGGTGCAGCGTAGAATTCGTAGATCTTTCGACCTAGACGGAGGGGTCGCTTTCGTGTTCTAATCTTGAGATAAGCGGCGTCGGTATCCATGGGAAATAGACTTCCATTCTCGAGGCGGTTGAAGACGGACGAACATTTCCGAGCCAGGGGTCCACCGAGCGAGTCCGGGTCGAGGTTGATGACTGGAGGGTTGAGGACTCCCGGAGGATCGTCCACGTCCGGGTTGGAGTCCTCCTCGTCGTCCTGGAGGTCCAGGTAGTGTTCCTCTTCTGTTTGGGGCATCAGCTGGAGCTCTTCCTTGGACTTAAACTCCAGCCAGAGCACCGTCGGTGGGAAAAGGAGGCCGAATATGACCTGATAAGAAACAAAATATTGTGATGACCGTCAAAAATAGTAGCGTTGTATGATTTTGTAAGCCTGCGTTGGCTTCCTAACGCTGAATCCGAAAATACGATTGCAGCAATACTGTAACTATCTATCAATCTTTCCAGTAATAGCCTTCAAGATAAGGCCGACAGTATTGCTAACTGAGAAAATAAATACGGTACGACTAAAGAGATATACGTCTATCCAATCGCCGGTTGAGAAAGTGGCTTTTGTTTAATCGTGTTTGTTTTTCTTGTTAACGATCAGGTAACTTCTTTTTAAGATAAAGTAGCACAAATCTCGTATTTTGGAATTAACTCCAACGATTATTATCCATGGCTCACTATTACCTCAGCTCATAATTTTAAACGAGTGTCCATGTTACTACACGGCTCAGTTAATTCAACACGCCATAGATAATAACAAGACTATTCAAACTTGCTTATTTTTACTTCGCGATTTATCACATGTTTGATCGCTAGATGTCGCATATGTTAAAGGCGTTAGGTATAGAGCCTGGAACGCGTTTCCGACTGTTTTTTTTACCTCGTTTTAAAAAGTGTTTGCTCGATTTCCGGTCGATGGCGTCATTGAAATGTCACGCTGCCGCCGGTCGCCATCCTGGCGGCGTCCCAGCAGCTGTGGCATACGTGGCAGACGCCTGTTCTGCTGCAGGTCGCTTCCCATCTTGACAGAACACGGAAGCTTCAGCAGCCAGGAGTTGGGACGCCGTGACGACAGCGACACTCCCGTCCACTCGTTTTTTTGTTTTTTTTTCTTGTACTTTTAGCGCCAACCGCCAGGATCACGACATCCAACAGCATGACGCTCCGTCTTCTGTGACGTCAATTGTTTCCGCTAAAGAACCACTTTTGTTGTAGGGGCAGGATAGGTCGCTAAACACACCAGTCGGAGCCGTGTTCCAGGCACCATAGTTTAGCTGATGGTACCCTAGTTCAACAGGTGGCTCTGACGTTGCTCCGCTGCGGTGGCGCTACCGTCGGTACTTAGAATGCGCAGACACTTCACCTCACTCTATTCTGGCTTCTGCACACGCGCGATGCCCGAAACCTTCCATGGGCCAACGTGGGTTTTCTTGTAAAGCAGCGCGTCGGCATACTTTCAGCAGTTGAATATGCCACTGTTTCCATCAGAATATGTTCTCTAACTTCCCCCTCACCGGTTACTCAAACTTTCACGTGCTTTATGCGGAGAGCAAGTCGTCTGCTTTTTGCACAGGGGTTTACGGTGACGTCAAAATCACGCTGAGTTCTGATTGGCTTTGATTCGAAGGATAGTGGGTATACCTCAATACAAGATGCCTTGAGGTCTACCCACTATTTGTTTTTCAATCAACCATTAAGAGCTCGGCCTCCAGACATTAATGGAACCCATGTGCAAGAAGCAGACGAACTTGCGCTCGCCATACACCAACGCTCCGTCTGCGTTTGTTTGAGACGCGTCTTCTGAAGATATGAGGTGTAAAAATGAGGAAAACTTTGTTACTGTTACCTTGAGGCTGACGTTCTTTCGAGTCCGGAGGGCTCCCATCCAGAGCTCTGCAAGAAGCATCTGATTTGCCGTGTGCGCCAGGAAGCCGCTGTGGTTGGCGGCGACGGCCAGCCCGAGACAGGTCTGCTTGCTCCAGTTCTGGAGCTCGTGCGTCAGCAGCTGCAGCGTGGTGCCTTCGTCTTGCCGGTAGCAGTAGTCCAGCAGGTCCAACGCCAGCTTTTCGAACTCCCTACGCACACAAGCAAAGGATGATTAAGTTATTTAAAGAGGAGAAAAACAATGCGCGTAGCCGAGAGATTCAATGCTTTTATACACACGGCTATAATAGTTTTCATAAATTATTGTCATAAGATAAGAAAAGTTGCTAAAGGAACGAATGACGCAGCAATAATCGGCATGTCTTTGAGTATCGATCAAGTTGCTTAGGAAGGAAAACAGATTATGTGGCATAGTGAAAGAAATTAGATGGTTGGCAATAAAATGCAAGTTTCATAAGACATGCCCAACCATAGAGTACAATGGCGGGCTAAAAAGACGGACGATACAACAATAATACATCATTTTCTTAGCAGCGGCTATTAATGGTTTGCATTCATGTCACATCAGCTTTCACTCTGCTGATGTTGAGCGCGTACCTCTTGAAGCACACCTGTCGCTATATCTTCTTATTTTTGGGACCCCTTGCTCAGTTTGCCTCTACTGACCCAGCTTTTTTTTATTTCTTTGCAGCTTGGTAACACAATTTCCAGCGTTTTAATAGCTAATTGCGCAGCACAAGCTAAAGGTATAGCACTGTGGGCATAGCACAAGAACGGAGGTCGGCAGGAGGTGAGCGCTGGCGCTCAAGTTCTTCCGACCTCAGTTTTTGTGCTATGCCCACGCTGGCTTTGTAAACTAATCATATTTCCAAAAAAGAAAAGATGTGGTGTATCGCGGTCACCGGCCGAGCAGTTTACGTAAACATTACGACACGCGTACTCACCAGTGAGTATCCCTCACTAGCTCCAAATTTTTAAACTGTACCTTCAAAGAGTGTGGTTTACTGAAAACTTCCTAAACGATAGCCGGAAAGGCGTTAGTGAAGACTGCCCTACCGAAAAAAACAACAACATAACTTTTTGCTAACAGTATTATGGAAGAAGAAAGCTAATTGTATTTCTTGCTGGAAACCTAAAAGTCAGTTGCAGAAAATTGTCTGCAAACTGGATTTAATGTTTCAAGCAAGAAATCTAGTTAAATTTTATGTTCCATAATCCAGTTATCGAAAAGTTATACTGGTTTTACGGTACGGTGGGCTGACCCTTTAATTTCTAGCGTGTTATCTCTATTTGATGGCGTCATAAAACGGCCTCTTCCTACCACTGAAAGAAACTAGAGTTTTTAGGTGCGCTTAGAGCAAGCGGCTTTTCGGCCAAGACGTGATTTGGCGGGACTTATTTTTTCTTGTGGGGGAAAACGAAGACTTCTTTTTTTAAGGCCGTAAGGCACAGTTTTATTCTTGCCATCTGTTTAGAAGTTTCAGGGCCTTGACCCCTCGTATAGTCAAGAACTTATGTTTGCAAAAAGTTTAATCGCACTTTGTAGTTAGTATCTGCATCGAGTGCCGTCATTCAATCTAAGCGACACTTTCGCATGATATCTCTGTAGGAATCAAAAGCAAGCAGTATATTCCAAAATGCACTTGTATACACTACGCAAGAAACACATTTAAGTTATACCACTGGTCACCCTCGTCGGGGAGGAGGCGCGGAGATATTGTTTTCTGATCTAGCCTCGAACCAGGACTGGATCGCTTTACGCCGACGTAGGGGGCGCTCCAACCTAGAGGCTCACATTGAAATAGAAGAAGATGCAGGAGAGGTTCACGTTCGTGAACGGCGCGTGATGCCATGAAGGTGAGCAGACCTCTGAGGGGGGAAACTCTTCCTGCTGATCTAATGGGATAGAAGTGTTAATGTAATGAAAAAAAACGGATATATGGGCCTTAGAGCCGTTTATTGAGAGAGTTTGGCCATACATTGGTTTGAATAGGCGAGCATCTCGGGGCCAACCACAGGCCGCGAAACAGCCCCTAGCGGTGGTCGTGTGATCTAAATATGTGACACGACTATAGGGAGTATTCACTGGCGGCCATAGCTGTGTGCGCGAATGCTGAGCGCGTGCTGATGGCGAGCTTCCACAGTTCTTTTGCAACGTGCATTCTGCACCATCAAGAGTGCCGGTCTTAGCAGCCTATTGATGTGAGCTCGTTCTGAGCTTGCGCTCTAAACAGTACCCACAAATATGGCGTCTAGTGAATACTCCCTATACTTCGTTTCACCTTATGTGCGAGTGAAGGCAAAACTGGAAGCGCGAGCACGGAAGCTCCGTGCGTTCAGGCTTTGCTCGAGCGCGCGCGAGCTGGGGAGAAATGCAAAAAGCGCTGGCCTCGCGCTTCTAGCTTTGGCTTCGCTCGCAGATAAAGTGAAACGAAGTATAATTTGAGCCGTGCCGAGCGGAACTCCGCGTCTCAAGACGCTCGCGCACCCCACCTTTGCACTGTTTTCTTTCAGCCAGTCTCAGGACGCTGTTCTAGCAGTGCAGACAAAGGCATGGGCACGAGCGCGTGGCTTTGGAAAGTGCCTCCTATGCACGAGGTCTCGTACAAACAAAAGCGTTTCGCTGAGCTAGGCTCACGCGCCTGTGCCTTTGTCTTCACTGCAGACATTTGTGAGATGGAGTAGAGGTCTCCTGATTGGTCGACGCTGTGTCACAAATTTAGTTTACGCTCTAAGCGTGGGGGCAATATTCGGCGCTGACGGCGGCCTTTGCTCCGCCTATTGGCCAAACTCCCAATACACGGCTCTGATGGGCCCCTGATTCGGACGCCATCTATCCGCACTCAAGAGAAGCGCCAGGCGCGCCGAACATAACCTGCACGATCCGTGAAATTGAGTGGCATCACCTAAACTTGCTTCTTGCATCGTGGATGTGACTTATTGGGCATTGCCCATGCATTATGATGACAGCACAGGTCATCAAAAAGTTGCATGAAAAGGAAAGCATGCCTGTCGCGATGACCCCTAGGATCATGCGCTCAAACTACGCGAACAGCAAACGAAAAAAAAAACTACCCAAATTATAGGACACATATGTCAAAAAAGTGATCATTCCCCGAAAACAAAAAACACATTCAGCTCAATATCTGCGTTGGAAGACTAATATGACCCAGTCGAAAACACGCCTCTATTTCGCGGTCGATGTCTCCACTTAGAACCATGCTTCAGAATCGCTCGTAACTCACAATCAGTCTCGTCTATTAAATATTTCACTAAAGATGTTTTTTGTTTTTGTTAAATAATTTTGATACATACGTGTTCACTCAAAAAAAAATATCAGCGACCTTTATCTTCAAAGTTCTATAACATATGAAATATAGTAATTAAGGAGTGGTCATCTACATTTGTTCAGAGGGCATTTAGTAGCCGCTTAAAGGAGGGAATGACATATTTGTTTATTACAATCTTCCCCGCTAAATTTTGTGATAAAACGGACGTCCCGTGATCTGGGTTACGTGACGTTATGGTATTCCGTGGCACTCCGACACCACGGCATAACGTCAGGTCACGTCGCGTCACGTCAAGACGTAATGCATCTCGCGCCAATTTTCTAGCAAGCGCTAAGAAAAAAGGCACGTCATGTGACCTCAGGTCGCGAGCCGCGGTCAACGTCAATGTGCCGTCGTGGTATCACGTGATTCCATGACGTCACATGACTTCAAGTGCGCCTCTGAATTTAGCAAAAAATGCTCAATTAAACAGTATCCAATGCTTTTAGATATCTTTGGGGGAGTTCAGCCCCCCCCCCTCACACACACACACACTTCTAGTTGTGCTTCTTTGAAACCACGTTCCGCATTCTCACCTTGCGTTGTGTCTTAGCTCCTCCGAGGCATCCGCTTCGAGGTCGTCCTGGGCGGCCTCGTGCGCCATGGCCCAGTAGAGCTTGGAGGCGACCAGGGCCCTGACAATGGCCTCCTCGCCGTTTTGCCACATGAAGGTGGCCATCTTTTGCCGCTTCATCAACACAGCCCAGATGAGCAGCTCGTTAAACGGGTGGCTGAAGGTCGAGTCCGTCCCCAGGAGGGCGGCCGACGCCTCCGTGTTCAAGGCCGTGTGCAGAGTCGGAGCCTGTGAGGCGTCCATTAGCGTTAGCCTGGTGAGTATTATTAATGAAATTATCAGTAAAACTGACGTATTAAAAAAAAAGTTCACTGTTGTTTTAGGGGTTTAACGAATGAACTGCTAAACTGTGCCGGCAACGGAAACGCTGTCTGATGCACAGAGTTACTCCGCCGTGTTTAAAATTTTGCGTACTTAAGTGCCACCTTCTCTGGCAATGTGAAAACACGTGACAGAAAATGAACGCAAAACTTAGCGAGCAATATATCCCACTAAAATGAGAGGGGGAATTATGACATCGCGTGACAACGTCGTGTTCCACTGCTACGTCACGTGACGATACGTCACCTTATTCACGGAGCCACGTGACATTAGCATTTCGCGCTAAGTTAGGTGTAGGAACGTTTTTCGCTGAATTTTGCAGGCGGCAACCTACACATAAAACACACCCCAGTATTGCCTGCGAAATCTCACCAAACAAAACAAAACCGAGACGAGAGCTCGCGAAATAGAGCCAGTTACCGAAGAGAAAAAAAAAAAAAACGCGAAACAAAAACAAAATTTGTGTGGATCAAATTAGTTCGCCGTTCTGAAGTTCACAGCTGCGTTTACTTGAATACGGTAGTTGTGTATTGCATCGAGAGAAGGCGGATACGACTGGGTAGGGCAAGGGGAAATAGATGGAGTGGTTGCCTGCGAGGTCGAAACCAGATTGAATGAAATATATTGATTCGCGTAAGGTTGCTTATGCTCTATGTTTTTTTGGTTTTGCTTTTGTAGTCTCGGATAACTACGAGTCAATTTTGTACTTGTTTTGTTTTAATGATACGTAAGGTTAACTCAATGCTATAACTAAACAATGCACAGCCTTTTTGTTGCGTCCAACACATGCAACCAATCGGCTCGGGCATTACGGAGCTACTCAAATATTACACGCGCATAAGCTTAGAAAAACCTATTCGTTGCATAACGTGCAAAGGTTTAGCTAATTCAAGAATCCGTCGTGCAATATCTTCAAAACTAAAGCCTGCGTGCTTCGATTTGTTCTATGAGCTACGTTACTGGTACTAGGCGAAGCGAGAAAATCCGAGAGAGGGTTTTCCTGCCGAGCGTCTGCGACGACGCTGACGAAGCACTTTGAATGGCCCGAGGAAATATCCTTTTCTTTGTCTTTTTTTTTTCGCCGTCATCCCCAATGCGTTTGACCTTAGCGTCAAATATGGCAATGTGTTTTAGGTTGTACTGACTAAATATAATACAAAAAAAAGATTACGTCATGTGACAACGCAACTTTATCAGACTGCAGGCTTCACGCAAATGATGCGAAATCCAGACATTAGGTGCGCAATCGGGCAAAGTAGAAAGTCGTTTGAAAGGCGGAGACAAGACGCCTGCGTATTCACTTTCCAGTGTTTCACTTCCAGTGTTTTCGTGTGTGCGTATGTGAGGATCAATGTCTCATAAGTGTTGCGTGCCGCTGGTGTCGGAGAAATTATGCCGGAGAATCAAAGGTTCACGTGTTCTCCTCCCCAACGGACGAGCAACTGGCGTATCCAATGGATTACGGCAATTCATGAGAAGCAAAGTTCAGGATTACGAGCTCTTCGAAGGTATGTTGGTTTGTCAGCTTTTTGCTTCGTCGATCCTTGTGCTCTTGCACTTTCATATTGCCAATGTGCCTGAAAGAATTATAAACACCCCTGCTGTTTTCTGCAGTCTGTAGTGTAGGCAACTTTAAAACAAAATACCATTTCCAAAGTGTATTAAAATATTTTGTTGCTTTTAGCGAGCGAGTCTCAAGCGCATAATATTTTGTTTTGTGTTCTAGCTTTTGCATTCGACATCACCAATAATGATATGGTGGCTATGTCGTCCAAGACTCCTATTTCGACCTACGTATCTGAAACTTTGTATTTGTGGCTGTGAAGAAACTCAAGTGTGCATGCTGCAGAAAACATTTGGTTTGGGAGAAGACACTTCCTCACGATGAAGTGGTTCATCATCTAATACACGCATTAAATCTAAGACTGCACCTTCCGACACTACTGGTCGGCAGTGTAGTGATACACGCTGCAGTTGTTATGAACAAACTTATGTCGCCCAGCACACCGCTCAGTTCTTGCGATTACATGATCAGCGAAAAATTGTGAAGGACCTCGTGGCTGGTGCTAACTACACCGCCAGAGTTTGAAGAGTTGGTGACGTGTGCCAGCGACCACACACAACAAGCAGTACTTACACTCATCCTCACGTTCTCGACTAACATTCTTCTCAACAACACGTGCAAGGGAAAACATGATGCCTTAGTACAGGATGCAAGGTCTGCTCCAGCCAAAAAGCGACTGTTTGTGTTCACAAAAAGTTCGCGTTGTTTAAAAAAAAAAACCTTTGACAGAACCACGACATATCTGTAAACCGACATAATAAACACAAGATAGAGATCAAAAGGAAGGTGTGTCATAAAACGAACTACACATTTTTTTTCACGTTTAATTATTACATGGTTTTCTGACACGTAGTCGATCTGTCACATGCCGTGTCGCGTTTTCTTGTTTTACTTTCTTAAAACGTTTTTTTTAATAAAACAAATGACCCTTTCAAGTGGCGAACCGTCACTTGTTTTTGCACATTTTCTGAAGTAGAAAAGTGTGCGACCAACTTGCCCTGGGAGCTAGAGAGCGTGCTGGGACTTTAATATTGCGTTAGCATCAGAACCCACGTGACAGGGAAAAGCTGACGGTGTCCGTCTGCGGACAAAAAACAGTGGCAAGGGAACAGCGCCGCGTAGAGAGCAGGAGAGCAGTGAAAATCAAAGGCGAGAAGAATGTGACGTCACGAGGCGGCAGCCAATGCGCGCGCGGATGCTGGGGCGAGTGTCAACTCGCATGTGTGTGAAGGGTGTATGCCTTGGTTTGTGCTACAAAATGGAGTGTGAAGCAATTACTAGTGCTGGTTCAAGTAGGCGGCAAGAACATTTAAGGAAGATCCATTGGTGGAGCCGTAGGGATTGCGTTAGCGCCGCCCTTGGGGAACCCCACACACGTCCCCCTTTGTGAAACGCTATCGCTGACCCCCGTGACGAAGTAAAAAAAGAGGCAGCAAAAAATAGAAAAAGCCAAAAGAGAAAGACAACGCAGAAAAGTGAAGGGGTCTGCGTTTCCCAAGGGTCATGCTCACGCATTTCCTAATGATCCACCAATGGATCTTCCTTTATTTTTTTTATTTTACGGAAAACCACCTGAAAGACGTTAGGCATAAAATGCTATTTCGCGTGTGTCCAACTTGTGTGGTAAGCACGAACGTGAAAAAATGCGTTTCAAATTAAAACTTCTGATAGAAGATCAGCACTTTGGTTTCAAGATCAAGTTAAATAATTGTGGAAAGGGTGTAGTCGCTGATATTTACCATAAGTGTTTTAGATCGTCGTAACCTAATAGTAAATACTAGAAGTAAAATTTTTATATCACTAATTATAGAAGCTGTAATTCGGTTAATTACGTCGTCACGCACGGGTAAGTGACATACGTACAATATTTTCAATCGAATCTACAGGCTGCCCAGCCAGCGCGTCGGCACAGCAAAGCCCAGCGCCCATCCGACTGTCACCTTTCCGCTCGCTGGCCTAGCTGCAGTGACGTCACGGAACGGGTGCGCAGGCCTTAGTCTCTGGAAGGTGTTGGATCGTGGATCCAGGAATGCGCCCCTCTGATATTATTCGCGACAAAGGGAAAAGACGTCTGTCATCACAGTTTTCCGAGTCTCAGAACAAAAGTTAGTTCACGCAGGACTAGTCACGTTCACAATAATTGGACCCCCACTGGGGGCACCTGCGTTAGTAGGTTTTTGGTGAGTGGCATCCCCCCTGAGCCGAGCCATGTGGGTTCATCCACCCACGCCTGGCTGTGCGTGGCACGCCCGTGTCCGGGGAGAAGGGTATCTCTGTGGTTCAGCTTTTCCTGGTGTAGGTTTGGCCCCTTCGAAGGCCCCCGGGCGAGGCAATACACCACTTCGGCCCTGGCGTTACCAAGATGGGTGTCTTCGTAAGGCCCGGCCGGGGTGATTCAGTCCGTCGCCTCTTTCACCCCCTTCTTTTTTTTTCACTTTTTTTCTCCCTTTTCTTCTTTCTTCTACGCTATATTAAAGTTTTCCTTCAACCCTGAATTTGTAAGATTTCTTAACGAAATTCAGGAACAATATTTTTTTTTGTTACTTGCCAAGATTGTGTGAGTAAAGTTAAAAAAAAATGCCGAGACTCAGACTCCGTACATCGTTAACTTCATCTAAAATGTTCGGCGAGCCTAATAGACCTTTGGCTAAGTTAACCAAGCTTCAAAGAGAATGCTGGGAACGTAGGTACACGCGCTGCACGCGCTCGCCTTCCGTATACAAAATAATCGAAATAAATGACCAAAACAAAACGTTTGTGGAACGCGTGTGTGAAGTGCCTTTATTTTAGTTTTTTTTTTTTTTCTTCCTAACAGTTACAGCTGCAGACACCAGAACGCGCAGTGGGTGTACCGGCGTTCCCAGTATTCTCATTGATGCTTGGTTAATTCTGAAAACGCTCTATTGGGTTTAACGTTCCTTTTATTACTTCTTTCATTTTTGGGACGTTTTCATGCGCTTAACAAGCAAACTGTGGGCACTGACCAGGCATTCTAATGGGAATGCAAGCATTTTTAAATAAGGGAGAACTAACTTTAATTCTTGAGATCACAAATTAGGGAGAGTTAGCTATCGACGTGCGGTAAATCCGCGTTCACTTGATATTTTTGCGGAAATGTGTTTGGCTTACTTCCAATTCACCACTCCAGCTGTTTGTACAGGACAAAAGCGCAGTGAAACGAAGAACATAAAATCAATTTCATGCCCTACCAATATCCACTAAAGTGGGCGTACGTAGCATGTTTCCTTAAAATCGGCCGGTAATTCAATGCAAACTTCTCATTATTTTTTATCAACAGCGAAACAATACGCTGATGCAGACGAATAGATGCTACATGTTGTAACATCGTATTTACAGCCTATTTATGGACAGTGTACTTACGGTGGACATTCGGCGCATGACAGTCGAGTACAGGTTTCTGAATTTTCGTCGACAGTAGGCTGATCGATAGGCTCCGCCCATCAGCTTCTCCACAACCAATCCGATGTCGTACAGGGTGTATCGGTACCCGGATGGAAGGTTCTGCGCAAGGTCAACACCAGGGTGTAAGATTGACAGGTGGGGAAACGAGAGCCAAATGAGCGACCGGATTGTGTCCCCCTCGGTTTTCTCTTTCTTTGTGGCGCCATCTATGTGGAGCACCGCGAACTCTCACTCCGGGTGGGCGACCGGTGGCGACCGGCTAAACTGACGGTGATGGATTCTAGTGGATTTTCAATAGAGGACCGTCGTGCTCTCGGTTTATTTTGCGCACTCTCCCATAGAGTTCCATGCAAATTCGATTCCGATTTTTTTCTTCTCGCCGCAGCGCCATCTGTCGCAAAGCGGGGGTACCCGTAAGCAGACGAGTACACAATCCGGTCATGGCGCTGCGGTAGGCTTCTGTGGGCCGTTTCCCCACCTGTCTATCTTACACTCTGGTCAACACTCAATGTGGGAAATAGAGGACACATTACACATTAGGGAGGATCAAGGGATGGTACAAAACGCTACTACTTTCATTTAGAAACTAACATTTAGTGAATAACAACGGGAGTTTCTAGGCGTGACGTACACTTAGTACTCGGTGCGACATGGAAGAGCTTGTGTTTTTTTCCTGTCCAGTTCCTTCTCAATCTTGCCACGCGCGTCGCCGAGCAAGCACGTGCGTGGCCGAATGGTGATTTTTTTTTTTTTCTTTTATGCAGAATGCCGAGGTTCGATGTGTGAGAGCGGACGCGCCTTTTTCTTATTTCTGTAAATGTCGCGTTCTGGTAAATTCGAGAACACTTGTTTACTCGAGCTCCAAACGTTCTACGCGCCGAGCCTATCTGCGCTGAATGGTCCAGAAACCCACGCGGGTTCAAAAAATGCTCCGCTTGGCGGTCCGGAGTTAGTCTTACCCCAGCGCTCGATCTTGCCGTTCCGCCGCCATCGACGCCTGTGACGCCAGCCTTTTGCTATTTTTTTGGCACAAGTTTACCCCATTAAACGTTTAGTTTCCTTCAGTTTTCGTCGCAACAACTATTGTCATTCGTGACAATATGTGACATGGGAGTAATTGTGCATGCCAGTTATAATCACGTACAAACTGCCTTCTCCATTATTTAAGTAATTTGTTATAGTGCGTAGTTAATTGCCACTTGAGGAGGACATGTGATCCCCTAACGATGACGTAATGAATAGGCCTCGTCTTCAAGGTAGAAATATTGACCATTGACAAAATGGAACATGGTGTAATTAGAGAACGCTGACTTTACTTCATGAGCGCACGTGTGCGAGCAATCTTAAAGGGATACTGAACCAAGGAATTTAGTGTCCATAATAAGTGGCGCACGTTCTTTCCACGAGCCAGCAGCTGCCGGTGTGCGCGAGCGCAAGCAACAAAAATGACGTCAAAGGCCTTCATTCGCGGTTAAGATGACAGTGAAATATATGGGCTTCGGGCCGAAGGGGAATGAAGACAAGTTTTTCATCTACACAGTGGGGTCTGGTGTAAAAGGTAAGCGATTAATTGGTCTAACAAGGAC
The DNA here is from genome assembly GCA_013358835.2 of Ixodes persulcatus. Classification (NCBI taxonomy): domain Eukaryota; kingdom Metazoa; phylum Arthropoda; class Arachnida; order Ixodida; family Ixodidae; genus Ixodes; species Ixodes persulcatus. The sequence goes on from JABSTQ010011555.1 coordinate 89,582, forward strand.
GTAGCTTTCACTTGTAGAGATGAAAAGCCTGTATTTATTCTCCTTTGGCTCGAAGCCCGTGCATTTCACTGTCCTCTTAAGCGCGAATGGAGGTCTTTGACGTCATTTTTGTTGAGTGTGCTCGCGCACACCGGCGGCTGCTGGCTCGTGGAAAGAACGTGCGCCACTTATTATGGACACTAAATTCTTTGGTTCAGTATCCCTTTAAATCCAGCTTTTTGCTAAGGCCTATCCAGAAGATCCAGCACGATTCCGGATGCCGCGTTCGACACATTATTTTCTTTCGGGCGTATGGCAAAAGGCTGCCGTTCGATCGAGGTTGAATCAGCATTTTATTATTAACTAATTTTGACGCTTTTTTCGTCATGCCTTACGTGTACTTTGTCTCGAATTTAACGAACTACCTTCGATGACGTTTCAATTTTCCCGGCGTAATAAAATTCCAGTTCGGCCATTGAAATCGGGTGACGCGTCATTTAGCAAAGTATTCAGGCACATGAAGTGCCACACATAAACAAAACAAAAATACAAAAAAAAACGACAAACGTTTTTCAGTCGACATGTGAGACTTCAGCGAGCCGGTTTCCGATCTAACCATTTATTTCTTTAGCTGAGCAGTAACTTAAAGTTACAACGCATGACTGTAGCGTTCCGCTCGAAACCATTAAGGTGTCCTTCCCACACGAATAACTCGTGAAAATACCTTTATCAGTTTTTTTATCGCCATACGCACTAGCAAAATAATTGCACTGCGTTATCGCTAACGGGAAGCCATATATTACTTTTCCCGATAGCACTGTATATCCAGAAACGCGGACGTTTGAAGTTTAAATAACTCTATCATTTTTTTAATGTAACTCGCTCAGTGGCGTCGTAAAAGGGGGGGGGGGGGGGTATAGGATAGGGGTGTGCGGGTGCCCTCCCTCTCCTTTGTCATTTCTTGTAAAGAACTCGTACAGGTCTAGCACGTAATTCAGACGGTTAAGAATTTTTCTAATACATAATCTCGTTGCCCCCTCATCTCTTGAACACTTCCGACGACTGAAGTCGTAATATACTCGCGGGGTTCGCTAACAAACGTTCGGAAGAAAGAGCACTCGGTTGAACTGCGCCCCTCGAGCGTTCCACGAAACCCCTTTGTGTGTGACGAAAGAGCGAGTCCAATTTCACGCCGCATCGCTCCCGAACCACGCGGCACTTCTGTTTCCATTTTACTTTAACATAGAACTTCGGGCAAAAATTTCACAACGAGAACCAAAGAGGCAGGTGGCACGGGACGCCATTGAGCATATCTTACCTTGCGCACTTCTTTGACGAGAAAGCGGAACGTGTTACTTGGTCCGTGTTTCTGCAAAAATTGGAGGCATTGAGACGACACCCTCTGCTCGTGTCGGCGTCGCATTGTCGAAAAAAGCACGCTCTTCAACCTCCGCACTGATTGAAATACCGACATACGAAGAATCGCCGTATAGCAAAATGGAATACGCGTTTGAGCGTACATGTCGTCAGGCACTCGAACTTTCCCGAGCGAATGCTATTTCGAAATAACTTAAAAACGACCCGTCTTATGAGCGTCGACCTGACTTCAGTGTATTTCTTAGTTATTGATTTTGTTTAGTTATTTTCTCTTCAGCACTGTGGAGATAACTTAAACAATGCCGGGGTACCAGAAGATGGGGTTCGCCAAGCTCTTTATGACTGGCATGCCTGGATAGGTGTCATGGAGCGTACCGTCCTGTATACTGATAATGCCTGCTCATTTGAAGTGAGGGCCCCATATTTATTTTTATTGAGCTTCGAAGAACGAGAAAGCTGCCCTGTGGCCTGGTATTCATCGCTTAAACGATTTTTTTTTTTTGTAATAAACATTGTGATAATAGCGAGCAAAGAATATCCCAATGTGCCTGATTGCACTTTGTATTGCGGAAGATCACACTTTGTATTCTATGAAATGTCGGTACAATGCAGCGCCTTAACCGCATCATTTAGGCAGCACGAAAGTTGGAAAAATGTATGTAACATTTTAATACAACAAGAGAACTTATATCGTGTCATATAAAAAAGAGTAATACATTTTAAAGGTCAATAATAAAAACAAGAAACATATTGAAGAAAATATAAAAATTATAGGTTTAAATCGATATTTTAACTTCTCGTTATTTAATTACAACACTGATAAACGTTTTCTTGATTACCAGTGTAAGTTTAAAAAAAAAATATCAGTGCGACGTTTTATGATAGTAAATACCTTCTCCAACTTGGAGACTTTTTAAAATTATAATATTATTGATATAATCCAGTATATAATCTAGCAATAAACAGCAAAGTCCCAGTTAATTCAAAAAATAAATGTTAATCAAACTTTGCAGCCCATTTTGATGAGAGCTAGGCACGTTCGTGTGAGTGGATTTTTTTTATTGTGTTCAATACTGTCAAAAGTGGTAAAACCCTCTAGACATACATGACCGTATTTACCACTTGTTAAAATTGAGTATGCGAATATTGTTATGAATCGAATAGCATAGTGTCATTATATGATTCAACATTACATTTACACTCGCTACATCGTGATTTTTTATTACATTCTTAAGACTAACAGCGATTGCACTCAAACCACTATTCGCCCCCTTCTACGGCATTTATCAAACCGTTGTCAACAACAATTTGCATCAAAATGTACCAAAATGAATTCAATAACCTTATACTCTATGAACATTGGATTACACGTCTTTACTTACACAGGCTTATAAACAATTTTCTCTGTATTTCTTTTCATCTAAAATGCAAATCGCCAATGGCGGACGTGTTTCACGATGGCCTCTAGGCCATGGTTTTATTTAGAAAACTTTTTATAATTAAACTCACGGTGCAGTAGAGCTCTTCCAGACGCGGTATGGTCAGGAACTTGTGCATGCTGACTCCGTTTTCTAACAAGAGTTGGACAAAATCCACTCTATCCATCGTAAGGGCGTCCATCATGGTTTGTTCCAGTGCGCCGGGCTGTTAAAAGATCGCCAAAAGTTTGCGACAAATGCCTAATGTTTCACATTCTAACATGAAATCCAAAGACGATGATAGCGGAAGCTGACCGGAAGCAAAGCTGAATAAGCTTAGCCTGGAACAACCAAAGTTCCCTAGTGAGGCGTCAGCTACTACTTTGAAATTTCTAGTAAATTCCTTATTGAACGTTAAATTAATCAATAAGGTAACATCGCGATCGCGTAGGAACTACTACTCTTCCTAAGGTGTAACATTTTTTGATTTGTTGAATATATTATAAATTACATAAATATCACTAATTTAGTAACCGCATTTTAAAAAAAATGAAATATTTACGAGCAATTCGTTCTCATCTGCCATTCCTTACTATTACAAAACATCGGTGAATAAAGTTTTAACTACTATTATACATTGACGGGCACTTGTATGCCTTTAAGAATTTATTTTCGATAGCAATCAATGGTAAGAATAAATTTCTGTATTTAATGTAAGATTTTTTTTTTAATTTTCATATGATGCTTATTTTTATTACCACAGTACATAGTATAGTGACAAAAAAACGTTATAACCCTGGTATGAATTTTGATATTCACGTCATTTATAGCGGTATGCATTTCTAAGCATCTAAACACATAAATAAATGTGAAATGTAAAAGTCTTTAATCACACTAAAATAAATTTACGACATAATGTCCGCTCACCGCCCATTCTTGTCCGTAGACAAAAATGTCCGACCTTGCCAGATCAGCCCGGTTCCACGTCAGTGCCAGATTGAGCTGATCAACGGGTGGAAGGAACTGTCCTGATAAACAAAACACACACTTTTAGCCTTTTTTCACTAAAGCTACTCTCATTCAGGCGTTTTAGTTTATGAAGTATACACATAAAATCACTCAAACACATGCTCCAACAGAAAGTAGAATGAAGTTACTTTCACTTGTATCTCAAATATTATTTTATTTATATTTATGTGATTCGCGCAGTGGCATATTCCCGCGTGAAATCCATAAGACAACTAGCATAAGCAAAGCGCAGTTGTTTTTTTTTCGGTCACTACTCTTGTTTGCATTAGAACCAGAGTTGGGGAGTGCTGCAAGTACATTGTACTTAAAGTACTACTTCAAGTAGGTTTAGAAAGGTTGTAATTGAAGTAGATTCTCTGAGTAAGCACTTGTACTTCAGTTAAAGTATTTTTCTGATACTTTTAGAGGAAAGTGCAGCCACCGACTTCAAAGGAAATTCCCCAAATTTGGTCTTGATGACATTGCGCTCTTTCAAGAACCACGCGCTCGGGGTTTTTGGCTTTTCCAGTACTGTACAGAACTTCTGACGGTTGAGTATGAGAGTTCACCAACCTTTAAAAAAATCGCATATAGCCTCGCGAAAACGCACTATCGACTTTCGAGACGTCATCCGGTAATTGTTTAGTAAAGTAATGGCGGTTATAAGACCGATACAAATAAGTGGCTTAAGGCCCGTTCACACTCTTGCGACCTCTTAAAACCTCTTACAACAAGAGCACACACTGGCGCCATCTATTGGGTAGCAGTGTAAACTTGGCGGTCTGGCATATTTTCTATTTCTCTCGCGCATTATTCTTTCTCTCTTGGCTCGAAAACTTTTTTCAACGTTATAAACGAGCCTTTCGCATAGGTATTACGCACATTGACCTCGGAAATTCCGCAAAACCTTCGCTCTTGTGAAATGCAGTTCCAGGGTCACCGCATAGATGGCGCCAGCGTGCCAGTGTGTTCTCTCGTCCAAAGACATTTTAAGGTGTTTTAACAAGTCTTGTCTCTCTCGGTCGTACTCGGTTGCAAGAGTGTGAACGGGCCTTTATAAGTTCATTGTGTTAAATAGTTTATAATAGAAATTAAAACAACTTGACTTTATCCAAAATTTGCCTCCATTTCCTAAAATAACTGATGCACCCCCGTTACCCCTGAGGCAATGCATATCAGGTTAAAAAATGAACGACGTTTACAATTCTCTGTAATGCAGAATTAGAGCGCAGCTCTTGAGGAGGAGGAGGGGAGGGTACGGAGGGAAGAGTATGTCCCTGCTCCCCCTCCGTACAATCCCCTCCTCCTCTCCTGCTCCCCTCCCATCTGGCGAGAAATGTTCGCTAAATTTCCCGCTAAATTAAGCAAAATGTCCCGGAAATTCCACGGAGAAATATTCCCACTCAATTTAGCGGGAAATTTATCAACATTTTACTGCCAAGCTGAGTGGGAAATTTAGCGAAACTTTTTTCCGCTAAAGTTAGCGGGGAAACTGAATTAGTGTTAAGTTCACGTGACGCCAATTTGCCCACCAAATGTAACGAAAAAACTTCCGCTAAATTTAGCGTGACGTCACGTCACGTCACCCCATAATTACGTAATGTGTGACGTCACAAGGGTAAAATACCCTGCTAAATTTAGCGGAAACATTTCCCGTCAAATTTAGCGAAACGTTTTCCCAACAAATTTAGCGAGAAAATGTTACCCTCGTGACGTCACACGTGACGTCACGTGTGACGTCATTATAGGAAATGTCCCATAATGCAACGCGCGGTTGCGCCGATGCCAACGCCGACACCGGCGCCGCTCAACCCGGAACCGGGTGCCTGAGAGCTGCGCTCTAAAACACTGCATAAGGGACTGGGAGGACATCATGAAAGGTTATGTTAAAAAGTACTTGTACTTTGCTTTGAAAGAAAATTGTATTTATAGTATTTTACTTGAATTACATTGTGCCTGGTGTACTTTATATTGAACTTAAAGTACATAACCTCCCACTTACTTTGTACTTTTGTTACTTCGAGTACTTTTTATATGTACTTTACCCAACACTGATACATCTTTTCTCGACTAATCCGTTCTGAGTCTCCCGCATAGCTACCGCGTGTGATAAGATAGAAGCTATTCTGAAAACGCAGCTAACGAGAACCTCTGGCGACTGTAGAATGAACAAAGTCACCCTGATAACGGTCACACCTTTTTTTACAAGCGCTATAAATTTATGATCATCCGCTCCACACAATTATCAGTTTGGAAACATTACACATATTTCTCCTGAAGGGACCTAAATAATATTTACGTTTGCGTAAGCTTAACTTGAGCCGACAACCAAACAAAGTGGTATAGACAAAATATCACGTTAAAACCACTGGTATTATTTTGTGCTTATATGCAACTAAGTTTAAGCATACATCGTGCAAATAACGGGTGAAATCTTTTCACCAAGAAAGTTACAATGAAGTAAACCGTCTAATTGGGTGGTAAACATTATATACAACCCAAATTAAAGATTTAAACTCCTTTGAGCTGAATCAGATCATGCATTGTTTATGACGTAGTGCCGTTCATACATTTTCTTCATTAAGTATATATTATTCTTTTTAAGATTAGATCGAGGGTGATTTGTAGAAAATCTAATTTGATTTCTTTTTAGAAAAATGCCCTCTTACGTAACGAACAGCGGAAAGGGAAGGCCGAACCAACCGAATCCACGTACTTGAAACCGCGTTACATCTTAATTTCATCAACAAAAAAAAAACTGAAATGTCATATTCTAAACATCGTTTTGCATTATTGTCCTAGAAGAGCTAACGGTCGAATGCTCCACTTATAAATGTCAACAAGACAGTTATGGAACATAATTCCCGTTACCTCGTCCAGCTCAAATACCTTTGGCGCTCAGTTTCCAGCGCGGGTTGCTCACGAAATAATCTTTAGAAAATGCGACACTTCCTAAACCTTAATAATTGTGAAATGGGTTGAGAAAGGAAGCGCGAGGTCTTGCTGAACTTTCAAAATTAACCTTAAACTGAGATGTTTTTTTTCCTTTTTTTTTCTTTCATTAAACACAATGTAAGACTTTCCATACGGAGCATGCAAACACAATTACAAAAACTCATTTGGATTAACCTATAGGCTCATGTGGCTCGTTTTTTTTTTTATTTATATAGCGGGATCTTTTCGTTGTTTTAGTTTTCTAGTCCCCACATTTCTCTGGCCAGAGAGATTAGCTGGGATTGCGGAAGGGATTAGTGCTCGGTGCTTCACGGAAAATTTGCGCCGCCGTGTCCCCTGATATCGGCCATCTGAACGGAACAAATCATCGAGCAAAATCGGCTAAATACAAACAAAACCGGTGACCGCAATATCGTTTGTTTTTAATTTTGTTTTTCGTGGAATTTCTTCCAGCATGTCGTGGAATTTCTTCCAGCATGCAATCAGTCAAATAACATTCCAGTGGGGCATGGCCGGCCGCAGTCTTGTCATTTTCATTTGTTTTCGGAGCATCTGCTCATACAATGAACCATAAATATCTCAATAAAACCCAAGCACGCGGCCATTTGTTGTAGCAACTATAACAGAATCGTATTCCTACTTTTAATTACTTTTGATCGCTCAGCATTCGGGCCTATTATATCCTCATCCGACCGTTACTTACATAATTTAATGATTACCTAAGTGTTAGAGAGCAGGCGTTATATGAATGCTTTATGTCCTTCCAAAGTAAAGGGTTTTTTTATGTAATTTAATTTTATAATTTACATATTTACTGACTGCTCTGCTGCACATCTTGCACTTTAGGCACACTGGATTTGCTGGCGTTACAGGTCCTGTGTTATTTTCTTTGTGCACAAATGTATCGAAGCTTCAACCGGGCTCTGCAGAAAAAATATTTCCTCTGCAAATAAATAAAAAATAATAATCTCCTTTTAATTCTTTCTTTCTACACAAGTGTAAGCTGACCAATACGAGAAAATATAGCAAGTTTAATTTTAGGCTATAGGCCCTCGGTAATGGTGGGGTTTTATATAAACAAAGAGTATAAATCTGAAGTAAAATCCTGATCTACAGTGAGCCCTTGGCTTTCCTTTGATATTTTTATCATTGCCGTTTTGACACGAATATGTTGTCGATGAGCTTGCTTCGAGTTTTGTAGTCACTATTTTGCCTTTTTATTATATCTGTATCCTACACTTGCCTCTCCCGAGCGAATGGTACCGTAGCGCATTTCTGCAAACTTTCAGAATGTAAGGGTAATTAAAAAAAAAAACTTCTTGAGGACCGAATATAATATGAAGAATATCAGGCCTAGTAATTTATATGATTATTTTTCTTCGTAATCTTTCGAAAATTACCAGGCGCGCAAAAAAGTTTTAGTGCCAATGATTTTGTTTGTTTAATTGTTATACATAATGATGCCCTGAGTCTACTCACTCCTTCCATAGTGCCAGTATGGGTCCTCTAGGTTTACTACATTAAGATGATGGTTACCCAAAGCAGGTGTCGCTGCCTTGACTTCAGACTATCTCCTCAATTATTGAGCCTTTTACACGTCAATTTTTTTTTGTTTTTTTTTTTGCTTTTTTTAACCCAAGTGTCAAATTTTATCATCCACAAATTCCATCGGTGGCATAGAGCGTCCAACTACGCCAAATATTGAATGGTGGTACAAGCACCAGTTGGAAAACGTGGTATTGACTTTAGTCACTGCCAACATAACAAACGCGGGGTGTGGAGCATTATGTTCTCGCTTTCTTATTGGTTCTTTTAAGTTTCTATTGGAAAATGGCACAACACTGTTAGCAACATCTAGATTCTCGTGACCCGCCCCCCTCCGTGTTTCTTAAACATTTAGTAGCAATACCTCTATCATCTCCAAGCAAGGCTGTCTTCTCCAATAATCACGTCCTTGATACTGATTAGACTTTTCACCTGCCGTCCTCCAACCGTCACAGCTTAGGTTGACTTCGGCTCAAAACTTATATACTTCCTTGACATTTCTGATGTATTTGCTACCTCGTACTCGTCACGTGCTCTTCAGGAAGCCTAGACATATTGTAGCAGTGGCACGTACCTTTGAGCAATGCTGACAGGACTGCCTGGTCTAGTTCCTTGCAGGGGCCCTCTCCCATTCGGAACACCGTTATCTAGAAAAAACGTAATGGAACAACTTGACTACGCAAGTCGATCACGCCTTCGTGCTTGAAGCTCTCGGTTTTACAGAGGGATTGAGCGTTGTCTGTCTTTAGTTGGGAGATGGGCGGATGAGGACTCACCAGATCTTTCTTCTTGATGGACTGCAGGAGTTCCACGTAGACCTGTTCAGCTTGCTCTTGTTGGATCTGGAAAGTCTTCTTGATGGTCGTGATCAGCTGATCGCGGAAGCCCTCGGGAAGTTTACTCCTGTGTGACAAGGCTTGTTACTTCGATTTCACTAAGCGACAACGCTCAAACAAATCACGGTCTTAAGAGATTGCAGTGAATCACGGGACTTACTTAATAAAATATAATCACAGAAGACACGCAGCTTCCGGATTTGTTTTACACTTGGTCAAAATGCTCTCCCCAACAGCATCTAAATTTTTGGTTTATTTCACTATCTAGCCCAGGAGTCTCCGAACCCCGGCCCGGGGGCCAAATCCGGCCCGGAATGTCTTCCGTCCGGCCCGTGGCTGACCGCGGTACTTCCAATGAAGCCCGGCCCGCAGCCTGCAGCCTGCTTATAGCAGGCCCGACCGGTGCAAACATCACCCCCCCCCCCCCTTAAAAAACGGCGTCACAAAGGGAATCATCCGCGTAAAATAAGAATACCACAAAAAACGAGAGAAATTTGCCTAACATAAGGTATGTCCTCTCGCGCCACCATCACTATTTTTAGTCCCCTGTTTCGTATCTGGGCAACTACGTATGTTAGAATTCCTTTCGTGCCCAAGTATATTGTGCCTAATGTCCTGAGTGGTAATTTTAGTGCATATTGTCAACATAGCTCTCTTTTTGCACTGTGCGGACATGCCGGAGTTCCTATGCGCTTTGATTTATGCCTGGTTAGTTTTCTGGGTCCCAATCATTGTAATGTCATAATTAGCTTAATACTGAATCTCGAAATAAAGTGTGTGTATTCATCCACCTTCGATTATTTCTATTTGTAATTCTAACTTTTAATTTTGTATTTAATGACTTATCTAGGATTATTTAGTTAGTTTTTGTTTTCTGAATTTAATTTACCACCACTCAAGACAGCAACAGATCCCCGATACGGTTTTTCAGCCAAACATTTTGGAGACACCTGCTCTAGCCCATCAAAGATTCACCGGGTACGGGCGAGGGTTGCAGTTTGAAGTTGCTTCAAGTATGATTTTGCTTTGCGCCGAACGTTTTCATCTGACAAGTTGTGTTGGTAAGTCTTTCTACTAAACTACTTTTGAAGTATTAGATAAATGCAAAAACGATTTTTTGATGTATAAACAATTGTCTTAATCTAAAAATCTTCTTTGGCAATTGTACGTAATTTCAAATTGAACCGTTTTGCGTAAATCATCTACGAAGAATATCTTATTCTGCGCATGTGTCCTTGATTATATTTTTTATTGAAACAACTTTGTTTTTTTGTTAATATTTGCATTTAAAAAAGAGCAAAGTTACCTAGCAGTAGCACTCCCGGCAACATCCCCTTTTTTGTGTGTGAAACGTAGAGACGTTGTATGTGAACCTTGCAGAAATATTTATACCTTGTAGAAAGTTTTCCAATTAAAACTCTGAAAACGAACTTGAAACATACCGGATTAGTAAAAATAAGAAAACAGGAAAGAACGAAAAGAGAAAAAAAAAGGACAGACACTCACATTTATTTCAACTATACAACACCATTTAATTATGTTCACTATAATTTGGCAGCAAACCCAGGAAGAACTCCAGAATTGTAGTGGACATCATTAAATATTCTTCCTCGTTGAAAGCAACCTCGAGCGTCTACCTCTCTCCCTCTGTGATTTTACTTTTTTACTTTGACACGGTTTTCTAATCTTTCGAGTTGACTTTCTTCCAACTGACTAGTTTGAATTAGTTAGACGGGATCCGTATACTAACCACTATTCAGACGAACACCAGTTAAACTTTTCATTCACTGTGTTTACTGCCGCTGTAAAAATCAAGCAGAGAGCATAGCCAATACAAAAATAATCCACAAAATTCTTGCGCCACACGAGCATGTCGTTCAGTTTAAATGATAACGTTGAATCTTACTCGTCATCCGGGATGTAGCGATGTGCGAAAGCGATGAGATCGGCTGCGCGGCCCGAGCCGTCGCACACGACCACGGGCACCGGAGGCAAGTCCGTGACGTACTCCAGGACGGTGCGCACGGTGTTCAGTCCACCTTCAACGATCACGCACACCACGGGGATGCCGCACCACTGCACGTTGGAACCTGCAGAGGCGGCGACGCGTCACCGTGGTATGAGTTATAACACCATATTAATCTACCCCCCGAGCAGCTTAGCGCGTCCGAGGGAGCGTGCGCGGAACTCTAGGGCACGCGTTAGAAAGCGCGGCCTCATGGCGCCGCCATTTTCGATCCCGCTGTATGTGGACTCGTCACGCCTCGCGTTTCTTAAAATGTCGTGGACTTTCGCTTAAACATGTCAAATACGTTCATTTGCAGTTTAGGATGTATTCGAATATGTGTTGAGCAAGAGCTGTAAGGAAGATGATAGGTTTTCCACAAGACCTTAGCTTCTGGCGTGTTACGTTGCGAAGTGTTTTGGTGGCGCTACTTTAGTCCCTTCGCTCCCCGCAGGCCTATTCGGTGTCCGATGTTAAACGGGAGTCTACCCGGTATCTCGGAAACTTGATGATTGATGACAAAAAGATGAAAAGAAAGGTTTATTATTTATCCCGACCATGAGGGAGGCCGGTAAACAGCGCACACTTCAAATTTGTTACCGACTGGGACCCTAGCGTCACGAAAGGACGGTCTTTGATGTGTGTGACGTGGTGGCGGGACACCCGCATTGCGGCGGGATCGACCAAGCAGGTTCGCACTCCTTTTTCAACCAACATACAAAAGCTTGTCGTTCGTTTGTCCGTTGACGCAGTGATCAATAAACAAGACGGACATCGTAAAACATAAGGCCTTGGAGAGAAAAGAACCGCCAGTAAAGTGACAGTCGTTAAAAAGGAAGACATTCTGTCGGTGTTTCTTTGTGCTCGCTACCACGAGGGCTTTCGAAACACTGGGTCATTTTACTTCTCGTAGACCTTTTCTACGGGGCCGTCATCTTTGTGATCAACGGAACTTCTTGTTTGCGGGAAAGCATTGGGTCGCTCTCTGCAATCCACAGGAAGGAGCTCGAGTTTTAACCCCAAATGTCACTTAATCCTATTGTCTCTCTCCTATATTTGTTTTACGTTTACAGATTGTAATTAATTGCTTTGTCTTGTCCCGCATAAGGGTGTGCAAACACTCTCCGGATTTGTTTTAATTATTTTATCTACCAGTACAATAATCTTGTTGAACTCAAAAACTATATTTAAAAAAGAAGTCGATTCTCCGCAAAGGTTTATTAAATCCCCTTTTATGTGGTAAATGTTAGCGACATGTATGTGCAGTTAAGATCAGTGATTTGTTATTCTGTCAAAACGTACATTTGCTTTTCAAATATGCATGCATCGTTCTTTCTTTCGACCAAATTTGCTTTTTGTTTTCTTTCTTGAGCTGACAATACTAGTATATGTCGTACCTGGTCCCGTATTTGCGACTCCAGCGAACTATAGGGGGTTCGCTGGTCAAGCAAAATGGCGGACGAACGAAGGTCGTTTTCTTCTTTCAGCACGTGAACCAGCATAAATTTCTTGCGCTGCAGCGTAAAATTGGTGCTACATATAAAAGCAAAGCGATGTTTTGACGGTAGAACCTTTCTTCTAGTCAGTGCTTAGAAATAATAATAATAATATTATTATTATTAAATTGTTTTATTTTTTGTGCCCACAAACAACCTCTTGGTTTACAGTGTGGTGCACTAAACATACATGGAGTAAAACCTAGAAATACAGGAAACAACAAAGTCAAATCAATAAAGTCATGCAACCTTATAAAAATACAAAAATTGGTTATTGATTAGTTCGCCGACATCTACATAGTCACGTAGATTTAACATAAACACATGAGTGGATCAAAAGATGTCGAGGTTAAATTTTAGTGAATCATAAGCAATGTGTATCCTTGACAATGGAATCGCAGCAATGTGATCCCATTGTCTCCAGTTTGATCTTTGACAATAAGATGACACGGCGGAAGCATAAAAATAATTACTGGAAACGATTTTTGTTTCTATGCTGCCTACGAGAACCAAGCAGCGACAGCAGACGAGAGAGTCCAAACGACCTGCTTTTCTGAGCTTCTCGGCGATGCCACTACGCGGCGTCGATTTCGCTGGAGTCTCCAATACAAGCATACAAAATATAAGTGGATTTTACCTTTGCCCCTTCATCTTTACGAGAATATAATAATATTCGTGACATTCAAACACACCCTTTGTTTATTAGTAATATGATTCAATACACGGTTTTGTGTGTGTTCCCCGGCTATTACTACACTTCCTGGATAAATGTTTTATAAAAAAATACTAGGTATAGTTTGCTGCAAAACGTGAAAGTGTCCGCGCTGTGTAACTCACGGTGATAAAACTTCTGCCTGGAGATGTGCTTCTCGAGCCTCTTGCGGAGCCCGATCTCTGCTCCGTACTTTCCCGTGGTGCCGTTATCGGCGAGGACGAAGTACGAATGGTGCTGGTTGAGGACCGCGAAGCGGCTTTTGGGCGACGAGATGCTGTAGTACTGGACCACTCTCTGGAAAGCGGGAGAGAACAAAGTGCCAAAAGGTAAAGTCCGTAAGCGATAAAACAGTGAAGGAAGGAGCTGAAACGACAATGATGATGCACGTGAACCTAGTTGTCTTTTCCTGTTTGTCTAGACTCGTCGGTTTCACGTTGTTTTGTTAAGTGAAAATCGTAACTTGGACGCTATCTGTACAAAAACAAAACAAATGTTTGTCCGTGTTGTGGTAGAACCGTAGCAAAGACAAAACTTTACAGGGTTGAATTAAAGGGGCAATGTTCTTCCGTAAACGATATTTAAAAATGTTTCATCTTTGAAGCCGAGTAAGTGTATAGAGTCTGTCTGCAAGGCAAATGTTACCATCGAGAGATCGGACTTGAACCTTTTATAATCGCTCCACAGCCATTGAGATAGCGCTATTAGTCGATAAGGTTGCCCAAGAACGAATCACAAAGCGAGTAGCACAGAACTTAGTAGGCCACACCCTTAACTTCTTAAGCTTGTAGCGACTATGGTCGTTGCACCTTTCAGACAACATTCAACAGGGAAACGAAACCACGACTGCGTCTTCAAATGTTGTAGTTTTGTTTTCTTTTGTTTTGTTTTTGTTTTGTGTTTGTTATTGTTTTGATCTTGTCTTGTTTTGTTGTTATTTTGTTGTTGTTTTGCTGTTGTTGTTGTTTTCTGTTTGGGTGAGGTTGGGCTGGGAGGGGGAGGGGAGCACAAGACTTTTCATGATTCCCAGCTAGTTTAAAATTACCTGTAAATCTTTAAATAGACGAGTTTGTTATACAAAAGCAATTAACCCCCTTATTGTCCCAGGCGCTGTACATATTTGAATTATTACCCTTGACGCCGAGCATCACGTCTTCTCGGTGCAATGGACCATTTGCTGCATTACCCAAGCATCAAGGAGAATGCAGGCATTGGTGTTCCACGCGCCACACGCGCATGCTTTCCCCGTATAAATGATTCTTAGTAAATAACCAAAATAAAGCGCTGACGAACGCGCGTGCAAGATGCAATTTGTTTTAGGTATTTGCTTTAGAAAAGTATCTACTGCTGAGGCCAGCACGTGCGGCGCGTGGAACACAAATCACTGCATTCTCCTTGATGCTTGGGTAATATAGCAATAGGTCTATTCGTAGTACTTCCAAGAACATTTTGGGTTTTGTCTCATGAAAACTTATGTTTCATCGCAAATCTCTTCTGCGCAGTTGCATGTATAAAAACGATTTGAACTTTCTGATACGACGATTATATTCCATAGATGTTGAAGTGGCAAGTGTTAAAATAGTTATAAAATACTTCGTCCGTCCTCAAGACGAAATACATTTTCTTTCGGCTCATTCGTGAAGCCGTATTTTTTTTTATCAATTATAAAATAAAGTATTTCCTCTCACTACTTTTTTTACTATTCTTGATAAATAAATGTTTTAGTTTGACTTATCCACTCCAAATTATTATTTCACGTCCTTTACGCGATTAAAAGGAATGTCATGATAACTAAAAGGTGAGGTACGAAATAGTAATTCGAATGCAGCTTAGCTTACCTAAGTAATTATATTGGTTAATGTAATAACGCGAGCTTACATTAAACTAATCTTGACGTGGAAAGGTATTTAGAAAAATAGAAGTGTTCATCTGCACTTCTGTTACATAGAACCATTAAAAAACATACCCCGAAAATTATTAAATTAAGAAAGTAACCTTTACCAACGAAACCACGAGAGGGTTATCAGGAAGCAATGCAGCAGCCGTTATACTCTAATGAATAAATTACATTCTCTTCGATTGATAATATAAGGATTTTGTATTAGTTATTTTTTATAGTCACCTAGAAACACAAAACTGATTGCAATCCCAAGCTTTGAAGCTGAGGTTTTGTGCTATGCGTGCTATAACAAATACCGCACCAAATTATTATAAGGGTTTGCGAGGTAGTACTAATTGTCAAATATTATCCGAAACCTTCGACGCCTGAATGTCTTTTTTTCTCCCAATTTTATTTTTTTCTCTGCTCCTCGCCTCAATGTAGTGTCTGATCACTGATAAGCGTTCCATGAATCCTATTTTTATAACCAAATTACAAACCATTATTGAGCTTGGTTGTTTTAGCGCTACTCAGGATTGCGTGAACTATCCAAGAATAATAGAAAGCGGGAAGCATCAATTAGATTATCGATACACTGTAATTACAGAATTAATTAATTTCGCACTAAAACTAGAATTATCAACAATCAAACAAAACGTGTTAATCATGGTTGATAGTTAAAATTACTACCTATTCATTCCTACGCTTGATTAACACATTCTATAACAAAACCATTGATGTGCAATTTCCCTGGCGTTGACATAAAAAAATATGAAGCCAAATAAACAAAGCCCGATAATTGCATTATCCCCTATTGTGTGTCAGCTGCTTCGAAAATGTTCCCAACATTAAAAGTTAAACAATACGCGTTAAACAAATATTGAGACAATATTTTTTTTTATTGATGCGGAGTATAAGAACTATAAATAAAGTATTGTTTTAGTGCATAGCTTCGGAACCTGGGCTGCAAAGGAAAACTAACCACATAAACATTCAAAGCTGTAATCTCGTTCCAGGCAAATATAAAAGTAGTCCGCGCGCGTAGATAAACGATTACAAGTTTCGAACATCGTAATCGAATTTCCGCACCCTACAGTTTCAAGTCATTGGTTCCACACTGGCGGGTTTGTTTTCCCTTTCTTTATATTCTTTCCTCTGACTGCAACGCATTTTTCCTTGATCAGAAAAAAAAATCGAAATGTTCATACGCAGTCATTCCTTGCTGAACAATCTGCCAAAAATACGCGTCATATGACAATCTAAAGTAATTTGCTATCATAACAAAAGAACCAGATTTTCGAGAAAATCCGAGCAAGTCCTAAGCGAAATGCAAAGAAAAGTTCAATACAAGGTGGATTTTTCCGTGTTCTGCAATTTATTGTCTTAAAACGGTAAGCTATGAATGTGACTGATGAATATATTCACGAAGTCACGGGCCTAAAATTTGAGAAAGACTCCGGTGCTCAGAATCCGAACATGCAGGATGTTGCAGTATTCAATGAACTTTGTTTTTAACGGCACTTTATGCGGGACAGTAAAGCGAACGCTACATTAGCGCTTCATAACATTTTACTAAAAGGGAAGCTCCGGCGTTGTTATCAGCTACCCAAATTACTCACATCTTCGAAATAGCCAAGCTCTTCTCATCTCGGCATGTTGTTTGTTATCTGTAAATTCAAAATAGCTATTGATAAAACTGCAAATGAAGTTCATGCAAAAGCCAGCATTCAATTTTTCCCATATCTCCAGGGAGTGACCTCACACGTTGTTTCACTTGCAACTTCAGCATACAGTCGTCAAAACACATTTAGCGTGCGCTTTTTTTTTTCTGTCTCGAGTTTCTTCGGCGTTCATTTCACACCGTTGAACA
This sequence comes from Ixodes persulcatus, assembly GCA_013358835.2. Taxonomy (NCBI): domain Eukaryota; kingdom Metazoa; phylum Arthropoda; class Arachnida; order Ixodida; family Ixodidae; genus Ixodes; species Ixodes persulcatus. Next base: position 106,662 of record JABSTQ010011555.1, read on the forward strand.
TCTTGTAATCTCGCCGGGAACAAGCTGTACTGCCCCCATCTTACAACGTTTGTTGTCATGTTCGCAGTGTTGCCAATAGAACATATCAGCCTCTCAGACCAAATTTCAAAATTCAATAACTACTTAAATAAATGATATTCTGACCCATAGTATGCGTTACTGGTTCAGATACGTCTATTAATGTTTTGTACCCATTTCGAGGCAATTCAATGACCACCGAAATTTCGCCTTTAGATAGGTTCTTATCGATCACCGCAGATTAGCGTCTAGGTTTACCCACTATGTAAGGGAATGCATTCAACTACACTTCTACTGTTTATTAATGTCTTACAGCTCAAGATGTACACCTGTAAAAAATTCTGATCACTTCTTCATAGACACCATTCAAAATTGCGCCCCCTGACGGTGAACTTTTCGTCAGTTTCAATTTGCACAGCATCATGGGATATAGGAATCGCCATGTTTAGGTACGCGGTCTCGTCGCCTCTTTCCGTGCTTTGAGTGTGACATAATGTATAGTCTCGTATCACATCGTCTTCGCGTAAACATTCCGTGTTTTGTAGTTTTTTTGTTTTTTTTTATGCTGCAAACGTTTGTGCACCGTCATGGGTAACGCCGCCTACCCCACGACGGGACTGAGGCGTGACCTGGCTCAGCTGCCGCGAATCTCGTCTCCGGACCCTGTTCGCCTGGCGTCCAGCTCGGGAACCGAGAAGGGATCGCGCGTCGGAGCTACAATTTGGTTACGGAGAGCTACGTCGTGGCGTCGACGGTATGTGCGCTAACTACGACCAAGAAAGGTGAGTGGTTATTCGCGTTTTTTTTTTTCGGCAGCGCGAACCTTGAGGGAAGCATTATAGTGTCGTCGGGTGAACACGTGTCACGGTTGTGTTGTGTTTTGCACCGGCGCCAGGCGACGCGTCGGGGACACGCAATCGCTCGGTCTGTCGTTCGCCGAGGCAAACGGGGAATGCAAGGGGCTTGCGAGCGGTGAGAGAAGTTTTAGGGGAAAATCCAGAACCGAGTGACGCGACCAGCGATGGCCTAGCCCGTCGCTCGCGATATCGCTTACATGCAGTGCAGCCTTTACTCTGCGCGCCGTTTTACGATATGTTTGCACGCGAGCGCTATAGTCGGGCGGACTAGTCTGCTCTGCGTGCCAATATGAAAACGAAGCTAAGCGCTCAGAATCGAACCACTCCAGGCCGTCACTTGGTTCTATATCGCGCTGCAGAACAGGCTCGGCCAAATCGGAAAATAGAGCTATGTGGCAGCGCTCAATATAGCACGATCCTTCACAAATGCAAATGCCTGGCACTGACAATGTATTTCACATTTCGCCGTCTCCTGCATGAGATGGCGCAGTGTGCTTCGCATGAAATGGTCAGGACCGTGTAATGATTCGGGACAGATGCTTATCGCTCATTGTTGTCATTTCAAGGAACTCCACACTTTCAGAAAAAAGGTGTATTCTGACACCCTTTGTCCCATATAATACACCCCAAAACATCAGTTGGACGGACAGCGCACTGACGGCGATCTTGACGGTGCTAACTTTCACGAGAGGCTTGATATCCGCGTGGTACAACTTATTAAAATAGCTAATGTACGTGTGTCTGACTACAAAACAAAAAAAAGAGGTTTTTATTTTGGCTCTACTGGAAAACCTCAGTGCTTTCTTTTTGTGGTCTTTGATACGTATTTTAGCTATTTAAAAAGTTATATCGCACCGTTATCGAGCCCCTGGTAAAATATGGTGCCGTCTGTTCAACTCAAGTGCGCTGTACGTCGAATTGAAGTTTTACGGTGCATTATATGGGACAAAAGGGTGTAATGAACGCCCTTTTTTTTTAGAGTGCAGGTTCTTCCCGAAAGCCAGATGTTTCAGGAGCCACAAGAAAACCCAGGCACCTTACACCGTGAGTGACACAATCAGCAAAGACAGTGGTGAGCTCTTTCATGGATACTGTGAGTGCCTAGCTGGAAAGAAAGCCTGCAGTCACCTCCAGGCCGTCATCAACACGATCATTTTGATTCGATACAAGGGATTCGCCTTGACCCCAGCACATCTGTCGTGCACGCGTATGCCAGAGTGTTAAAGAAGGCCGAAGGGCGAGGTTATCAAAGGTTCCAACTCCCAATGTGGACAGTGTAGATTGGCGAAGAGTGGTCAAAGGCCGACAAGACGTGCCGCGCTCATGTCGGCGGGACCTCAGCAAGGCTAAGGAGCGCACCATCTACCAGAAAAAAAACGTCGCTATTCAATTCGCGCGCACCTTGCAGCAGTTGGACGGAGAGACCTCTTTAGTAACGCTGTTCGCGGCTGCAGATCGAGCACAAGTGTGCAGTTCCAAGTATGGCGATGTCCTGGCTGGCTTAACCGCTCGCATACCAGCGACCACTTTTGCCATTTTGATCTTTCAGCCCGTTGCGCGAGAAGCTGGAGGCATCTGGCCAGCTAAACATCGGGCGGCAACTAGACGAAATTGTGCCGTTTCCTTGAGAGCGATGAATGAACCGTTCCGGATGGTGCCAGCACGAAGGCAGGGCTCATCCTGTAGGTTGGCTTTGTTTTGGACGAAATACCTACTACAGAGGTCTTTTGTCCAGAAACTTTTGGTCATGCTATGGGAGAGCGTGGGAAATCAGTAGGATTGCACCGAAGTTCACTGGGAGAGGCAGAACTACGGCACCTGGAACACATCCTCGACAGGTGTGTGTGTACGTAATCTCTTGGTGAAAATCACGCTGACCTTTTCACCGTTTTTTTTTTTTTTTACCACTAACTGCCACAACCGGGACACTCGGCAGCATGAATGACCCACTCCTCTCACATAATTGTTTTCTGCTCAGAAAATCCTGGCCCCATATCTGGTAGCGGAAGTGAAATGATCTTATTTATTTTCACGCAGATAGAAGGGCCCACAGTAGACTGCCCTAGGTTTTTCATTGTGTCTTACGTCTTACGATGAAAAAACATGGTCCTGTAGTGGTAACTTCTGCCAACGACGTCCTGATTTAGGTTGAAGAACGAAATAAAAATAATTTTCCTGAGACCCGAAAAATATTGGTCAGAAGAATATTTGTTTTGCGGAGGAATTTGACGTCTCTAAGGTACAGGAGAAAGCAAAAATAATAATTTGGCTCGATTGGTTTATTAAACTGGTTGTAAATGGCACGTAGAGTATACTGTGCATTTGGGTTCAGTGAAAAAAATGTAACAGACGGCTGCTTTTTTGCGTTCAACTTGATTAAAGACATGCAATTTCCGGCTCTGACCTGTAACGCTATGGAAACAAGATTTTCTGGACTAGATTGGGGCCACGTTGAACTTCGAAAAGGACCATTTTACCTCTTATAAAATTCGGAAAAACAGTTTTTTCGAGCGACCAAACACAAAAACGAATTTCACGCTGCGCAGCGAATTCTGCAACAAGTATTGTAGCCGTGGTTCCTTCAACAAGGGTACTGTTTTGGATCAACATCCGCTTTGGGAATGTGGTCTGCAGTCTTCGCGCGGAGCTCGGTTCGAGGAAGTGGGACTATCTTTTCTTTTGTTGATACAACTGGTGACTTCTCATGAGAACTTCCCTCGTTAATATCATTTTTTCTGTTGCAATTGTCTTCCAGCAGTCTCTTCCCGATTTGGAGTTTGAAATCGAAAGACTGATGGAAGTCTTTCTTGGGGATCCAAGTTTGGGTACGCTCTTGACAATACTGAAACTTCGAGTTTACAATGGTGAGGTCTACGAAAGGAAACGTGAAGCTCACGGTTCACTTCTTGGTTTGAGTCCTAAGAAGAAAGTAACTGAGAAGGCGGTCGCAGTGGTCCACTCCAACCGTGTTTTCCTTGCAAGTTTTGACCAAAGCTCTCCGAGGGACTTTAATGTAAGCCTTATTGGTCTTCGACCAGTGCTTGCAACGTTCTGTGGGCTCCGCAGAATCCACCGTGGACAGTAAAATCACCCACTTCTTGTTGAGCCACATCACAAGTGAGAGGGAATCATCTTCTCCGACCAACTCAGCATGAATACCTCTTCCTGTCTCAAACATCTGTTTGTCCGATGGCAATTTGCGTTTTACCTCTGCGGGAATTTCGTCCAGCATGTAGCATCAAACCCTCTGATATTGAGCTCATCGAGAAACAATGAACTGGTGAAAAAGAGATCAAAGTAAATAACGTGGCCAGGTCTCACTTCTTCAAGTAGTTTCAGCACAGCTTGAGCGCCATCTCCAGATTTTTGCTGGGAGTCGATGTCCTCAGACGCGGTCGTCTCCTGGTGCATTTGAAGATGTTGCACCTTTCCGGAAGGGCACTCAAGGATGAACAACTTGGTCCCAACCGGATTCGGTTTGTTAGGAAGTAACTGACGGATCTGAACTCTTCCGCTGAAGGTCACAATTTGCTCATCCAGAGTCAGTGCACTTGTCCATGCCGCATGTCAAGTTTAGGTCTAGCCTTCCAAAGTGTGTCCTTTTTTTTCTTTCACTGACAGGGAGCGGGTCAACAAAACTCAGCCGTGATTAATAAAATATAAAACGATCTCTTTACGTAACGTAGCAGATACAGGGAACGTTGGGCTCCGCACTCCAATACATACTTTAGACACGCCATAACGATGCACACACCGAAGAATTTCTTCATTTTCTCGGGCGCCGCAATTGCAGAATCGAAGCTTCCACTGCCCTGCACAACTCTCAGATTGATGTAGAACGCGAGCTTGTCAAAAACGTCCTCACTAAATTACTGCGTGAAGTAACTGATGGGAGTACAGCCATCATGGGTGTCAGGAAGATTATCTTCATCACGGAGGGTCGTTCAGGTAGAATGAAAGCTAAATAAGAAATCAAGAACTATATCAAATACTACGGAATTCTCATGGCATTTTTTTCCTTTCCTTAAAGTGTTTTTTTTTTTTTTGCTTGTCTTTTTTCCATCTAGCTTCCTGATGACGCCTTGTTGTTCTTGGTGCCCTTCTTGGGGGTCTCAGCACCGGGTTCTTCTGAGTCGGAGGAGCTTGATTCAGCGTTTTTTTGTACAGTTGTACCGTTAGGACCCATGTAATCTTTATCACAGTCTGACGGGTGCTTGATATCAGACGACTGTGCAAACAGTTTTATAATTTCATCCTGAGTTAGACAATAGCAAACACATTTCCCGCTAAAATATGCAGGGTGTTTCACGAAAAGTGGGCAAATTCGATATTGCGAAAACTACGCGTCGCAACAAAAAAAAGGCTCGTGTCTTTTTGGTCCTGGGACAGGGGCCTATTTAGCAAAATTATTAAAGTCCGGGATAACTAGATTGTTAATTATTTTTGCGTAATCAACTTTTTTTAATATTGTGTTTAAGGGCATGGTTTCAGTCAGAAATATTGCTCAGCATTATCGAAAAGCACTAAATCAACAAACTGCAGAACGATAGAAAGCACGCACTGCATTTTACGGCTTTCTGAAAAACCGCACAAATTCGACGGGTTTCTAAGTTTCGGTTCGCAATCGGAGCGCATCTCGGTCCCGTTCGCACCGCGCCCCGTGGAGAAGTAGTGGAACCAGCCCCTGCTGCGTAGCGCGAGGACAGCGCAGCAGTGGTTGGTTGAACGATTTCTCCACGGGGCGCGGTGCCGTCGGGGCCGAGATGCGCTCCCATTGAAAACCGAAACTTAAAAACCCGTCGAATCTGTGTGGTTTTTCAGAAAGCCGTAAAATGCTTCGCGTGCTTTCTATCGTTCTGCAATTTGTTGATTTAGTGTTTTTTAATGTTGCTGAGCAATTTTTTTAATTGCAACCATGTCCTTAAACACAATATTAAAAAAGTTACTTAACGCAAAAATATTTAACCATCTAATTATCCCGGACTTTAATAATTTTCCTAAATGGGCCCCTGGCCCAGACCAAAACGACACAAGCCTTTTTTTGTTGCGACGCGTAGTTTTCGCAATATCGAATTTGTCCACTTTCGTGAAACACTCTCTAGATGACAGCACAGTTGGACGTATTCCACAGACGGTTTTTTCACTGAGTGGGGAAAGATGGAATTTATTTGTTTTCACGAAATATCGTAGAAACGTAATGTAGAGAGGCCTGTCGTACAGCCGGCTGTACATTTAAACATGAGCACATTTTGAAAGGCTTCTATCGGATGAAAGGTTTTAAAGCCGTGTCCACACTAGGCTAGACATCTTGTTTAACTCTGTACAACAAAAATTAGAATGTCAAACAAAATAGAAGTAGCGATAAAAGGTAACTTAGCAGACGCGCCTGACGAAGCTCCCGGTCATCGATTTCCCGCCATTTTTTTTCTCAAAACGGCGGAGAGTTTGCGTCATCTTTTGGACGGAGCGAGGAGCTCAACTGTACAGTTGGCTGTACACGCGATCTTAGCCTTCATTAAAGGAGCGCGAAGTTTAAAATGTTACCCCTACCTGCGTACAGCCGGCTGTACAAGGTGTCTCAGGAGGTTATACATTGCTTGGTTTGGATTTTTCGTGTTGTGTATCTACTTCTTGTAGGTATGGAATTGTCAACGAGTCAAAAGCACGGCAACGCTACGGGGAAGTTCTGAAGAGCAGGGGCCGGGACGTTCACCTATGGAGTGCAGGGCTCTTTGTTGATCCTGAGTAGCCGTAGCTCGGAGCAACTCCTGATGCAATCGTGTACGACGGGATAGAAGAATCACCATGGGGATGTGTGGACGTGAAATGCCTGTACGCCTTGTGGAATGAAGATCGCGCGACGGTATTTGCGTGTCGCAGCATTGTCGTCTTGGGCAGCTCTCACCGTCCGGATCTGAAGGCAGACCACTCCCACTTTGCTGAAGTGGTAGGCCAGATGGGTGTGACAAGCCTCAAACGGGCTGACTGGGACAACTTTTCTGACCGTTCAAAGGATCAAGTTTGATAAGAATGTTTGGGAGGACATAAAAGAGAGCTTAGACAGCGTTTATTTCAATACTATTCTGCCGTACCTTGCAGGGAAGTCGTAAGGGGAAGCTAGGAAAGTTAGTGGGCCAGTGGGCCCCTTAAGGCTTGCGCATGTATGCTTTTTGTTTCTTTTGATTTGGTAAGTAGAACTAACGTAAGGCGGCCTAGAAGCTCACCGTATGCCACAAGGCGATAGATCAAATTAACCGAACGTTCAATATCTGCGTGGTACCACCATAACATCAGTTCAGAAGAGGCAGGCAGCACTGCATGAAGTGGCTCGTGCTCTGCTGAAGCAAAGCGAAAACGGAAATTAGGCATATACTAATCGAGTGCGCTGACGCACTTGTTATACTGATCTGCAAGGTGGTCGCACATACAAAAGGCTGAAATTCTCGCGACGCGTGACTGGTGGTGTGATTTGATTATTTCTTTATTTGTTTTCAAAATGGAATTAGTTTATTTGGTACACTTAAGTATTTCAGCTTCTGTTTCAATAATCATTACTGATGTGCTCAGAATAGGCAAACATTTATACATTGGCTCAATCCACTTTTAAAAATTAGGGCTGAAGGCAGCTCAGAAGAGCGCAAATGGGTCACATCTGGTTAACTACGGGACCATGAGACAGAGGAACAACTCTCTCAAATATATGAGAAGTCTTGATGCGTTGAATTCTCCTTCTTACGTGAATGCGGGAGGAAGCAATATCCGCCGTTTCTCGAGCCTTTCTACACTTAACTGTTGCTTTGTAAGAAACGGTGCAGAGTTTACTCAAACGACTTTCACTGTCCAAAAAGTTCTTGATTTTAAATTCTTTTTTCGCCATGGCTGTGTCACCTATGGCTTTTTGTTCCAGGAACCCACTTCTGATCACAAGTTTTTTTCTGAAGTTGACCCGGTGAAACGCTTTGAAACATAGCTCACAAGTCCGTTCGGTGAAATTACAATTAATCCCTCGAAAGTGTTAGTCGATTTATATGGGGAGTGCTTTCCCGACTGCAGAACCAGATAACTGGAGACTTCGCACCGAACTTCCATGTAATAAATAATCTCATGTGTTGTTGGCTACCGATACCTTAAACTCCTTGGGCATGGTTGAGTCCACAACATCACGTTTTTTCCACCATGGCAGCTGTGACAGCCGGACATACCCTCGACACAGTGCTGGTAGAGACGTTGAAGATGCGCGCAAAATGGACATGAAAAAGACCAATTTGTAGCTACACAAGCGTCATGAAGAGCTGGTCCTCTTGAGATAGCTTGAGCCGACGACCCCTTGACTGTATTATATTTGCGTTGAAAGAATTAGCACCGTCACTTTCTGGAGCTACATACTGCAGCAAACCCTCAAACCTATCGTAGCTTCGCAGCTCGGTGTAGAATTAGATGCTGCTGTCGTCGTATTGAAATCTTTCTGCGGAAAATGCCTTCCTCTGTTCGTCTGCCTTAAACAGTTTTCTTTCGAGTTCTGGAATTTTAGCTGCGTGGTCTTTCCTCAAATCCTAGCTCCACTCATTAGACAAACAACTTGTTCGTTTACTCGTGCAAGGTCTCTTTTCGTTGTGCTCAGCATGTCCCTGCATTTCAGAAGAGCGTTGCACTGATCCTATAGCTTGCCAAGCTCTGCGTCCTTTTCTCTCAGCCGCTGCTTCATTTGAGTCCAATTATTCTTCGCGGGCACAGTAACGTTCATCCTGTGTCAGACTGATGCTTGCAGGGGCATCTGTGTTGACCTCCGAGCCTGGTACTTGGCTTGCTGATGTTCTTCATCATCTTGGTCTGGTCGAGACGCAGTTTCGTCGCTGCAAACCACATCTGTACTGCTTGGTTGGAAACGTTTTTTCTCCAGGGGTTGTCGTTAGTGAAAAGGTCGAGGCACGAATTTATTAGTAAAAGTAAATTCAAAATGAGCGGCTTTGCCACATTGGGGACAAAGTTGTCCGGCATGAAGTGCCTTGAGTACACCTTGGTTGTTCGCATGAATCCTGAAGTGCGTATTAGGGTCTCTTCTGTAGGCATGGATCGACTTCCGCAGTAGCTTGTTCCCAGCAGGAAGTTTGTGAAATGTATCTTAGTTCAGAATAAAATTATAATTAGAAATGTACAACAATCACTGCCAAGTCCGAGCTCCTAAAAAAAAAAATCGTCGGAGAACGAGCTCCTCAAAAAACAATTTTTGATGAGCTCCTTCTCCGACGTGTATAGACAGTAAACTTTACTGCTTTTAACTCTTATTTCTTTGTTCTTACATATCGCTAATTCCCTCGTGTCATTCTTTTTTTTTTTTTTTTTACTGAAGCACTTTTTTTTGACAGATAAAATGACTAGTGGATGTATTGTGTGAAATCTGTTATTTGATCCTATGCATTTTATTTTTTTTGTGTGAACACTCCCTAAGTGAATTTGCCTGACTCAGCAAGATACATTCGTGTCTTCAGCACAATATTTCCTGTTGCATTTTTGTGTGGTTTCGTGCGCGAAAGTGTGTGCCGCTCAGGTGTTCTTTTTTTTTATGACTCATCTTCAAGCTACATACAAACACGACTAAAACACCAACTCTCACTTTTCGCCTGTACTCTGATGAAACATTGAAATGTGTGTGTGTGTTTTTTTCCTATGTGCACGTGATGTGAGTCCGTGCGAATATCCGGTCTGCCACACCAAATGCTGGATCTGGTCCCACAAGCCTCTGCTGCTTTGACCAGACCCGACACTCAAGTGGTTATATTTGCAATGTTGAATAAAAATATATTATTATTATTATTATTATTATTATTATTATTATTATTATTATTATTAATCATCATCTTAAGGCGAATACACCTATCTATTTTTATTTAAACAGTTCAATGCCTCATCCCAATTATTTTTTCAGCCATTGAGTAGCCAAATTTGAGAAAGAAATAAAGCACCTCCGCTGTCATTTTTTTTTTAATCTCATAGCAGGTCAATCCCCCCCCCCCCTCCAAACTCCCCTTCCCTAAATATCAAGCAACAATAGAACAAAAATAGCCGCGTTGCATTAACCTTTGCTTCTCGTAATCAGAGCGTCGTTGTACCAACTTAACTATTATACCCCAAAAACGAATCAACATCGCAGAAAACAATGAATGGCGAAAGAGAGCAGAACGCATTCATAAAGTTAATTGCGTGCCAGCAGGCAATTAGTGAAATAGCGCAGCCCCTGGGGCTCGCGTCCAAAAAGCACGTACTTCACGGCTGGATTAAGATGAGGTGCCATATAAATCATGAGTTACGTATTCATGGCGATGCGGCAGAACTTTTTGTTGTCAACCTCGAACCAACACTTCTAAAATATGCTAATATCGCGCTTTCCTTTTTTCTTTTTTATTCATTCTTTGGGGGTTCGGAAAAGGGGGGGGGGGGGGGGTAGAGGGTGGAGAATTGAGGTTAGGGTATGATTTATGTCTTCATTGTAATTTTGTTTACCTAGCTAAAATCCAGGTGTGAAAAAATCGCACTTGTACTTTTAAATATTGTACAAATCGTGCTAAACAACTACATAAAAATACAAAAACGAAACTTTTATTGGTTTTAATATAGTTATCTTTTTTTACTTCTAAGGAGGTAATAATAAATAAAGATTTCACTTTATAATACTTTAAACAACTTTCTCAATTTTCGTGAATTTCTAGACTTCCCAGATATCCCGAAAAAATGTATTCGACGAGTACATAATCTTATGCTAGTGAATACATAACCTATCGCTCTAAATCGCAGTTTTTATGACCCACCAATTACTCCCGAAACCCACACTTCGCAAAATTATCTCAATACTGAGCCCGCGAAAATAAGGTGGCTTACAATAGTTAAAAGGAAAGATCGTTGGCATTTATGTGTTTCGGAGTTCTATTATCTTGATTTAGTTAAATTCGGTTTCATAAAGCGTGCGCCGCGGTTTTCTCACCTTCGCCCCAATGAGGTCCTTCCTGTTTTCGATGATGCCCCAGGGCGCAATGCCAATGGCCACCACCCGTCCCCGCAGCTGCGGAGTTCGTTCGCTTAGCAGAGCTTCGCCCACGTGGCGTGTCACACCTGAAAAGAAAGCGATCGAACCAGAAAATCCGCTAAATTTGAATTTTTTTACGAGAAACAGTGGCGGAAACTGAGGATTTATTTGGTGTTGGTCACTGCGTTCCTTTAAAAACTTTCAGCCTTTCTACTCTGGTAAAGAAGGAAGACCAGCTAAGGTTGTACTATGGTGGGAATGAATTAATGGCCGGCCGCGAGTCGGGAAGCCAGAGTGAAAAGGCTCGAAAGGTTGCCGCCATCTATGAGCGACGGCAGCTGTCCAAAGTTCGGGTCATTTTGTGTTTACTAGAGGACACGATACTGGGGAAACTAGCACTCAACAGTCCCGCTGTAAACGACGTGCCCGTTTCTTGACGAGTCCCGGAACGTCACAAGTTTCTCGACGAGCTGGGGCGCCGCCCGCACCGCTGCGCAAGGACTACACACAGTCACACTGCACACGAACCGTGACGTCACGAGGCGTCACATTGTCACGTGACGTGTGACGTTTCGTGTGATGCCTTGTCACGTGACACCATGATCTCACGTGACATCGTCCCATGACTGCGAAACCTCGCGAATAACGGCTCGCCGTAAAAGAAGCTCCCGATGTTGTGTTGTTATTTTTCTTTCGAAAGAAGCATTTTAAGGTCGCTGCAATTCATCAAAACTTCTCGTGCGTTTATTTTCCCACGTAACACGCGGGTTGCCAGACACCGTGTGAATACTGCAGAGATCCCAGCGAATAAGAAAGCTGGGAATACGCATTCCTCATTCTGCATCGAGATATCGCATTTTTCAGGTCCAATTGTATTTTGAGCTTTTTCAATGCTCTCTCTGATTCTGCTGTTGTTCGCCTTGATTGACTGTCTACGTGTCTCGAAAAATAAGGAAATCACTTTTTGCTTTATTTGCTTTGTAGTACGTACAATTGAATGCGGTTCACGTACCACACTTCCCCTAAAACCGATATCGAACAGAAAAAAAAAAATATTTTTTTACTTCTTAGCTTTTGTGTTGGCTCTATACTGGCAGGTTTGTCGCCCTTTTGGTGTACATCATGTGTGAGAATGGCTTGTAGAAAAGCCTCCTCAAAACACATCTTCGTAAACATGTGTTGATATTACGACAGTCTTCTTCTGTCGCAAGAATACTGCGAAAAGACGGTTTATTTATGTCCAAAAAAGAAAACTATAAAACGCGGTCAATCGCACGTTCACGCCAGCAGCCGTACCTGTATTGGTGCCCCCCGTGAAGATCCAAGCCCCTGTGGTCTTGGCGGCCTTAACGAGTCCACGGCACAGGACCTTCTTGAGCTTTGACTGGAGGTGGAAGTTGGCTTTACCGCCGTGCACGGTGATGAGAAGCTTGGGAAGCTCGAGCTGCCACTCGCGGGTGAACAGCTGGAGCACGTGTTCCGGGCGGGTGTCGCTCACCAGCCTCACGTACTGCCAGAGAAACATGCGCCTTTCTTGTATCCTCAAACGTACAGTGCAATTAAACGGGCCACTCTTCAGACCGATTCAGTCATATGATAAATGGATAGATGTGTATGGCTACACCCTTTGTAACGGGCGGTAGCTTGCGCCACCTAGTCCTTTAAATCATTGTCGCCAGTTATCTGAAATCGCAGTTTTCCGTCCTGCAGAAATGTTAAAACAGTCCTCAATAGCGCAAGAGAATGCATGGCTTGCACTGACGTCACATCGCATATTAAGAATATTAAGTGACGGGTTAATCTTCTATAATCTTCTGGGAGAAGAATAGCCACGCTTGTGCAAATCCGGGAGGCACAAAAGAGGATCCTGGTAAGGGGGGGGGGGGGGGGGGGCTCCTTCTTCCCCACTTCTCTGGTGATCATCGGAGCGCTCTTTGAACGACGTCAGGTGCAAGCCTTGTATAGTGCGCTCAGCTTTCTGACATCTTATCTAACGCTCAGGATAGTAACGACCACCCATTGCTCGCTCTCTGCTCTAAGAACGAAAATGGCGGCGCCCAGAGGGAAATCAGGAAACCGAGTGCCGATACTCTGAGCGTGGCTTCTTTAGTTGGTCTAGACAAATGAACAGCGCCGCGTGACGCGACATCACTTGACACCCGCGACGTCATCTGACGTCACGTGACACGAGATTTCACGTGATTAGCCAGAGTGTGCCACTCGTAAAATGTAATGGAAACTTGTGACTTCTCGTACATCGAAGTTTTGTTTATGTCGATTTGGTCGAGGCAGCAAAATGCACCTGCTTTGTGATTGCAGAGATACATGTTGAATATGAGTTTTGATTAGTTTAATTGGTGAGAAAAGCCAATAAATGTCTTGGATTATTTGTTGTTTTCTTTTTGTTTTGTTTTTTCGTTGGTTTGTCGCTTTACACTTTGGTACACCCAAACTATTAGACACCCGGGGAACGCTAGATTCCCCGTGACACAGTCTTCTGAGGGACGACTGTGTCAAATTTTATTTTTATTTTACGGACCACTATGATGTGACTTGCAGGCAGTAGAGTATATAACGACATGTTATTGATGTTCGTTCGTCGCTTCTGAGGGAAAGGGGGGGGGGGGGTTATTGTAAACCTACTAACGATTCCCCTGCGAAGCTGTTTTTATTCATATATTCGACTAAATTTCGCCGACTTCTGGACTCCCGAGAAGATGTTTATTTGTACTCGAAAGGAAACGTAGATAAAATCGTACCTTTCAACGCGACTCAATATGTCTAGGGGAGAACGTATTAAAAACTAAAACGCAAAACCAGACCACTCCGTGTTTTTTGGTTTTTTTTCTATTGTTTCGTGTTTTACTACCTTCACCAACACGCTCCCGTTCCCCCAGAAAATGAGTATTCACGTCTGCTCGTAAATCTCGAAACCCACACGTAACGTTTCTGCTGGTTTCGCATTTTTAGAACTTCTTTCGTCACCGATTACCTTCTTCCAACTCAAACGACCTTTCCAGCCAGAAAACAAAATAAGACACATCAGAAAAAATGGGTTACTTGGCGTGAGCTCCCTTGAGAAAACTGACACCTGCTCATGTCAGGAGAGGGGCTAAAAATGTAGACTGACTTTTCACCCCAAGAGACGGTGCCCGGGCATGAAACTCTATCCTCAAGAATAGCCAGAAGCACGAAACAAAAACAAAAAATTTAGCAACGCAGAAAAAGAGGGAAAAAAGCGTCCAACAACAAATGAAAGCAATCCGGAACTGAGACGTCAGAAAGGAAGTCTCTTTTTGATTTCTCGGGAGTTTTCAAACCACTCCTTCAGATGTCAGATGACAATACCATCCTAACTTCCCGCCATCTCAGGAAAAATAATCGTTTCTGTCACCCTTTATACTGAAACTTTCTGATACCCACCATTTCTCATTCTTGTTTGTATCGCCGCAGGTATCGCCAGAACTTACTAAAACAAACCCTACGAACTCGTTCTCCGCGGTAGTAGTTCTAATCGGGCTGTTAAATTCAAGCAACCCTGACAAGCTGTTATTTAATAAATGTGTTTTTATAAAGATTATTTTCTCACTCGTTTTTACTTTTTGTTCCACGAAGTCTAACTCCCGAAAGAGCCTCGAATGATTTATTCGTTTTGCATATCCACTAGAGTCATATAATGCAATGTGCCGTGAATTTATCCAAAACCATCAAAACTAGCCGACAGAGTTTACTACTTTTTTCTCTTTTTTTTCCCGAAACATTCTTATACTAAGCGATTGGACGCCGAACATCCGCCGAGGATCTGATTGAACCCGATCCCTAGCCGAACGCTTAGACAGCGCTCTTGTCCAATCAGCACCCGCGTTCTGTCGTTGTGTGAAAGCTTCATACATCGAGTGCACACGCCTTACTCGCGCAAGGTTTGAAAACTAGACTGGCACCATAAATGAGAAAGCACCTTTCATAAAATACAGTATTTTGCATAGATGTCTGAAAACATTTTACTTCCTTGCACACGACACATTTGCCGCATCTCTACCACCATTGAGGGCTTCGTATGACCACGTCTCACCTGTGCCTTGAGCGGGTGTGAAGTGCCGTGAAATTCGATGGTTCCGAAGGCGTCAGTGGCAGACACTTCGCTGTGCCGCGACGTGGACCAGTGTTCTTCTACCTCTGTCACCTGGCCCTGAGACGTCAGCGACGGTCTGGCAGACAAAGTATGACCACCTAGCAGTTCTCCGCAACCGCACCTGAAATGCAGGTATGATTATCCGTATAAGTTCCGCCTATCCTCGTCTTTCTGGGTTTTTTTTATTCGTTTCCTGAGATTTAAAATATAGCCTCGTTGCGACACGATATGCCTATATTTTAAATTTAAAATCAAAACCTCAGTAGTTCGAACTTCGTGTTTTATCGTGAAGGGACGTTTCAATATAACTACAATAAAAAGTTCCTTGCAAACGCGTAGCAAAAACTGCTACAACCATTGCTTTTGACAGATGACCGAGACAATTTTAGATGTATTTCATTTATTTATTTTACTTTAGAAACCGTAGTTTTATACGTGATTCTTGCCTCAAAATGATTCCTTAAAGGGGCCCTGCAATCATATTTAAGCGTCTACCTTTTTTGCGGTTTCCACGTCTCTTGGGGTTCGGGCAAGCCAACGGGCACGGAGAGAGTGACTAAATATCAGTGCGTCATATTTAAACCGGACGACGCGGAAACCTCCTCCACCGACGAGGGCGACCCGCGGTACCGAAAACGCGCGAAATGTGACGTTTTTGGTCCTGGGCTTACTACTGGTCAGAGCCGCTAAAAGCTTTTTTTTTTTAGTCGAGATACAAAATATAAGTGTCGCGAACCGTTTCAATTATGTATGAAAGTAGTTTTTGTTCAGTATTTTAGATCAGAAAAGAAACAAATGCAGTTTATAAAAGTACGAAACAAGAAATGACCCGTCGACATATCTGCCATCAAGCGGCGGAAAAAGCGGCGCATATTAGAAAGGGCTAGTGGGATGAGGCGCCGACGAACGACGAGCGTAGAAAGGTCTCGGAGCGTAGAAAGGCCATTTAGCGGTATGGCAGCGCGAAGTGGCTCCCGTTCTGTACTGATTTTTACCCCGTGTTTGCTGTCATTTGCGGCCAATGAAGTGTTATGCCGAAATAGTCTTTAATTGCGCAGCAAATGCAATGCGAGCCGCCCTGGCCGCCCGCTTCACACAGCCTATCCAACACACGCTTTAGTGGCGCCCTCTCGAGCCGTCGACACGGAGTGCGGCAGCCGTGAGCGCTCGATGAGCTCACTATCTCTCCTCTAGTTCACGGCCACTGAAGCCAGGACCTACGACGTCATGAAGGAGGTTATGTTTTGCTTGTTTTTGTTATTCTAATTTGCCTATAACTTTCAAAATAAAGCGAATTTTGCGAAAAGAAAAGTTTCATTAAGTTACTACGTTCAGTGCGCTTAGGTTCGGTGCAAATTAAAAACCAGTAAAAAGTCATTGCAGGGCCCCTTTAAAGAGCCTAGAGCACATTTTTCTTGTAAGAATAAAGTTAATTAGTTTGACTTCGTTAGGGGATTGAGACTGGAAATTGGTCTGGTAGCTAGCAGAAATCTTGTATAGGAAATAGTTATTATAAGTTAATTTTTTTATGTTCTTAGGGGGAGGGTTAGCGCTCGAAAATCTCAATTTTCTTATACCGGCACGAAGATATTTTTTGTTTCCTAACATATGTAATAACGGATGTTAGGATTTTAGCGTTCAGACCATAGTAAGCGAGCGGTAATTCATTTAAACTTTTTCTCTTTTTTTTATTTTTATGTGCTGCTATTCGTATTCTTTTCTTATATAAATGAGTAAACGTGTGTTCTAAAAATGTCCCTTTCTTGCTACTTTGAAAACTTTAAATACATCTTACCTTTCAGGTTCTTGTTTGGTCGGAATAAACCGAATGCAGTCTCGTTTCTGGAATGTGCACTCCACCCAGGATTTCTTCAACTGAAAAAAGAAAAAAAACACCCAGAGTCCAATGTTTCCGTCTAGACGTCTGCAATCTTAAATAAACAATTATAAGCATTCTATAATCCAGGAATCATATTATACATTTTATTCCGAGACTTGGCGGACCCAAATGTCTCCCAATTTAAATGAGATAGAATTTAAGCTAGACGAACAAGTATAAGCCGCTCTAAGGAAAACACACCTCGCTTCTTTTGCTTGCAAGTGTTCTACAGTATCCAGACACAGAAAATGTGTGCCTCCATAAGCAAGACAATATCTTGCGCGTTATTTGAAACACAAAGAAAATAGCACTAACCCTAATTGCAAGACGTCCCGGCGTAAAAATAGCTAAATATATTTTCTTATATCATTAGCGGATATATCTAGATTAATTTAACATATATAACTTGTTTTCGGTTGTAAAGTTTTCAAGACGAAGGGCTGGGCTTTTTTGGGTCGCTCGCAACTTCTTAACAGGAAAACAAGTGTTTTTAGAGTTTTTAACGGTTTTGCAAACTCTAAATGGGTTATTACTCTGCTCTGTTGACTCCAGCAACTGCCGCAAAATTACTCCACATTTTGCACCATCCATTCTGTTTTGGTTCTCAAGATGAAAAAATAGTACATCAATGAATCAGTAGATTTTGGCCATAACGACACGTCTGAATTTTGTGGCTGTTGGCGATTGTTACTGTTATCTACTTTATGCCGGCTTCTTCGCCGAAGGCTTTCGAAAATTCCTAAAAATAGGGTGGTTGAAAAAAACCGTCCCTTTTCGGGAACAAATGCCAGTAATGGAGGGTGCCAAGGATTGCATGAAGCATACTAATTATCTAAGGAATTAACAAAAGTGTGCTAATAAACTTTTTAATTGGTAAAAATAAAAAGATTGTTTTATTGAGAAACTTTCTAAGCATCATCGAAAACCACCATATCAACTCCTATTGAAAATATATAAAACAGGTACATGCTTTTAAGTAGTTCCGAAAAAACTAACGTTAAGTGTGTACGTGTTTCGGAGTTTTGGTTTCATATCGAAGCGTGTCTTTGCGCCGGCCCCCTCCTAGGGTGCAGGAATTATGGCGAACATGTGTTGCGCGTCTCAGCCGCTGGTGAGCAGGACCAAAGTCGCAAGTATGCGCTGCGATAAGAAACCGATATATAGAAATGCGTCCACGGTAAGCGTTTTTTTTTTTATGCCGTAAAGTGTTTATTTTGCCTTATATCTTTTTTAACTGGGTATATCTATTGCTGTTTGATAATGCCTAGCATTAAGTTTCTCATTGAAACCATGTACGCGTATGTTTATTTTCACTAATTAGAATCTTCATTAGTAAACGTTGGTAAAATATTTAGCTAATTAGTATTCTTCTTTCTTTTTCTTTTTTTTTTTTTTTTTGCAATTCCTGGCGTCCGCTGTGGCAGGGCAGTTTGTTCCCGGGAAGATCGTGGTTCAACCGCCCTCTTTTGAGAATTTTCGAAAGCCTTCGTTCAAATACCCTGCATATACTAGTAATGGTCTTACTACACGCATCACACTCCAGCACTCTACAAACTGGTATTTTATAGCGCCAATGCTTTTCTATTTTATGTGGAGGCATACCAGGGATGATAACCAATATGTGAGTGTAAACTAACTGATAATCAATACATTATATGAATACATTTCTAGTTGAAAGAGCCGCACGTCTTGTGCCGTTGTATACTCGGTTTCGTATGTCTACTTCCATAACAATCAATAAAACACGATTCAATTTCCTATTTTTACAATATTCTTAAACTATACATCTGTGAATGGCGACGCTTAGTATGTTTGTATTAAAGTTTTAGCAATGGGCAGTGCAGATTTATTTTTTATTCGATTCAACTCGGTGCAATGTTTTCTTAATTCTACTTGTAGACAGTCTGGATCCTGGGGACTCATGCATGGAAGACCAATTACATAATCCACAATAGCTGTCTCAACTCTGAACAATTTGAGAAAAAAATGTGTAAGTGTCAATTTTCTCTGATCAATCCATAAACATTTCGCAAGCAAGCCCTTGCAGTAGTCAAATAACCTAGGTGCTGGACGTGTCTCTGAACAAAATTCAAGGAAAAACTAACATGCTTATCGCTACGGAAATAGCAATTTTAAATACAATTATCAGCGCAATCATTGAAAAATTATAGGAGTGCAGTTTGTTTCTATGCGAGGACAGGAGCAGAATTTTGTTATCGTGAAAGCATTGACACTACTGTACACCCTAATACTCGAGCATGTCAAAATTAATCAGATATCGTTCAAAGTGCCTACAATTTATAGCAATTGTAGGCATGCCGAAATGTCTCTTTACCGACACTCTGGGCGAATATCAAACACTCATCAATGCTTAAAATACTAATATCCCTGCTCCAGCTTAATATACGCCCTCACTAAAAAAATCGAATTGTTTTTGTTGTTTTTTTACTGTAAATGTCAATATCCTCAAAATAACCATTCCAGAACGTTTCCCTACGGGATGCAAATAATCATCTCTAAAAATACATCGATCTTTAACCACGCGCCTCCTTTTGCACCACCGACATGATCATCATTTTCAAACTCACAGTTTCTGATGACGTCCGGAGACTTGCTACAAATACAAACTATACAAAAACTCTTCTTCTCCTCGCAAAACATTTGCATTGGAGAGTCGTGTAGACCGCCCGTTTTTTAGACACCCCATTTTTAAAAACCGAAAGCAAACACACAAACAAAGGAATCCAAAGATACAGCGAATTTTCTTTCTTTATCTCCCCCAATTTTTGGCTGAAACCAGATTTCCCTCGGAATACTTTCTGCGTGAATAAACTTCCCCGATGTTTTGCTCCTTTTGTTTTGAAGCTTTTGATATGTTTGTTGCTGGTTTCTCAACAGCCTCGTTTCCCAACAGCATCGGCTTTGAATGCAAAGCTTGCAGCTTGGGCTCCCAGGAGCGGTTTTGTTTCGATTTCACGGTTCGCCTGCCGCCATTAAATCATCTTTGGATGGCATCAACGGTTCGCGTTCCGCGAAAATCATTTTTCTATGTCTTTTCTGTATTGTTATATTTGTTTCGGTTTTTTGTCTGCTTTTCCTAATGCTTGTGTTTTACTTTTCTGTCGTTCCACCGGCCACGCTACGTTTTCCACTAGTTTGTAACTAACCAACACGCGAGTCGGGTTCTTGTTCCTAAATATGATTTTAAAGTGTGTACTTTTAGTTATACCAACAATATGATAATTGAGTGAGCCGAAAGGAGTTCAAAGGACACAGCTGGTCGGAGTACAATAAATACAAACAATAAAACATGCGCGTTGCCCACTTTTGTTTTACTCTGTTCATTTGATCCTTACTATAATGTGCAGGTGGCGTTAGCTTGCACTAGTTGTACACCTGAATGAGCTATACTTACTAAACTAAAACAAATTGATGTTTCTATATTTTGTTGCAGATAACGCGGTGAAACGATCGCTTCAATGAACTCAGGGACGCCCGTGAACGTAGGGGTTCAATAGCTTCATTAAAATGCTAACATTTTATTATCATCATTAATATTATTTACAACAGGGGTGGGTAGTTACAAGACATAACTACATAAAATTAACAATATAATGTTTAGTTAAATAACTAAGAAGCAGTCAGAACGTACGCTATCAATACAATACCGAATATTAGCTTTGTTGTACTGCAAACATGGTGTGCTCAATTCGGATCACGGTCCTTTTTAGCTGGTTATTGTATTTCGTTACTCTCGATGTCAAAAGATAGATGAATAAAAAAACTGGACAAACTTTAACATACAATCAAAGTGAGGGAAAATACAATCGGGCGGAAGTAGAAATAAAACCACGAGGTCGCAGCCACGATATTAAATTCTATCAAAGAAGGACAGGTATTTATTTTATTTTATTTTATTTTATTTTATTTTACGTGCCCAAAACCAACCATGCAGGTCTCCTCTTTGGTGCACAAATGTATAAATATGAAATATGAATATGAAATGTTTCATCTGGGTAATCAAGGTGCGCCATTTTGTACGGCATCTATACTTGATACCAATGAACATTAGTACAACGGATGACGCATGCTCGACCTGTGATCTGAAAAGTGTAATGGAGAGATGAATATGGTGCGCGCGGGAAAGATGCAGTTGCATTTTACGAGTTATTTATACGTTTCGGTTAGTTAGAACTCCTTACATCACGTACCCATCAACAAACAGTTAAATGAGGTACGTTAATTTATATTTGTCACTGTCATCAAATTTAAATTACACTTTTCACATCACAGGTCCAGCATGCGTCATCTAATCGTTTGATCGCTATCGTTTACGATCGATTCCGTAGACGTTAGTTGTTCTATAGTTACGAAGGTCTGCTTAGGGAGCTCTGTTTATTTTCTCTGCTTGATAGGCGACGTTATCGGGATATCTCATTTTTTGTATTAGGTTGCGAGTGCGATCGTTGACTCCCCTGTCTTGTTAAGCTCAATTTGTTTCCATGTCCCGTCACGTTCGAGCCGTAGTCACAGGCTTTTTCACCCACTCACATTTTTGTCACATTACCGTTGATAAGAATGCAAACGGAATAAACAAGATCGATTCTTTACGGCTAGACATATCTAGTGACTTCTCAACTTTTAGTCGTAATCTTGGGGGCTTATATAGTTGAATAGTTTTGTGAAATCAACTCGTAGGCGTGCATGTTTTTTTGTCTTTTTTCGCAATTGGCACATTTTCTTTTGTGTAGCGTTATTTTTAACGTATTTGCTTTCTTGTGTTAGGTCCAAAAATGTGTTGTGTACCACACAAAAGGTTTTGAGCTGTTATGCGGACACATAGAATAAAGATTATTATTATTATTATTATTATTATTATTATTATTATTATTATTATTATTATTATTAACGGTACAGTTTGGGGTGAAACGGGGTCTGTTTTCCGCGAATTTAACTCTCTCTCTGTCTGTCTTTGTGCGGCTGAGGATTTTGAAAGCGAAGGTTGATTCTTTTTTACTCCGGTTATTTATTTATTCAGTTTGCCAACATGCTTTCGAACATGCTTTTGTTGTTTCTTTGTTCATCTTTTATTGTTGTCAATATGATCTATGCCGAAGCAACAATTTATACTCTCGAATCTTAGTTCTGCGTTTGAGATGTGTGTTTGCCCATTTGCTTTTCCTCTTATGCTGTTATACATTTGTTGTTTTTTTTGGGGGGTTTTATTTTATTTTTTTTTGTTTGTTTATTTCTTACGTCATTAGTCATTTGTTTCGTGAGCTGCACTCCAGCTCCAAGACACCGTGTATGGTAGTCTGCATGTAACTTTTTGAATGTTTCTATGTACTACATTTCTACGCCACTGCCGGGTCCAGTCATACAAGCCGTTTTTGGCTTCGACGGACCCGCATACATGTATTGATCATGCAAAAGAGATGCAATAAAATTATTATTATTATTATTATTATTATTATTATTATTATTATTATTATTATTATTATTATTATTATTATTATTATTATTATTATTATAAATTATTTGCAACGACCGCAATGGTGTACGCTGTTAGAGGCGTGGTTTAAGCCGCACGTCCGGAGGCCTCCTGGCTCGTGACGACGACCATTCCCCGAAGTGAAGAACCCAGGGGTTCAGTGGAGGTGGGAGAATTGGTAACGTAACGAACGGTTTAATTACATGGTTGCGATACAGTCGTCCAAATCAGAGAGAAAACATCGGAGCAGCCTCACGCTCCGCCTTATATAGGGTCCGTTTCTTCCTCACTCCCCGCCAGGGCAGCAGGTGCGATGTAGCAAACCGCCGCCAGGTGCGTTGCAGCGAAGTCCGCCGCGTCGTAGCCAGGAGTGCGTCGTAGCCATGGTTCTCCGCAGTTAGGCCCTGCCTCTCTCCCTTTCAAGTGCGATGTAGCCAAAGTTCTCCGCAGTTAGGTCATGCCTCTCTCCCCTTCCAGAGCGCACGAACCCACACGCACACACACACGTCCCGTTGACGTCACGGACGCGTTGAGACTCGTTTTGGGCAGGCTCCGACAAGCGGCCGACGGTCTCAGACAGATCGTGACTCGTTTCCGCAGCGTTGAAACTTGGAAGAAGGTCGCCGAAGGTTCTATTCTTAACAACGCTTAAACCAAATTATTCTTGCGTTACTTTTACAAATCATATATATATATCTAAAGCACGAGTTCATCTTTTCTTTCGGGCTTGGCTGTAACCTTGAGTTAGATTGTTTTTAAACTGTTTTTGTTTTATTCCTTTTATTTTTTTTTCACTGAAAGACGGGAGAAACGTAATTCAAATAAAAGATGGGACGATCACAAAACAACTTATTAAAAGCCAACGCAGCAAAGGTGTACAGTAAAAAATAAACATACTTTTAGTTTGGAACTGATATATCAAAGGGACGAGCACCCACGAAACGATATCCTTCTATGCCAGGCTATTAAAAAGTGATCGATAGCCTTATTTTGTTTTCGTTTCGATTCCTGTGCTATGGCTGTCGAGCCGATAGGATACGATTCGGCCGATTCCAATACAGAATTGTTATATTGTAATAACTTTGAATAGGTTTTTTGTCGTATGAACGTTATACAAGTAAAGAACTTCAATTGCGTGTCATTGAGCTTTGTTTAAACGGTCAAAGTATATTTTTATTCGTTGAAGTAGGAACGGCACGCAGGTGAATGCGTTCGGATAACGTGCAGTGCAGTACATTGAACCTGTTTCTTATAACATCTTTCAAAATGACATTATCGAAGCACGGTCATTTGTTTTATGTTCCTAGTGCAACATTTTTCACTTTTCAGAAATAATAGTGAATGTCCAGTTGTCCGCAGGTTTCTTTGCAATTGTTTCATGCGGTAGCCAGCGTAGAAACGTGACGTTCAATCTTTACGCCAACAAGCAAATGATAAAATGGGCGACGTGTTATAAAATGTCAAAGCAAGAAGCAAGTCAGGATCTAAACTTGTGCCAAGTGCTTTGGTCTCAAAAAGCAGTGACAGTACCTCAAGTAACAGCAGTCAAGGCCGTGCATCCACGAGCAGATGAAAAATTGTAAAGCTTAAGGATAGCCATCAGGACCGTTTAGTTT
Source organism: Ixodes persulcatus (assembly GCA_013358835.2). Taxonomy (NCBI): domain Eukaryota; kingdom Metazoa; phylum Arthropoda; class Arachnida; order Ixodida; family Ixodidae; genus Ixodes; species Ixodes persulcatus. Next base: position 130,676 of record JABSTQ010011555.1, read on the forward strand.
TTTTTTTTTTTTTCTTAATATGTCTGCAAGACAAGCGTGAAAAACACAATTAATATCTTTTTTGTTTGCCAAGATGCGTGAACACGTGATAAATATTTTAACCTCTAGAAGATGTAGTTTTAATATTGGTTATTTTAAAATTCTCATTTTTCTGCCAGAACACGCCTTTGCCGATCATTATCAAAACACAGAAGAGCTTGTAAGGTTCAATACCTTGTAAAAACTCGAGGGCAGAAAAACGCGGAAAGAAAACATTACGCAAAAAAAGGAAAAAAAAAGGCTTTGCATGTTTAATTCTTTTGTCTTTAAGCTCCCTAGTCGAATTTTCGAATAACCTTTTTGATGAACCTTAAGGTTGTCATTTTTCTTCCATAGACTTAACAAGTGGTGAAGCACTTAAAGATTGTGATTTTGAAAATTGACTTGGTGACATTTCAACTGTGGGTTAATTTTCTCAGTCAGCTGTGAACTGTGATGTTTAATTAAACATGTTTCGATGTATAACAGAATTATATTCGTATTTAGAGTACACTTGCCAGACAGAGAAATGTTTGTAGTTAAATATTTGAACTTTTTTTTTGTTCATTTCGGGGTATCATCGAGAACGTCGGCTTTATTTATTTCTGGGTATCAACAAAAACGCTGTTGAACGTTGCTTATTTAAATGAAAATTTATATCAAGTAGTTATTGCAGAATCATGTTACGATTATTTCGCTGGTATGTCATTCGGTGAGCCCATTGCGTCTTTTTTTTGCGGAGTGATTTTGATTGTGTAGTTTGTGTTTGTTGTTGTTTTTACACAGGAAGCGCTTTGTTTTAGACAAAAATACATGGATTTTAAAAAGTCGTTAGGAGAACAGCAACGGATTCTTGTCATTTTAATTTTTCTAACCTCTGCTATTCTGCCAGGTCAAGGAGTAAAGTCCTTACCGTTTACGTCATTTCCTTTCAAATTATACCCGCATGCGCCATTCAGCTTTTCATTTAATGTTAGTAAAATTACCTATAAGACAGCGCCAAGGATTACGGGACGCAGAACGTTCTTGTCAGTAAGTGGCACTCTTAAAAAGGATAGTTGCATAACCGATCACAAGGATCATAATCTTGACATGAACGTGTTATAATATCTTAAAGTAAGCTGTCTTATTTCCTGCAATCCGTTTTCATGGCGCAACGCATATCTATGATGACTCTTTGATTCAAGACATTAAGGAAGATATGTCACCCTAAAGTTGGCAACTCAGATTTCAATCGTTTCTTTCAAACTCATGCATCAGACTTTCCGCGCTGTTAAATAGGCCCCAGTTTCTAAAAGCGTTCGCTTGCAACCCAATTAAAGTGACGGCCTTCGCTTTAACTCAAATACATTATGCTTTTGTATTATTTATTCACTTTTGTAACAAAATTTCTCCGCTCGTTTGACACGTGAAGACAGTAAGCCTCGTCTCCGTGTTCCTTTGTTCTATTATACCTCGAACTCATCTCCCGAGAGAACCATTACACTCGACAGATGCCTCCTGGCGTAAGTAACCTGAACAGAGTGAAGTTTCGTGTTCGTCTCGAGAACAAGAAAGGCTTTATATTTAGCCCATGGGGTCCAGTTCAAGTTTTATTTTTTAGCTTCATTCCTCTAGATTAGAAATGTTACTTTCGCTGGCCATAAATGTAGGTATTAATTTTGGTTTTTATTTTTGGTTGATTGATGTCACTTCGGTTGAGGGTTGCTGTGTAAAGGCTGTTCTGATCGAAATCGGGACTTGTCTATGAGATTAGTAGCTGACACCGACTGAGGAACTCTACAGGATTTGTCAACAGTGTTTAACAGAAAACGACAATATTCTGCCTTAATTGGGCTGAAGATGAAATACTTTTCTTTCTTCTTAAACGGCTCATCAGGTATTGCCTTCTGACACAAACGTGAAATAGGGGACCCTTCAATGACGACATATAGAAAACTTGTCTAAAGCATTTATTTTTTATGATATCAATATTTAACAAGATCCATAAAAAACAGAGCTTAATTTGTTTTTTAAAAGTTAGGTAAACTTGCAAGTTATAGCTTTGTTGCCTGTGGGCAACACCAGGTAAAAGTCAGAAAATAGCTCTCTTGGGTGACCTGTATGGATCACTATAAAATGTCAACAATATCTGCGCATACGATAGCCGCTAGTAAAATGGTCACATATCGTAAAATTTTAGTGGCAAGAGAAAACATTTATTATATTTTTTTGCCGTTTCCCCGTCCTCGGTCACGGCGTATTTGCGCGCCAAACTTCTTTTTTTCTCGTCCCATATTTGCGTGTCTTTTCACTACAAAGCGCTGTAGTTTAGATCTTCGAGAGTGTTGCTAGATTACCTGGTTAAAAAAACAGGATAAAACTAAAACTATTAAACAAACAAAAATTATTATATGGTTTCTTGCCTGTAGGCAACACTCGTCAACAAAGGGTTAAGGTGCGTGTCTTTTATAAATGTACTTCCGAGCATTCTCTTGATTTCAGAAATTTGACTGACGAGTGGGGCGTATCACTTTAAATTAATTTGCTAGACTTGTAATTTGGTAGACTTGCCCATAAAAAAGAAAAGCCAAAAATGAAGCATTCGTAAGAAATATGCCATAAGGATCTACTGAATGACGCGGCAGCTCAAAATCCTCGCTAGACTTGAGATAATAAAATTAATCTCTCGATTTTTTTTTTCAAAATTTGTTAGACACGCAATTTTTTACCGTGTGTACAAAGTTTACTAAAACTAACTCACATCACAGGAAAAACGGTATTAAATATCCATGCCCGGGAAACGTAATATATTTATTCCAATATCTGTGGAATTTCTAACAACTCAGTAATTCTCTGTGAAGAAGAGCTGCAGAGTTCTGACTCTTTTTTTCCACAAACTTAACACATTAGCTGACATCTAAGTCTAGCTAACAAAAAATTGCGCCATCCACTCACTTTTTTTGCGAGTTTAGCTACTGTACATTCTAGTTGGCTTTAGTATCAAGAAAACAAAGGAAAATGTGATACGCCAACTAGCCCGCTAAGACCACTGGCGCTACTCCCGATGAGACGTACTACTGGGTAGCTTTGCTTCTCCGAGGCAATCGGCAAAAAACGACGCATTCATTAAGGGAGCGATACAAGCAAACCCAGTCAGCAGAGATCTTTTCATACTATTCGTCGTGCAAATGAAGCTGCTCTTCTGGGCCCTTCGAGAACTACAAAAGAAAGAAAAACTAATAAACCGCGACAACCGCGAAGTACCCTCGTGTGGTGTTCGAGAGCAAGTCACTCTCCCGGACGGCCGTCTTGTTATGCAAATGGAGCGGGGAACGAATCCCGTTTAGGGTAATGAGGGCAACTTGACTGTAAGTGCTCTCGCCGAGCTCTCGAGCGATTCCATGTTCCTAAATATATTCGTCGCCTATTTGTGTTTGCTGTCCTTTCAGACGCAACTCGGAAGGTGTCGAAGAGGGCAGAAGGTTTATACAGTGTTCAATCGATCGAATGGTTGCTTCAGTTGGTAGATTGAAGATTCAATAAGTACTTAATTTTGAGTTTAGGTAAACCTTATTAACGAATTGGAAAACAAAATGAAACGCGCCTCTTTTCATTTAAGTGCTCTTGTTTGAGCGCTATACATGGCGTACACTCTCCCCGAAAAGATGCCCCTGGGATCAATTTTTTGTTAAAGAATACCGATAGAGAATCACGTAGAACTACGGCGGGATTCAAGCGAATTACAAAGCCCAAATGGCGCTATAGCTGACTCGCTATAAGCGCGCAACCATTGTTTTGTCCGAAGCATATTCCGAGTTTTGTCGTTTTAGATTTAGGATAGGTGGCGTAACCTACCGCCCGTTACAAAGGGCATAGCCAGTAACAGCCATCCAACACCCATCCATCCGTCTCTCGCCAGTATCTTTACGAACCACGGAGGGATTGACTTCCCGCGTGTTCTGCAACCTTGCATTTCCCGATCCGTTGGTGACCACACCGCAGATAAATTTTTTAAAGAACCAGGTTCTTTGCCGTGGTCTGGAAAAATGAACTGCTGCGAAGGCTGAAGCGCTGCACACATACTACGAACAATCACACTGCCCACGGGCAATTTCGCGATATATTTAACGGAGAAATTCCTCCGCTAAACTTTAGAGTGTCACTTGACGTCAGGTGACACCGTCACGTCACGCACCAGGGACACCCTAGAGGGAACACCCAGGGATCGGATTTGAAACCTCGCCCATAACAGCCTGTCGCCGTAAAATGAAGTGACTGAAAACTCGAGAGTGCGATGCGAATACAGAGTGGCATAAACAAAGCACTTGCAGTCATTGCATAGTATATGCTAATGCGATTGATGCAAAGGTGCCGTGAGCTGAACAGAAATTACGATAATAATCCCTGGAGAGAGGGAACAAGGGGTAAAAAGGACAAACACAAATCTCCAAACACAGCTAGATGACTGGTACGCGACTGAAAAATCCGCTTTGTCCTGGTATCGAACCAGGGACCTCTGCATTTCCACCTAGCCGTGTTTGGGGATTTCTGTTTGTCCTTTGTCCCCCCTGTTCCCCCTCTCCAGGGATCATTATTGTTAACATTGCGCAGTCTCTTTGCATAATACCTGCATCTTACAGCGGTGGGTTGCCATACCGAGGGTTCAGGCGAGAAACGCTTCCGAAGTAAAATCGATAACCGCCTGCGGTCACAGAAGCACTGCAGCGAGTCTGGTTATCGGACAAGGCCATAATCGAATGCAGAGGCGAGAGAACCGCTGTTGTTGTCGAGACAAGGGGGAAAAAGGTTATCTTGCTCTTCGTGCTTCTCCTTTCTCACCCCGATACAAAAGAGAATGAGGCTGTGAAGGAGGGAGAGGAGGCTGAGGTCGATGGTGAGGAGGCCAACGAGGAGGAGGAGAAGAAGGGGTAAAGCAATCGAAAACGGGCGGCGTTGGTTTGCATGGAATGCGGGCAGACCAACAGCGTCGTAGTCGGAAACACTTCACTGTTGATCATCAGGGCGGGGGGCAGGGGGCTCCATAAATTGTTCACGGCAGAACAACTCTAAGGTATTTGTCAGAATGACGAGGGGAAAAGAGTGTGTAATCAATAGTACATTACCGGCTTTCAAACGCCGATGTGTTTACAGTTGGAAAGGTAATGGGCTGCGCGTTTATGTTAGGTACTTTTATTTCCGAATCGTATTGTTTCTTCCCTGTAGAACATAAGTTTTCTGGTTCTTTCTAATAATTCTCTACTGTGCACTACAGCATGATTTGAAACAGAAAACCTATGCCGTGTCTAAGGCGCAGTGAGTATTTATTTTAATTTTTGATATTTTTCGTCTGGATTTTACCATTTTCAAAATGTTTGAACATTAAATTACGTGAAATAGAGGTCATTATTCCACCATTAAATTAATTGATCTTTTGTGCTACATAAAAAAATATTACTTTTGATGATAATTTTATATGCACGTGACTTCTTTCCTACATCATTTTAATAACTATTTTTTCCTTCGCCATTTTCTCCTTATTTTTTTTCCGCTCCCGTCATTCCGAAGTTTTATTTTATTTTATTTACGCTTATTTTAAAAGCTCATTCCTTCAGTATCTAACTTTTACTAGCATGCAATATGCATATTAGTGATAGTTATTTTTGGCTCCGGAGAGGATTATTACAATAGAGCTCTAGCTTAAATTACCCAAGCATCAAATAGAATGCTAGGGAACCTAAGTATACACGCTGCACGCGCTCGCCTTCCCTATACAAAAGAATCGAAGTAAATACCCAAAATAAATCGTATGTGAAAACCGCGTGCAAAGTGCCATTTGTTTTAGATTTTTGACTTTCGAAAAGTTACAGCTGCAGATGCTAGGAGGCGCAGCGCGTGTACTTACGTTCCCGGCATTCTCTTTGAAGCTTGGGTAATTCGACACAAAGCCTATGGCGCACAATCTCTCTCTCTCTCTCTCTCTCTCTCGCTCTCTCGTTCTTTTTACAGCGGAGCTGTTAAGGGCCAGTTTCCCCAGGATCGTGTCCCCCGCAAAGAAAAGAAGACACCGAACTCTGGACACCTACCGCCATCTATGAGCGACAGCGGCAAGTCACGTATCTGGTTGCCGCCGTCGCTCATAGATGGCGGCAGCCTTTCCACTCTGGCTTGTCGACTTGCGGACGGCCATTACTTTCCATTGTGCAGCTCCGCTGGTCTTCTTTCTTCACCAGAGTAGAAAGGCTGGAAGTTTTAACCTTGTTTTTTTTTGTTGTTGTTTTTTATCCGAAGTTAGAGCATCGTGCACGTTAATAGAGAGCATTAGGGAACCGTGTTTGCACATCCGATACGGTACAATGGGTCCTCTGTTTCCAACTGCGCATGCGCGAGTCTTCTGCTGTAGCGTATGCGCAGTTTGTACCCGAGGGTTCACCCTACCGTACCGGATGTGCAAACACGGTTCCCTAAGCCTCTTAAATATTTTAGGTTAAGTACGGTGGGCCCGTAACCAGCGAGTTAACGAAGAACAATCAAGCTCGCAGGATAATTAGGAAGCACGACTAATTCATTTGCATTAAAATGGAGTGAAGGTAATAAAAGAATTGCCTGGTGGCATCTTGTTTTTCAACTAAAGTACAAGAGTACGTAACCCGCTTCTCAGTCTGGCAACATCTAAGTTTAAAATTCTTTCTCTTTAGCTCACTACTGCCCCTAGCGGCGATCTTTTTTTCACAAACGTACCAACCTCATAATTTTTCAACACCTCGAAGGACATTATTTATTCATACGTACTCTTAAATGATCTTGTTTCATGTTTTATCTAAATTAAATATTTTGAAACATCTAGGTGAAGTAGAGCGAGCAGAGTTTTCCTTAAATGGGACTACATCCAGAGTTACACACTTAATTAATTTTTAAGGACAGCCCTGTGAAATATTTGTCGCCTCCGAAGTGTGCTACGCCTCGGTGGACCCTATAGCTGGGCGGCGTAAACTTGGGGGCTATTTATTTCGATTAGACTTGAAATTAAGATGAACGCAGTCTTCGCGGCTCGAGCGCGCCATACCGTCATGCGAGAACCAAAACGGCAAGTATTCATAAAAATTGTTTCCTGGAATCTGCACGTAAGTGGCTTGATTTATTTAGTTCGGGCTAACATGTATAGTGTGTTTTTTTTTTTTTATGTTTTCAGGGACTTTGACTTCTGAATGAGAAGGGAATATTTAAAATGTTTAATTAAATACATGAACGGGACTTTAGTTTTGTCAAGTCTTTATTCCTGTGAAAAATGCTTTTGAAATTGATTGCCTTTGCGGACAGCGGTGCCTGATCAATTTCGGGGTAAACTAGCTTACTTGTTTTCTACATTAATTCCTATTGAAGACTGGGTACGCATATTGTTGGCTGATACTTCATTTATGATCTAGAATATATGTTTTATATATTTTAATTGGGTGCCTTTTATGCGTATAATTAAAATGGATAAGAGCCTTTGGCCGGGAATATTTCTTGGGGATAAATAAAATAACTGAGGTGGAAGGATGTCTAGGTTTCACCTTCTATGAATCACCGTCTCTTTGTGCTTGAGAGATATGGATTTTTCGTCTAATTCAATCGTTCAGCTGCATTTATCCGCTTTTGGTACTCTATTCGAGTTTCAAGCACGCCCGCTTCAAGCAGCTATTTTGAATAAATGAATTAGCTTGCCCCAATGCATCTTCATGCGTAACTGCGCGATTCCATGGGAAAAAATTAGACAGTTTGGTTAGAAACTAATATATTTAAACATTTCTTCATTTGAATTAACTTAACACCTGGAAGGCTAATGTTATCGATACAACTTGAATTATTAATTACAGTTTTATTTATTCAGCATAAACTTATTTTGATAATTAAAGATTTTCCACGGTTAGATCTGTGCAAAGCTTGTAAACAATTTACAAGAACGTGCTTTGAAGTAGTTAATATAGTTGTTTCTTGATGGAACAAAAATGCTGTACACGCAACATCTTTGCGAAAGTGCCGAATTAAAAGTTTTATAACACCGAAAAGGAACTAGCTATCGTATTTTAGGAGAATCTTATATTATTTTCAGCGCACACGCAACAGATAAAACGTAGATTGTATATCAATATGGCAAAAGCGATCTTTGAAATCCAGACTCGTCAATCACTGAACCTCCCTTTGTCCTGCTTTCCTGATTTTGTTTTACTTCATTCATTTAGTTTGTTTATTATATATATATTGCTGTTCAAAACCCTATATTTCCAAACACAAAAATAAAAAAAAAATGAAATATATGTCTCTGAGAGCCTATTAGAACTGCTGAATAATCAACATTTCTGCCAATTGTTTAAGTATTGAAACACTTGCACCTGTTCATCTTTCGCTTAGTCAAAGTATTAACGGGGTGCGAAAACGAAATGTTTGCATTTATTTTTTTGTTTAGATGGGGTCTATGTTGTGCCGGCAGCGCAGAAACACTATAGCCTAGACTTTTGGTTCTGGGCTGCAGTCAAGAAAAGTAATTTTAAAACGAATTGACAGATTTCAAGATTGCGTCTGGTCTGTGAAGCTCCGTTGGAATGCCGTCACTTCATGAGTTCCTAAGAAGCAGCGCCAGTTCGCGGCAGTGTGGCTCACTCGTGGAGTTACCTAATCCTTAATGTGACATGGCGGAGGACGCTAACGCGTTTACTATACTCCATTCACCTATAAGCTGAGACTGCAGCCGAAGCTACAAACACGAGCTAGCCCGTGCTCCTGGTTTCGGGACATGCCGTAGCCTCCTATGTGCTGACAAAGCCTGGCAGATTGCCGCGAGAAGCCGGCCGACGAAACGGAAAAGGTGAAGCGGCAGACAACGGATGAGAGGAGAGCCACGTGACTGGCGCCCCGCTGTGGAGATACGCCGAAACACACTTTTCCCGAGCGAACAAGTGTGTTTCGGGTCCTCGCCGCTGCAAAATCTGTGCGCTGACGTCCAGGATCCCCGAGAAATGGCTCTTTGATGCCCTGTCTACCAGATCTTCACGCTCCAAATCTGCGGCCGGCCACTCTCTGGCTCTGCCGTCAAACTGCCAGGCATTGTGAGTATAGGGGAGGCTATGGTATGGACAATAGGGCGTACAGTCCTCGGATATTACTTCTAGGCGAGATTCTCACGCGCTGATGCCACCAAGCGGTAAGACTCGCAACTACAGTGCCCTGGACCCTGTGACGTTACGAGCGCGATGCGCATTCCGTTTCTCGCTGGCCTACATTGAAGCGAGGGGTGGAGAGCTCGCGCTCGCGCTCGCGTCATTTCGTTTCCGTACCCTTTTAATGTTTATTTATTGACATGTGTTGTTTACAATGAAGTGTAAATTAAAAATAAATTATGGGCCATAATTGCTTGATTGATAATGCAACAATCTAGTGGTTCTTCACGCAAGAGTCGATTTATGAACATGTGTGAGCAAACAGTTTAATAACACTGCAGGCGAAGACAATCCTTATAATAAACAAAACTGTTTTTTATCTTATTTTTATCAAGATAGCTTACGTTTTCGTGGCATATAGATTACTTTTTTTTATGAAATGTATTTTAATAACGTTTGGCAACATGTCGAAAAACTGGAATTCCACAAGTATAACGCACAACCTGTCTTTTAATCCTTATAACACCTAGCATAACAGAAAACGTTATGTCATAACGGTTTATGGCTCGTTTTTTTTTTTTCGTGAACCACGCTGTCCCACTTAACAAGTTAAGAAACTTTATTAGTTGAGACTGCGTTCGTGAGATACTAAAGATTGCGTGCTAATTGAGCGTGTCAATCAATTTTGACTCGGACATGAAAGAGGCGGACTGCTAGCCGGAATCGCAGACGGTCATATTCTGGGGCGCTGCCCACTTGAACACCTGTTCGATCTGATCATAGATCTTTCATCCCTTTCCCACCTTCGGTTTTCGCTTTCCTCTCTTCTTAGTCTGGAGGCCACCTTCAAGAACGTTCGGTGTTATTGATTAGGCCGACCAGCTCCGTGACATCTTCCCAAAACCACCACGTCACTGAGTGTCGTCTCGTCACTCGAGCTGGAAGAAACATCTTGTTACCGCGTCTGTGGAGTTCGATTTCTCTCGTTCTCCGCTTGAGTCTTGTCCGTGTTTGACCTCTGCTTTGTGTGCGTTTAACGTTTGTCTGCACTTTCGATGTCGTCGGCACATTTCGTTCTCTTGGACAATTGACATTTGTTTTGGTTTTTTTTTATTTTTCGAGTGTTTGAACATCTGGCACCATGAGGGTGTCTTTGTATATTGCCACGCGCGCCGCCGAGCGTACGCGTGAGTGGCCGAATAGTTACCGTGAATTGCTTTAGAGCGGCGGCCGCAGGTTCGGTTCCTGGGAGCGGCCGCTTTTTTTTTTTATTCTTTCAATTTAGCGTTTTCGTGAGTTCGAGAACCTTCTCATCTGATCGAGGTACGAATGTTCTACGCGCCAAACGTTCTACGCCGAATGTTCCAGAAACCCACGCGGGAACAACAGGTTTTTTTGCGTGGCGGTCCAAGGCGAGACTCTTCCCAGCGCTTGATCCTGCTGTTTCGCCGACATCGATGCCTGCAACGCTAAGCTTCTTTTATTTTGTTTTGGGCACAATTCCAGCCCCATTAAACGTTTAGTATCTCTAATTATTAACCGCCTCATCCTTTGTCATTCGCGATATTTTGGTGGAGGTGCTTGGTAACGCAGCCCATGAGGCACACCCCTCCGAGACATCGCAGCGCAAGCCAAATGTCTTTCTCAAGAAGACCATCCTCAGAGGCTACCGAAACTCGAGGAAGCTGACGCACACAGAGCCGACCCCCGGAATTCAGACTTTTGCCACCCAAGACCAAGCAGCCAACGAGGCCGACGGTGGACAACCAATCGTCGCAGGCACCGGACGCCGCTGCCTTTGTATACTTAACCGTCGCACCACGGACTCTGACGCCTTTACAGGGAGAAGTCCAAGAGGACATCGAAGGTTGGCTGCAATACTATGAACGTCTGACCCGCCATGACGGGTGGTCAGCTGAGCAGTGCTTGCAGAACATCTACATCTCGTGGGAAGAAACTGCGAGGCACTGACTGGACAATCACGAAGCTTTTTTAACTTCGTGGGAGGTGTGTAAGCAAGAGGACAAGAAGACGTTTGCCAGCCAACACCAACGCGAGAGAGCGGAAGACCTTCTGCAAGTAAGGACTCAAGGACCATAGGAAACGATGACCAGCTTCGTTGAAAACGTCCTCCGCCTGAGCAGCAGCGTGAGGAAAGAGTTTGTCCCCCATGCTTTGCCGGGAAATCTAAGCGCGGCAACTCCGGGAGGTGGAATCGCCGTTCGCCGAGATGAAGACAAGATCCTCCAAGAACGCCGGACAGCTTTCCCTCTAGCGACAAAAGGCCTCGGAACGACGCTCCCTGGACAGTGCCCAACAACGTCATCGTAGACATCGACGGACATGACGCGTCAGCACTCGTGGATACCGGGGCGGACTACTCCGTCTATCGTGCCTTGGTCCTCATTATAAACTTTCCACAAGAGGCGCAACACCTTGCGAAATGTACCGCCGTGGCTTACATCGAGGAACTTCGGCACACAGCAGAGACAACTGCACTCTCAGAAGATCCGTCTTCATTTTAGCACCAGCAACGCCACCTTCGGAACTTGACATCGACCCGACGCTTCCTGCTACTGAACAACGATATCTGCTTGAGCTCCTCGGCGAATTCAGCGAGTGCTTCGCCACGTAATCAGGGCTTCGACAAGCGACGGTAGCGAAGACCGCATTATCACCGACGACGACGCCCTCCTTGTTCACAAGTCGCCGTACCGAGTCTTTTTGAAGGAGAGATAGGTTATTGAATAGCAAGTAAAGGAAATGCTTGGCGACGACATCATCCAACCCTCAAGCAGTCCTTGTGCCTCTCCCGTTGTGCTCGTAACGAAGAAGAACGGAACTCAAAAGTTTCTGCGTGGACTACCATAAACTGAACGCCGTGACCAAAAAAGACGTCTATCCGCTTTCCCTCATCGACGACACATTGTACCGGCTACGCCACTCCCGATATTTTGCGTCGATGGACCTGAAGAGTGGCTACTGGCAGATTGAATTCGACGAACATGACCGCGAGAAAACTGCCTTCGCCACGGCCGACGGATTGCACAAGTTCAAAGTGATGCCTTTTCGGACTTTGTACAGCACCAGCCACCTTCCAGCGTGTCATGGACACCATGCTAGCAGGTATAAAATGGCAGAGCTACCTCGTTTACCTCGATGATGTCGTCGTATTTTCACTGGATTTCGACGAACACCTGAGACGCCTTCCGACCGTGCTTCGCGCCGTCAAGACCGCGGGACTGACGCTTAAGCCATCAAAAGTGTCGCTTCGCATACGGCGAACTCAAGTTCCTGGGTAACGTTGTGAGAAACGAAGGTGCTCTTCCGGACGCCAAGAAGACACGCGCCGTGGCAGAATTTTGCCTTCATCCGACAAGAAGGCCGTGCGAAGACTTCTCGAACTTTGTGCATACTATAGGCGGTTTGTTCGAGATTTCGTAAAGCTATTCGCACCGCTGACACATCTCACAAAAGACGCCGTAAAGTTTGAGTGGACAAAGGAGGAGCAAGGATCCTTCGATGAGCTGAAGCGAAGCTTCTAGACGCCTCCCATCCTCGGACGTTTCGACCAGTTTGCGAAGACCGAAATTTACACGGACGTAAGTAATACAGGACTCGGAGCGGTGCTTGTCTAAGTGCAGGAGGGCACAGAACGAGCAATCGCCTATGCCAGTCGGACCCTTTCAAGGCCGAGAGCAATTATTTGACGACTGAGAAAGAATGCCTCGCCGTCGTCTGGGTGATAACCAGGTTCCGTCTGTACATGTACGGGAGCACGTTCCGAGTGGTTACAAACCACCATTCGCTCTGTTGGCACGCCAACATTAAAAACCCGACAGGACGCCTCGCTTGCTAAAGTCTCCGATTGCAAAAACTCGACGTGGCTGTAGTGTATAAGTTCGGCTACAAGCACAGTGACGCCGCCTGCCTCTCGAAAGCTCCCACCGAGTTGGCTCCCGCTAGCACTGCCCACGACGACGACGGGGTGTACACACGATACCCCGAGGCGAAAGCCCTTCCAGCGGCAACTACCACGGAAGTCGCCTAGTTTTTCGTCGAGTCCATCGTCCTTCGGCAAGGTACTCCCAAGGTCCTGATCACTGACGGGGGTCATCGTTGATGGCACAGCTGACCCAATAAATACTTCAGATCAGTCACACCAGCCACCGTCGTACCACTGCGTACTGCCCGCAGACCAGAGAGGCTCACGCAGCGACTCAACAAGGCAATCGCCGACATGCTCTCTATGAACGTCGACGTAGAGAACAAGACGTGGGACGAGGTGTGGCCCTACGTCACGTTCGCCTACAACACGGGGGTTAAAATCTACCACTGGAATTACATGGAATTCCACCCTTCCAGCTGCTACATTGTGGGAAGGTAACGGCCATGCTCGACGTGATGCTGCTCCACGATCTAGCTTACGTCGGGAGAGACGATGCCCAGGTGGTTGCCCAATGGGCCGAAGAAGTCCGCCCTAATGAAAAAGCCATTTGTATGAGAAATGCCTTTTGTCCAATAACCACATATGAATCATACATGATATATAAGAACATGTAACAACCATATAAGAAACTTGTGAGAAGTTTCTTATAAGTCTCTTATATGGTTCTTATATGTTTTTACATACTTGTGAGAAGTTTCTTATGTCTCTTATATGGTTCTTATATGTTTTTACATATCTTATGTTGATCTTATATGGTTCTTATATGTTCTTATATATATCGTATATGATTCATATATGTTTATTTGACAAATAATTTTCTCATACAAATGATATTTTTCAATAGGGCGCCAACTCGCCCGACTCCGGGTTCAAGAACAGCAACGCGTCGAAGCTGGCCGCTACAACCTCCGTCGCCGGGACGTCCACTTCCAGCCCGGAGAGAGTGTGTGGGTCTGGACGCCCATCCGTCGCCTCGGCCTCAGCGAGGAACTGTTGAAACGGTACCTTGGACCACACAAGGTACTTCGTTGCGTCGTTGAGCTCAATTACGAAGTGGTGCCCGGTGGAACGCAAGCATCATTACGACGCCGACCGCGACCCGAGGTGATTCATGTCGTTCGGCTCAAAGCCATTCTACACTCGATAAGATTGTTTACTTTTCTGTGTTCCAGATGACTCTTGGTTTGCCAATTTTTTTATTTGCCTTGTTTTGTTTTGTGTTGCATTGGAGTGATGAGCGTTTTAAAAGGGGGGAGTAATGCCACGAGCCACCAAGCGGGCGAGCGCGTGGCCGAAAGGTTACCGTGCTTGGCTTTCGCGCGATAGTCCTGCGTTCTATTCCTTGAAGCAGCCGCTTCCGTTACTTTATTTTTTCTTTCAATTTAGCGTTCTCGTGAGTTCTAGAACCTTGTCGTCTGATTGAGGTACGAATGTTCTAACCATAGCCTTTTATATACTGACAAAGGCTGGCAGATCGCCACGAGAATCGGTTCGCCGAAATGAAAAAGGTGGAGCGGCAGACAACGGATGAGGGGAGAGCCACGTGACTGGCGCCCCGCTGCGGCGAGACGCCGAAACACACTTCTCCGTAGCGAACAAGTGTGTTTCGGGTCCTCGCCGCTGCAAAAGCTGTGCCCTGACGTCCAGGTTTCCCGAGAAACGGCTCTTTGGTGCTCTGTGCTAGCAGATCCTCGCGCTCCAAATCTGCTACCGGGCACTATATGGCTCCGTCGTCGAACTGCCAGGCTTTATGAGTATGGAGGAGGCTATGGTTCGACGCTCCAGACGTTCTACGCCAAACGTTTTAGAAACCCTCGCGGGTGCAAAAGGCTCTTCGCGAGGCGGTCCGAGGCCAGACTCGCCCCAGTGCTTCGATCCTCCTGTTTCACCGACATCAACGCTGCCATGCTAACCTTGTTCAATTCAAATTTAGGCACAACTTCGCCCCCTTAAATGTTTAGTTTTTTCAGTTATTAGCCGCCGCATCATTTGTCTTTCGAGACACTATTCCCGGTACTTATTTTTGTTATTTTGTACCCCACACCTGCGGGGGGCCTATTCAAAAGGCCTCCAGTATATTCTAGATAAATAAATACAGTTTTCTTATGTTGTCTTATTTATTCTAGAATGTCTATAATGCACAACACAGCAAGTTGTTTATACCAGCCATTTACTAATATTTTCGCGGCCTGTTTCTCAATGTGTCGATGGTCAAACAATATATTTTGGCAGCTTGTGCACAAATCAACTTTTAATGTATCTAATTGTGACGTGTAACACCACCCGCTCGCCTGGGCACTCACAATCTTTTTAATGTGTATTGTTCAGCATAGATGACAAAACCTAATTGAGTGTATATACTGTAAAAACTAAGAGCAGGATCGCTTTTCTACATCGAAAAAAAGCTTTTCCCCTTCCTTATCACAGTATGCTCAAAAACGTTTTAACTTTTAACCGACTGACTGACAAAAAAACATCAACACCATTGAGGTGCGCATTCTAGATATGATTTTTCTTCATGAAAACAAAAACAATGAATATTTTACCACATATACAAAGCTGACACCACGACAATAGTGGTCCACGAACACTGGAGAGAATATAAAATTGTTTCTAGTTAGCAGGTCACTAAGGATTGTGCAAGCGTGCTGGAAGGCCTAGCATTGCTAAGGCAGTCTAAACTACGGTGTCGTGCTTGTCTAAGAGGACTCAAGACTACGAAAACTGTGCAAAAGTGGTGATGTAAGCAAAAATCATGCTTGATGCAACCAGCTGCAATTTAGAAACTTATGGCAAGTCTACAAAACTCTGCCGTCTCCTCACACACCTCGACACTTGTGAGCCGAACTCTAGGGAACGTCAGAACGTTGACGTTAGCACATTGTGATCACACCGTGCTAAACAGTATGCATGGCTTATTTGATTTCTTTTTTCTTATGCCATGGCATTCTAAAGTGCAGTGGTGCGGTTTCATTATCCAAATAGTGCAGCAGAACGGTTGTTGTCATGTACCCTGCTGTACAAATCTTCGTTGTTAGACCCGTACTGTGAGTGGTTCTTCGATCCCTGCGAAAAAGAAAACAAAAATGAGGGTCTTGTAACCTTTCACGCTGTAAACCATCCTCGGCAAACAAGACCATATTTCGGAACACTGTACACAATGTTGCTTTTATTTTTGTCACTTTGAGATGTCTCTACGGTACGGATTCGAGCGAAGACGACAATGTGGTGTCCTGAGCGCCACACTAAGCAACTTATCTCATTTGTAAAGTGATACTGTGTATTAACACGCGAAGATATACTAGATGTTTCTATGAGAAACATCTAAACAGAACGTCACCGATTATAACGGGACTCTGCATGAAGTTAGCTTGTAGGCTCAAAGTTCCCAATTTATAGCTGATCGTGTCATCATGTGACTAAAATATATTGGGTGCTTTACATGGCGCAATAAGCAAAGGCATGTGGCAGACTAGGGATAAGCATTAAGAACTAATGTCATTTGTTACCCTTAATGACACCATTCAGCTTTAAATTAAGCAGTGCCTGTCCTGCAATGAGTCTTGGTCAGATTGCGAGCAGATCGGCCGGGATTTGAATTTACAATGTTGAGATCTCTTAAGCCAATTGTTTTCACTCGGTGTTACCTATAGCAAAGTCCGGTACAAATCATTTTTTACTTATGTTTGAGCCTTTCACGAAGGTTTTCCCTCCGGCTTCTCAAAAACATAGCCGTTAACCACACTGCATGTTTTAGAGGTGACTTTTAGAACCTCTATAAACCTATTAAAAAAAGAAAACAACAGCGTTGTCAAAAATAGTGATTTCAAAAAAAAAAATCTCAAGAAACGCATTGAGGCGCTAGCGATAGTTCACTATGCATTTGCGTAAGACTTCAGCGACCACGACGTCAGGCGTCCGAAGCCCGTACAAAAAGCGGAAATTTCATACACCTGAGACAAAAATATAAACACGCTATCATCCGAAATCAGAACGGGCCTCCTCCGACAAAAAGAGGTCGACCATATCATAGCCTCCTCTATACTCACAAAGCCTGGCAGTTCAACGACAGAGCCATAGAGTGCATGGACGCAGATTTGGAGCGCAAGGATCTGGTAGCACAGAGCATCAAAGAGCCATTTCTCGAGGAACCTGGACGTCAGCGCACAGCTTTTGCAGCGGCGAGGACCCGAAACACACTTGCTTGCTCGGGAAAAGTGTGTTTCGGCATCCCGCCGCAGCGGGACGCCAGTCACGTGGCTCTCCTCTCATCCGTTGTCTGCCGCTCTACCTTTTCCATTTCGCCGGCCACTTTTCGTGGCGATCTGCCAGGCTTTGCAGTATATAGGAGGCTATGATCATATACCACACAAAATAAATTTTGTAAAAAACACTGACGTAAAGGGCGATTTCATCTCGGCTTCTAAGTAACAAGGCATAGAACTACTACATATATCAGGCAACCCTTCTGCTAAGTAGGTACTACAAAATTACACATTTAAATTGAGTTAAATTGAGTTCGTGGTTGTATCGTATTGACTTCTAAATAAAATTACAAGCCAACTGCAAATGCGTTCACTTATATTTCAGTAATAGCGGCTTCAAAATTCCACGTAATCGCTTGACGTAAGCAAGCTGGTTCATTATATTGTTAATATGGCAAACCTAAACAAAGAGACAAATACACGTGAGAAAGCAATGAGTGCAAGCACCGCTAACAAGTGGACTTTATTCAAGTTCGAATGGTAACTGCTTCTCAGATCACGTGAACAGTAATAATTGTTATGAGTGTATATAGAGATTACTTACTCTATTAAATCACAATTGTTAGTACGCTGTATATTCATTTCAACTTGTTCAACATTCAGTTCAAATTAGATTTTAAGTATAAAATGTGTTTTAGCTACGTCATTCGCTACCCCAGTGAGAAAACCATATACAAGGTGTTTCACGAAAGGTGGACAAATTCGATGTTGCGAAAACTACGCGTTGCAACAAAAAAAAGGGTTGTGTTGTTTTGGTCCGGGTCCAGGGGCCTATTTATAAAAAAGTATTAAAGTCCGGGATAATTAAATTGTTAATTATTTTTGCGTAATTAACTTTTTAATGTTGTGTTTAAGGGCATGGTTGCAATTAGAAAATGACTCAGCATAGTAAAAAAACACTAGATCAACAAATTGCAGAATTATCAAAGGCACGCGAAGCATTTTACGGCTTTCTGAAAAACCGCACAAATTCGACGGGTTTTTAAGTTCTGGTTTGCAATCGGAGCGCATCTCGGCCCCGACGGCACCGCGCCCCGTAAAGAGATAGTGCAACCAGCCTCTGCTGCGCTGCGCGAGGATAGCGCAGCAGAGGCTGGTTGCACTATCTCTTTACGGGGCGCGGTGCCGTCGGGGCCGAGATGCGCTCCGATTGCAAACCAGAACTTAAAAACCCGTCGAATTTGTGCGGTTTTTCAGAAAGCCGTAAAATGCTTCGCGTGCCTTTGATAATTCTGCAATTTGTTGATCTAGTGTTTTTTTATTATGCTGAGTCATTTTCTAATTGCAACCATGCCCTTAAACACAACATTAAAAAGTTAATTACGCAAAAATAATTAACAATTTAATTATCCCGGACTTTAATAACTTTTCTTAATAGGCCCCTGGCGCAGGACCAAAACGACAAAAGCCTTTTTTTGTTGCGACGCGTAGTTTTCGCAATATCGAATTTTTCCACCTTTCGTGAAACACCCTGCATATGTGAAAAATAAACATATGTGAACACATATGGTCCCATGGGAACTTGCATAAACCTTATATAAGTTATACGGGCTCTTATATGCTTATTGGACAAATCATATATAAACTCTTCCCATTTTCTACTGGGTAATTTCCTTCATGGTAATAAAACCCGAGACTCAGGAACACAGAAGGGGACCTGAGTCTCGGGTTTTATTACCATGAATCACCACCAGTTAGCTTGTTTTTTTTAAGTATTGTTGCAGTAATTTCCTTCGTCACTCAGGTGGACTATCTGTCTCCTACCGAAAATTAGACAAGCGGTAACGTAAGAAATGTTGCAACTACCCTCGCAGTGGTTCCCACAATGAAGTAGCATTGTGCTGGTATATTATATATTCCAGAAAAACTCGAACAGGTGCGCCACATTGGAAAGACCGAGTGGCGCATTCCAATTTTGACCTGCCTGGGATAACAGCCGTCGCCAACAGAAACATTCGGCTTTCCTACTATAAAAATCATCTAGAAGTTTGTCTTCGAATGAACTTGGGAAGAAACCAGACGAGCATACCCAAGGGCTTACTTTCCGATATATTTTTAAAACTGAATTTATTTTCGGCGAAAACGACGTGGAAGCAGAATGATCCGGCTTTTCGTTCAATATGAGGCCCAGATTACATTTCGGCCCGGGGAAAATGGACAAATACTTTCTCGATAAGAAGCCAAGGTGTATCGATCAACGTAAAAAAAGAAAGGCATCCTAGACATTTTTACATTGTTTCTAACTCTTTATATTTAAAACTTGTACAATTGCTTTCAGGTAGAATGTTGTTGTTCTCTTCTCTCTCTTTCTCTCTCTATCTGTGCGCAAGGCTTGAGTGTTAAGTTGTATAAAAAACTGAAACTGCAGGCTCTATAAACTGAGCCACAAAGTTGCACTGAAGATTTGAAATATTGGGTACTGGCTACACTTTCCCATCATCAAAGTATCAAGATCATTATAATAGGACTCATGAGAAATATCGATTGCATGTAGATTTTTTGTTTTACTTTTTATCATCGTGGCAAAGTTCGTCGTCAGCGAGTTAAGAATTCACGCGCTTTGTGTAACATTTCACAGTGAGGAAGCGCTGCAGCTCCTACTCTGAAAGCGCACCGAATCCTGGTGACCAAAACTGATAGCGCAAATAAGACGACTGATGGAATGCTATACATAGTATTTAAGGAAACGCGAACCACAATGTTACGATAAAATCTTCGCATCGCAAACAAACACACAATGTATTCATACATATGGTCGTCTAAAGATTTTCATCATAACGAGGTGTACGCACCGCTTGGCCTTACTTAGCGGTAAATCTTTACTGTGTCATTATAGTTTCAATTGTAAAAGATAGTATAGTTTACTATAGAAACTCGTTGGCTTTCAGTGCATCCTAAAGAAATCATAACGTGAAGTTTGGGTTTATCATTAGCTTGCATCTTAGAGTGAGCAGCGAATGTGAAGCAAAAACTTTGGAAACACGTTATAATGACTCCAACTTTCCGTCAGCATCCAAAAGCCCAGAACAACCACGGCACCGCGTTCAGATTGGATAGCTCTATCCGGCAGGTTCTAAAACGCTGTGCGTATCTCGAATCTTCCCACAAGTACGTTATATAAAAGTTATAATCTATGCCCAACGAGCTTACAACACAAACCATGCGTTTATATTTTCTAATTAATACATGGAGTGTTCGAGATTAATTATTTTACTCATTATCCTAAGGTTTACGCTCTCACTAAAATCGACCCTTTGGCATCGTCGAGAAGATTCAAGAAAACGATTTGCCGGCCTCGTGTGAAACACCCTTATACGGTGAGAAATTTTAAAGGAGTCGAATACAATTTTGCTTATTTTCACGAAAATTCCCGTGGGAGTAAATTCTTGATGTTCATAAAATACCCAAACCGCGCCCGCGTTTCTATTTCGCACACACTACGCCAGCCGCGGAAAACTGAAAACCGTGTCCCGGAAACGAACGGCAGCGACGCGCTGTATGGACTCTGCCCCGCGCGGTCCAACTGCGCGACAATCACGACGTCACGTGCCACGTCATCGCAGTGCTACGTGACATCATACTGTCACGTAACGTCACGTGATTCCGCGACATTTAGCGGAGAAACTGCCCGGTCAGGACGCACCTTACTTAAGCTGCGGTTCCCCCGCGGTAATTACATCGAACAAACGACACCCTGCAGACACCAGAAGAGTTTTAGAGAACCGTCTTTGCACATCCGATACGGTACGAACTGCGCATGCGCTACCGCAGAAGACTCGCGCATGCGCATTTCGTATACCGGAGGGCGCATCGTATCGTATCGTATCGGACGTGCAAAAACGGTTCCTTAAAACTATCTACTGTCTAAGACGTGTTTCTTCCTTGCGTGACTCCCCTGATACAATGGTCGTACAAAAACTGTTTTCAGACGCGTTCGGGCTGTACAAATGTACAAAGCAAGCATATTTCGGAGCAGCTTGAGGCGCGCCCATGGAGAATCATATATTCATGCCTGCAGAGAACGCCGTTTCCTCAGCCTGATGAATGTGTAGTGTGGCTGTCTGCCTAAAGGAAACACCATCCGAGGATTTGGTGTGAAACCTCGCCAAGGATGCCTGTAGCCGTATAAAAAAAGAAAAAAAAAGATTCACCTCTCCGACTTGCACCTTAAAACAAGCGGCAACGTGGTCTTTATACGCCGCCATGTTTATCACAGCCACGGAATAGAGTGGCCGTGCGCAGGGCACGCGTTCTTATGCGGAGTGCCAGTTTGTCTGCTTCATTTTGCGGAGGTTGCGATGACATCAGAACGCCAAGCTCTGATTGCCTCTGATTAAAGGATAGTGGGGAGAGCTCAAGGCAGCTTGATTTGAGGTGTGCACACTATCCTTCGATCAAAGATCGGCGTTCTTACGTCAACACAACCCCTGCAAAAAGAAGCAGACGAACTTGCGATTTGCGTAGCTTGGTTGTTCTCCTCACCGTAACGATTGCTCACAAACGGCAAACCCAATGTTCCACCGAGGCATAGATTTTATCCGGCGAGCATGTAGATCTTGCTCATGCGAATGTCCGATACATCAGTCGCATTCTGGGATCATCAATATGGATTGATTCTCGAAACAACGTAAGGGAAGCTTTGCGAAGGAGAAACTGAAAGAGATATTAGTCCGTTTTTTTTTAATTTTGAGCAAGACAAAAAAAAAAAATGTATTTGGCCCAATGACATTACTTGCGGGTACAAAGAAAGCTCTGTGTCTCACATTTGTAGGCGTGTGTAACATTAGTCACATTCAGACTGAATACAGTTTCGTAAATCCTTTGAATGATCACTGAATTTATAAAGAGAAAACATACTCCAAGTTCTCTGCTAGGACACGTATGCCACAAAAATAAACTCTTCCTCCCTCCCTATAAAAAAAAAAAAAAAAAAACATGCATTACTGTTATTACGTTGCACCTCGAAACGTAAATATCCGGGCTCATAGCCAGTCCGACAACGTAAATATGGCGCTCTTTTCTTTTTTCTTGGTGAGAAGTGGGTCACTATTTTGTGACCAACGTGTGCTCTCCAAATCCCAACGTCTGCAGTCGCCCCAAGGAGGGATTCCACAACATACCCTTTATTTTGGGTCGACATGCCAAAATAAAAGTATGCTTCAGAATTGCTCTCAACTCAAAAATATGTCTAGCGAGGTAAATAGTTTGCATTTTTAACATTGTTTTATGATGTACGTGTCCTACCCAGGCACTTAGCGAAAACGTGTTTTGTTCTTTCCGGGGTTAATTTAAGATAGGCTGGTAGGGAAGCGACTATTGCAACCTGCCGCAGCGGTGCGACCAGATTGTGTCCCCCTGGGGCTCCTAACCTCGTCGAACAAAAAGTTGGAGCCGAAAGTTCGCCGAGCGAACTTTCGGCTTCAGCTTTGAAAACAAAGCGCAAAGAATGCTCGAAGTCATCGTCATGATCGGTGCTCTCCGTCAGCTTCGGCCTCAACTTTGTGTTTGTAGACTTTAAAGCCTCTGGCAGCTTCCGCTCTGTAGGTACCTTCGTCTTAAAGCTGACGCGGCGACATACGTAAGACGACAGACACGGGTTCGTATAGAACTCTGCGAAAGAACTCGCCGTGTCAGCGATTTTCTTTAATTTAAAGTAGAATTTACTAAATCCTGGCGAAATAAATTACCACACGATTATTTATCGATATTTTCCTTAACTTTAATTAATTTTCTAAACCGCGTGGGTTGCTGGCAATGTGAAGTCGTCTGCGAAACGTCTAAAGTGCTTTTTGCATTTCTTTTTTTGTTTTTCGTGAACGCCTTTAGAGCAGACGAATTTGGCGGTAGCAGACGAATTTGGCATGTATCGCAGTGTTTTAGCGCCTGGGGAAGGCAAGATTTTGAGGTAGTGGGCCGCTACCTGTTGTGTTCCGAACTGTCGGTTGGGTTACGGCCCGAAGAAAAGAAAAAAGCAATGATATTTAACGCGGGCGATGTTGAGTTCGGGTGACTCTGTCGCGCTGGGCAAACAGTGACCGCAGTGTAATGCGACGGCGTACCGCTGGCTTCAAATAACGTCGAATTGAAACTTACCTTGCTTGCACGTAAGCAGCCGAGACTTATAAGCCAGATCGCCAAACACACATCTGCAGGCGGAGTGAAATCGACGCCGTCGACGCACTCACGACATGCCTCGGGTGACTTCTCAGATTGCTTTCAATTTATCGCGCTGCCCAAGCCCTTGGATATTTTAGCTTGCAATACTACGGACAAAGCAGAACCTATATATTAATTGCGGAATTAAAAACAGCGCGAAAAGATGAGGACCAGACAAAGAAGTAACACGGACGCAGCGCTGCGTCCGTGTTACTTCTTTGTCTGGTCTTCTTCTTTTCGCGCTGTTTTTAATTCCGAAGTATGTACGAACTCGGCCAAGCCTCAACTTTAGCATCGT
Organism: Ixodes persulcatus; assembly: GCA_013358835.2. Lineage (NCBI taxonomy): Eukaryota > Metazoa > Arthropoda > Arachnida > Ixodida > Ixodidae > Ixodes > Ixodes persulcatus. The sequence goes on from JABSTQ010011555.1 coordinate 154,481, forward strand.
TCTATATATTAAATATATTATCAGTTTGCTCGATTAAACTCGCGTGGTTCATGCATAGTTTACACAATGAATGACCAATGGGTCGCGTTGCCTGCAAAATTAACGAGGATAATTTGAGTTTCGTTTTCTATTTCGTTTCATCTTTGCGTGGCGCTCCTATCTGTAGTAACACGAACCTTCCTGAAACGGGACACAATCAGGTCGTTAAATCGACTCTTGTTTCTCCACTTGCCCATCTTACACCGTTTTCTTTTTTTTTTCTTTTTTTCAGTTTTGTTCCTACACTATAAAAAATGATTGCGAGTCTACTTACCCGCGAAACACTCAAAGAGCCAACCTCTACGATCTACGTAATCAGCTCAGCAAATGAGGTAAAACATCTGTTTAGACCTCAAACTTAAGTGTGCGCTGTGGCATTACGCAATGCAAGCATGCCACTTTGCATTGCGCCGTGCCACAGCGCAGTCTTGATTTTTAGGTCGGCCGCATCACTCGCTGAGCTGATTTCGTAGATCGCAGAGATTGGTTCTTTGAGTGTTTTGCGGGTAAGTAGACGAGCAGGCATTTCTCACATTGTAGGAAAAAGTCACGGATATTTCGAAGTTCACCTTACTCGCCACCAGTATGACGCAGATACGATGCTGCCTCGGGATCTGAAGGGAAATCACGTTTCTTTTGTTTACCCTTCATCTTTACCCTCAAGCGTATAAGAGCCAACGCGCGGCACGTGCCCACACTGCAGAATACCGGACTCGGTGTGGCATGTCCACATGGCGATCCCGTCCAGCTTGCTCTGTACAGGTGAACGACAGGTGTGCCCACTCTTTGTATACGGAGCTCACGAAAGGTTATAGGACTGCGTCTCAGAAAAGTATATGCAATGCGCCGCCCACTAGAAACAACTTTTCTTTTTTTTTTTCTTTTTTAAGAAGGTTATTGCTTTTGGCGATGCTTCGCGGAGCATCCTGTCGGTATACCATGTAGAAGAGACAAGGCCTGCGGATGACGTAATCGCTAGTGGATACCTCGACAACTCCGAACGGCGAACATGCTGAAGCTCTTTCGGGCGTCCTCCGCCTGCTATGCGTCGCGCTCGTCGTAAGACGCTGCAAGACGCGCTGCAGCCGCGACGCTGACGGAAGGTATACGGAACGCAACTTCGTCTGCTTCTTGCACAAGGGTTCCGATGATGTCAGACCGCCCAGCTTTATTGGCTGATTTAAAAATAAAAATAGTGGGTAGACTTCGAGGCATCCATCATCGAGGTCTACGCACTATCCTTCCAGCCACAGCCAATCAGAACTTCGCATCATTCTGACGTCATCGCAAACCCCCGCACTAGAAGCAGACGACTTGTTCTCCCTTTTGGGAGGGAAAGGCTTAGCCTTTCCGCCCAAAGGTGGTTAATAGCACTGTACCACAAGCGTACAGTGGAACTGACCACTGTACCCTCGTCGTGGATGCAAAATTTCTTCGTCGAAATTCAGTGGAAAGTTGTTTTAATCGCTAGATGTTAGCGGAAACTTTTTCTTCGCCATAATAGTGGGTTAAATTTCTCTTCCCTACATTTAGGAAGAAACTTTTTTCTGTTCTTTACTAAACGTCGGGGTGTCACGTGACATCACGTGACACCACGTCACGTGACGCCGTGATGAGACAGGTGACACCGTGATGGATTACGTCGCATCAGAACGTCACGCTCGACATTGTGACGTAACACGACGTCATGTACAGTGTGCAGCGTAATTGTCGTGTGGCCTTTTGCGCGCCGGCGTAGTACGCGTGCTGAGAGCCCTTACTGTCCCTTCCCCAAGTTTATCCGCGGGACGCGGCAGATTTCTTTCGTGACGACCGCCGCGTGAAATTGAGTGCGCGGATAGGTTGGCACGAAATGTCAAAACACTTTAGGCGCCGATTTGAAAGCGCTAGAAATGAAGGACTCCATGCTAATAGGCCCGTAGCTCTGAAGTTTTCAGCAGCGCTCCAGGCGAGCAAATTCGAATATTTGGCTCGCGTTTCGAACGTGTAGTCATCACGCTTCCCCATTACAGTTTTTAGAGCTCATCTCTTAGGCGCCCGTTTCCGGCTTGAGCGGCGTCGCCGTCGCCGTCGCCGTCGGCGTAACCGCGGCGACGTTTCGGCGTGGTGACGATTCGGCACCGTGCCGAAACGTCCACGTGACCCCCTTCAGGGGGGTCAGGGGGTCACGTGACACCCCTATGGGGGGTCAGGGGGGTCACTTGACACCCCTTGGGGGGTCAGGGGGCCACGTAACACCCATCGGGGGGGTCAGGGGGGTCACGTGACACCCATATGAGCGGGTCAGGGCGACCAATTGACACCCCTCGGGGAGGGGGGTCAGGGGGGCCACGTGACACCCCTCGGGGGGGTCAGAGGGGCCACGTGACGCCCCTCGTGGGGTCAGGGGGTCAGGTGACCCCCTGAGGGGGTCCGTGACCTCCCTGAGGGGGTCACGTGACTCACTGACCCCCTTCCGAGGGGGGTCGCGTGACACCCCTGACCTCCCGAGGGGGTAACGTGACCCCCTTGATCCCCCTGGGGGCGTGACGTGACACCCCTGAGGTCACGTGACGCCGTGACGTCACGTGACCCCCATGAGATCACGTGACTTCGCGAAGTCATGTGACCCCCGTGAGGTCACGAGGGTCACGTGACCTCACGGTTACGCCGACGCCGCTAGGAGGGAGTAGCAGGCAGGATGAGGAAAAGTGGCGCCATTCATTGTTGTAGAAATGCTCGAGGCACGTGCCGCGCGCCACTTCTGGGAAATTCATGGCGTCTGAAATCTAGCTCAGTGCTGCGCTGTGCCGCCATGATCTTCCCAAGGGCTGCACGTTGCACGTGCCTCGTGCATCGACGCACCTTGCGCTACTTTTGGGATGAGGAGGTGAGGAGGAGGGAGGAGGGGTATACCCTCCCCTCAGTACCCTTCCCTCCTTCTCATCAAGAGCTGCGCTCTAATTCGGCGTTACAGGGAATTGTAAACGGCTTTCATTTTTTATACTCCGTTCCATTCGATGTGCCAGCGTAGAAGAGGCTATAAGGAGTATTCACTAGGTGCCATATTGTGGTGATGTAGAGCGCATGCTCTGAACGAGCCTACATTAATAGGCTGCTAAGACCGGCAATCTTCAGGGTGCGGAATGCACGTTACAAAAGAACTGCGGAAGCTCGACATCAGCACGCGCTCAGCAGTCGTGCACACAGCTATGGCCGCCAGTGAATACTTCCTATAAGAGCGAGCTCCGAGCTTCCAGTGTCCGTTCCAAGGAAGCACGCGCGCTCGTGCAGTACGAGCATCGTTCAGGGGAACATGTTTTTGCAAGTAGCTTCAGCTTCGCTATCACGGAAAGAGTAACATATGGGCTAACGAAAGCTATAAAAGAACGCAATAAAATAATAAAAGCTGAACGGAACGCTGAGGCCGCGAGCTGCATAATTCTTTTTTTTTTTTATTTTAGTTTTTTTTTTTTTTTGGGCGTTTTGTTATCGCGCGTCTATGGATTCTGACAGATGCTTGCATTCGAACAGTGGCACGTGCAAAATCGAACGTTACAGCGCCGCCTGAATGGTGCTGCCAGCATAACATATGGTTGCGTCTTGCGGACGCGCTCGCGCCCCCTGCCCGAGAGCAACGGGTCTATAGTCAAGACCACCTTGAAAAACGCAAGCCGGGGTGTAAAAACTTCCACATCGGTCTCGAAGACTAGGAAGAAGCCGGGGGGAGAAAGACAGGGCACGAACAAATCGACCGACGATTTCACGAGCAGCGGGAGCAGCGGGGCAGGCCGGCTCCAACCGTTTCTCCTGGCTTCAATGTCCTTCTTTTGCCCGTAAATATTGTATATAAAGTTCGCTGTCAATTTAAACACCGCCATCGACCAGGAGTTCCTTCACGGGGTTTATTAAAATGTTCCCAGATCTTGTTTAAAAATATGTTCTTCTTGGCTCTTATCGGCTAATCCTGCAATATAATGTATGTGTAACCGTAATAATATGTCTGAGGCCCGTCGCTGCCTGCGGTTTTCCTAAGCTGTCGAAAACTTTAATGGTGTTTCAGCTACTTACTTTATTCTTTGTTGGCCAACCCGACTACGTCGTATTTCAACGAGGCAGGCACCACGTGGAAAAAAGAGAAATGCTTATAATCTAACAACGCCTGTCAAAGTCCTGAATAGTGAAGCTCGAATGGATCGTTCAAACTCAAGCTGGACGAACAAAGGCAAATTTAAAGGAAGAGGTGGTGAGGATCACGTTTGTAATGCCGCCATGGAAGACTGGATTAGACTTAGTACAAAAAAGAAAAACGCTGAAATCGAACTTTTTTTTTTTTTTTTCAAGCTCTAACACCCGCCTTTACGTTCGTTATGTTTTCATGCTTCGTCGACAAGGGTCGGGTGGGACCGAAGAGTTTTAAACCGATTTCGTTTGATGACGAAAATATTGCTTCGCCGCGTTTATCTCCAGAAAGCGCGATTGTCGTTAAAACTTGAATTATCTCGCGTTCGGTTGAACAGTAAAGGGATTCTCGATCGCTGATTTTAAGGTTGGGTTGAACATAAGCCAATTTTACGCTCGGTGAGTACTTCGTGTGTCTTAAGAGCATTCTGGAGAGCATTCTGGCTGAATGGATAGTGGGGAAAGAATTTGGTAAAAGTATATACAGGGTGTTTTTTTTTTTTTAACTGCACCAAATTTTTAAATAAAGGGGGTAAAAGTTTTATGAATGCGGTTTTCACTGCGTGTTTATATGGCTTGGCGGACATTAGATGGGAATATAACCATCACTATTATCATACTAATTAACCAAAATCCGTTAATTAACTTTTTAATTACTGTAATTAGGATATATGTTTAAATTACAAACTTTGAGGCAGTCATATGCCAAGACTGTTCCATTTTGTAGAATTCGCGTAATGTGCCTGTGTTCCAAGATATCTGCCCCCAAATGTTTTACTTAATCCGACTTTTTATCCACTCAATTCGGCAAACCCACGAAAGTGGCCACTATAGCCGAACTTTGCTACATTAGCCGGATAAAAGTGCAAAATTCGTGGACGAATATCGCGGTACACAAGCGGGTTACGCGAATTCTACAAAATGGAACAGTCTTGGCATATGACTGCCTCAAAGATCGTAATATAAACATATATCCTAATTACAGTAATTAAAAAGTTAATTAACGGATTTTAGTTCTGATAATAGTGATGGTTATATTCCGATCTAATGTCCGCCGAGCCATATAAACACGCAGTGAAAACCACATTCATAAAACGTTTTCCCCCTTTATTTAAAAATTTGGTGCAGTTAAAAAAAAACACCCTGTATACAAAAAAAAAGTTGTTTTGAGTATCTTTTTTTTTTTTTAAGAACACTTCAGTTTTACAGCAGATATGGGAGATGCATATCTCCTTCGTTTGATTGGTTTAATCTTGATTTCTGCAGTAAACAATATTATTTTAAGTAGACTCCCTCACACGGCGGCTTTTGTTTTCTATAGGGATACATCATACACTACTCTCTAGCATAGGAGTTATACAAACACTCTAGATAAGTTTCAGTATGTTGTACTTATCCTAAAGCACTTCCTTCGTTGTTGATACATCTAGCATGAGTGAACTTTGATAGTATTGCTCACCATGATAACAAAACATAAGAATGATTTTCTGCCGTAGCTATGAATCTTCCCATCATGATGAACTTGCACCTGCTCGCCCAACAATTTAGTTTTTTTTTTCGTATTTCGATAATATGGTATGATATACTATTTAAAATTAATTACTTAGGCTTATTTAGAAACCTAATTCTACTGACTTGAAAATAATTTTTCTAAATAGACCTTTTGGAAGAGACCAATATGCCATTAACGTTTTTTTCCTGTGGTATGCGTATTTTCCGCTGGAGCGATTTTGCCAGTAATTCGCTAAGCACCCTGTATACTCTGTATGCATCAGTGGTACAGCCAGGAATTTCTTTCGAAGAGGGGGGGGGGGGGGGGGGGGGGGGACTGAGATGGCTTGGGGCCTACACATTCATCGTGCCGCTACATCCACCGAGCAATTACGTCCAATTTCATGCGATTACATCCATCGTGCCTGTACATCCATATTGCCAGCACATCCATCATGCCATTACATTCATTTTTGGCCACTTAATCCAGCGTGCCATTGCATCCATCATGCCGTTACGTCCATCGTACCGTTACATCCATCGTGTCATCACATCCATCGAGCAGCTTTGTCCAGAAACGTGCCATGTATACATCCATCAATCAGGAATGTTTATTTCTTTGTTTAACTATGCTGTATAATAGTTCACATTATTTTGAAAATTTTTACGCTAAATTGAATGTACCAACCCGAGTAAAAGGGCCCTTTGTGTGTCATGCAATTTCTAAGGCACTCGGCGTTTCCAAAGTCGAACGCGCATCGTCGGCTCGATGTTTGTTGTTTCCAAAGCGCTCAAACTTTAGTTGCTGTTTTTGTCACCCTTAAAATTAACTAAATATAAACTTCAATATAGAACTAGGACGGTACACAGAATCACACCTTTTATTTCGCTTCGATGAAAAAAAAAAAAAATCTGAATGTCTTTTAGAATTAAATTTGATATACTAACGTTCTGGGGCTTACCGTTTGTTCCCTGTGGCTCCAAAACCAATGCGGAGAGCAAGTCGTCTGCTTCTTGGGCAGGGGTTCCGGTGACGTCAGAAAGACACCGAGCTTTGATTGGCTCTAAATGAAGGATAGTGGGTAGACCTTAAAGCAAGCTGCCATGAGGTCTACCAACTATCTTTCATTCAGAGCCAATCAGAGCTCGGCGTTCTGACGTCCCCACAATCCCTGCAAAATAAGCAGACGAACTTGCTCTCGGCATAAGAATGTGAATAACACAAAAAGCCCAAATGGCGGCCATCTTAGCTTCTACGGATGCGCAAGCACGATGGATGTAATGGCACGCTAAGCGTCGAACAGGAAGGATGAGCACTTACATCCATCGAGCAACTACGTCCATCGAGCAACTAGATCCATCGAGAAACTACATCCATCGAGCAGCTACATCCAAACACATGTCGACACATCCAACGAGCTAGTATAGACCATTTCATTTAGCGCTCTCTGGGCGGCACCATTTTGTTCGACCGCAGCGCCCTCTCCATACATCCGGGAAATTCAGCGGGTTCGGCGGGGTAAAACGAGAGAGAGGGCACGCGCCCGACTCCGCTAGCAGACGACAAACCGGGAGGTAGCCGTTCTCCATCTTTGAGCTGTATCGGCGGGCTGTACGGAACATCGAACTCTCGCTCGTGGCTGCCGTTGTGAAGTGGTTCCCGTTCTTAGAATAGTTTTGTCTACTCAAAAATCATCTTACAGCACTCTGTTGTTCTATTTCATGTAAATGATCAACTAGCATATCTTTTTTCCGTTACTTAAATAGCAGTTGAGTCAGCCGGCAGTACTACCCTGAACTACTGCGTGTATTGCGGCAGGAGAGCACGTTTTTATTTATTATTTTAGACTTCCACTCATGGTCGCTAAAGGCCTACACCAGTACGAACTTTGTATAGTAAAAAAAATACAGCAACCGGATTTACTTTTCGCCAGAGAGACCGGCCAATCTGACACAGCTTTCCCCTTTTTTTTTTTATTTGCACGCAGGTAACAGCGCCATTGGACCCTGTGAGTCTTTTTATCTAGCATAGTATTACACGACAACTGGCATACCAAAATCTGCGCATCTGCGCTTAAATGTTCCAAAATGACGCGACTTTAAACACAGTTTGCACGCCAGCCGGACGCTAGCTACAGCCCACTCGGCGGAGCGGACGACATGCGGGGTGAGAGGGGGAGTGCATTTTTTTTTTCACTTTTACCCTCTCTGCTATGACCCTAATGGAACGGTCTATATCCTCCGTGCCATTACATCCATCGATGGATCTAATGGCCAGGTGGATGTACTGGCTCGATGGATGTGTTAACACATAATTGACTGAGATGGCTGGGATGTCCATGACTTAAGGTGCAGGAGAGGGGGAAGGGGGGGGGGGGTCAAACTGCATGTGTATATTATAGGGTCGGCTGGGTTTTGGGTGGAGCTGAATCCCTATAAGCCCTCCCCCCCCCCCCCCCTTCCGGCCTGGCTACGCTCATGGTATGCATGGTGCGTCAGGAAACGCGGGCCGAATTGCTCCTGCTGCGGACTTTGGCCACGGAGCAGCGTGACTGCTGGCACGGAGATCCGGTTTGATACGAAACCAAAACTTCAAAACGTGTCAAAAAAAAAAAAATTTTTTGAACTCCGAAAAATACTGCCCGTGCCGTATATTATTATAATTTGGGTGCATTGGGTAGTTCTCGATGATACCTAACAAAGTTCTAATTGAAATCACACATGCAATTTTAATAATTAAACTATAACTATTATAAAGTAATTATAGCCTAATTCTCGGGCGTGCCCCAGGGCTCGGTCCTTGGGCCGCTTTTGTTTTTAATTTGTATTAACGATTTAAAGATACACCACCCCAATGTACAAAGTCGATTTTTTGCTGGCGATTGTGTTTTATTTGCTAAGGTAAACAACCCGTCTGATCAAGAAGAATTAAATTATTGTCTATCTTTGGTTCATGCATGGTGCATAAAATGGAATATGGTTCTGAACTGTAAAAAGTGCGTTCAAATGACCGTGACGCGGAAGACTAACCCTTGTTTTTTACATATTCTATCAATGGAATACCGCTCGAGACTGTTAAACAATATCAATACCTCGGAGTTTTAATTACCTCTGATTTGTCATGGAGTGTACATATTGAGTTTATAGCTCGTAAAGCAATACGGAAGCTCTGGTTTTTGTAACGAAATATTAACCTCTGTTCACCTGAAACTAAACTGACTGCTTATAAGACCATCATAAGACCAATGCTAGAATATGCATGTATTGTATGGGACCCTCATACAAAGGTGTCAATTGATATGTTAGAGACTGTGCAAAACAAAACATTGCGGTTTGTGTACAACCGTTATGGGTTTATGTCATCCGTTTCAGATTTGTATCCAAGATCGGGATTGAGTGATTTAGCAACCCGGAGAAAAACAAAACGGCTGAAGTTTCTTTATACAAGGTACAAGGTAATTTGCGACTGCGTCTCTGTGATTACACTTCATTTAACGAAACAAGGCCCACGAGAGGCAAACACCAATTAACACTTTTCGAACCATTGTGTCGAACCACGTTGTTTAAAGCATCCTTTTTTCATAGAACCACGTGTGAGTGGAACAAGCTTCCTGAAAGTGTTGTAAATTTGAGATCAATAGATACTTTTAGTAAAGCCCTACTCTCGCACTTTGTTGAGTAGTGGCTCTGTCTGATTGTTTGTACTGCTTCCGCTTGTTCTTGAATATTGTTTTTGTACACCTCCTGCCTGGGCGTTCTACAGAATGCTGGCAGTATCACCAAATAAATAAATAAATAAATAAATAAATAGGGAACAGTGATAACTTTCCTAAGTGGTCCTGTTAGCAGAGACCATAAGATATCTTGTTTTTCGTTCTGTGCGATGCCTACCTTTCACGAGATTTGTTTGGTTCGCGTTTCGTGAAGCACCTGTAGAGAAAGAACCTGGCAGACACCACATGTAGGAACCAGACCGTTGTCCGCTCATGAACTGTTTTATTTCTAAAAGCCCAGGACTGCATAGTATTGCACTTCACCTTTCTTTACTTCTGCCCCGTGACGTGCTGGCACTCCGCACATCTAAATGTGCATATGATTCTTACTGTAACCTCGAAGTTTTATAAAAAGAAACCCCATCTGCAGACAATTCGAGAGTTCACTGTTGATGTGCCGGCTTACCGAATGCCGGCTTATATCGATCTCGGACGTTCAAATTCCTACGGATTTGAATCACGACAGGTTCAAATCACGAGAGGTTCAAAGCACGGCCGGTTTAACTTCCGACATGCTCAAATCTCCGCCCCGGAAGTGCCTGGAACCTTGTGAAAGCTCATTGAAATCCAGAATCCAGTGCTGAATAACTGATTTCGGACGACCAATTGAGTCCGGGTATTTAAACTGATCATCAGTCTTTCGCTTGAGCGTCCGAAATATACACTTTGTTTTTGCACACGAAAAACCAAAAATTGATTTCACAGCCCTCGCCGTTTGAATTCGATGAAAGCGAAGCATGGATGGCAAACACAAAGAATGCCAACCACAGAGCACGGATGGTGTTTTTGCATTTTGCGTTTTTGAGGCACTAGGCAAAATCTTTTAAAAAAAAAAATACAAAAGCCAGAAACGTCCTGTGCATTCGTTGACAAACTCTTGAGGCACTATAAATGTATTCGTTTTCCCTTCTCCCGTCCAGTTTTTGTCAACGAAATAAGTTTGAGTGAACCCTGGGATTACAGGAATACGATTATTTCACGGATAACACGCCGGACTTTATAAGTAAAAAAAAAAAACGCAAAACGATCGCTAAAAATTGCACTGTTCTTACGTGTTAGAAGACAACTGACCAAATCAAATACAGTAACATTAACTGAACGAAAAATCTAAAGCAGAATTAACAGTACTGTATATTAGCAACACATCAGGCAGGGCTCTCAATATCATAAAACACAAGGCAGTTATTGCGGTCATTAAATTTCGTCTCGCGTCGTTGCGAATTTACCACCTATTTCTAACGCTCTACTATGTAACATAATACCTAACGCACTTCGCCCTAGTTATGTTCAAACAAAACTAAACTTGAACTTACGTCTGGTTTGAATAATTTTGAGATCCCGTCTTGGGCGTAACCTAATCCCAACGAAAGTTTATACTTATAAGGCGAGTCGACTAACGGAAAAGAAGAATGAGCAGAAAAAGAAGGTGAGTTTGACTTTCTTTGCACCTCGAGCGACGTACTTGATGAGGAAGGCCCGCAGACCATGCAGAGCAGCCTTCCACTTTATCTCATTTGAATACCAACAACCCGCGACTTGTCAACGGGAACGTATGGCCCTCATTCCAAATTCAAGAGAAACGGACTCCGAAAAACTGCGCGAGCGGTTATATCTAGACTTTCGCAAGGTATGGCAGGAAATGCTCGCTCTCCCTATCTCCGTTTCGTCGAAAAGTTAGCTGAGCAAAGTCGTTTCGAGTTTGAGGACGAAAATATAAAAATATTGGGCAAACGAGGTTAAGGCTAATGGTTTTTGACGCAGTAAACGGATAATGGTTCGGCGTTTCAGATGATAAGAAGAAAGCCCTCTTTTTTTCAAATCTTTTTTTTTTTTTGCCTTTTATATTAATAAAAAAAATTACAACCTCAGCAGGTCAACTTAAGAAATGGCGGCTCAAGATGTTTGTCCGTAGTTTTACAAGTAATCACTATACTTTTCGTATCAGAAATGGTGGAAAAACAACTTCATACTTTATTTGTTAATATTGCGGAAATGTGAGGAATATGAATTTTTTTCTCCCAATTTTCGCCTAACTTTTGTTTGTTTTTGATCAATCCATTCTAAGCCTCGATATTTCTGCGATGGCGTTTCTATAATTTTGGGCTAACTTATACTCGGCCTTCGGCTTGAACAATTGCACGCGCGCAATCTTGCATAGTAGCGTTGACGAATGGGCTAGTTGGTAGTTCATTTTAACGGGAGGGAAGGTGTTGTTAAGTTTTGTTTCCCTTCTTTGATTTTGGTTTCGGGCAAAGTTGGTATTTATAGACTTTGTCAGATCTATGAAAGCTCATTTGTAAGTCAGCGCCGTGTATGTGTTCTCCGTATTCTACTCCGTCCATGTCCCTGCACTGTTTGTTACCCGTTAAAACGTGCGTGCGTTTCAGCAGTTGACTAAAACAGTATCACTCGGGTCAGAAGAATTAGCGACAAATAAAAATTAAAATAAAACATATTGGTTAGGAAGACAGGTTGGTGCCATAATGCTGAGCACAGTTCACGTGTTTACGCCACGGTCACTGCCATAATACAGACGTTCTTTTTCCTTTTCATCAAGACAATTTTATTAACCTTGTTATTTCGTAAGCTCCTTCAACAAACTCGAATGATTGATCCAGCAAATTGTCATGCATTTTTTTAATTGTTGGTTATGGTTATTTGAAATATCAGGTGTTGTATCAAAATACCACTGATGAAAAACCACGAGTTGAATTACATTGGTCGTGCTCGACAAAAATTCCACTTTTTACACGCAAAACCAATGTCCAACATTCAGCGTTCAATCCCTAAAATCCTAATTTAATAATTTCTAACTATATGTTTTTTTATTATTTAGTAGAGCTAGGGAATTCAATAAGGTTTTTAGACAGTCCTAACAAAACGCCTCATTGGCACGTAAAGTTTAAAGTATATCGTTATTTAATACGGCCGCAAATGCGTCATTTCACTCTTAAGCAGCTTCATTTTTTGTCATTAATCTATTTGTACAAACAACAAGTGAATTGCTCGTTGACGTTTCCGGAACGTGACATCAAGAATTCGTTTTAATAATGTTCTTGGTATTTAAAACATGTATTTCTACTACGCACTCTCCATTGCCGTTGTTCATTGGTGGCTGTTGCAACATTTGTTCTGTCCCGTTCATGATGACTCGGTTGTGAAGATGAGATTCAAAGATCAAAAGTCGAGGTACATTAACGGTGGACTTTCATCATTTTTATCATATGGTCTTTAACTTTTAGTAAACAATCTCGCGGGCTGTGGCGTAATAATTAGATGTTCAGGACCTGTCGGGCCCCACGTTTCTTATCTGTCGTTGACTGTAGCGTACGTTCCACCCTTCAACATTTACACGTAATAAGACAATCGATTACGGTCAGTCAATAAATCGAATCGATCAATAAAACTGTCCTCTCATTTCCCTCCTGTCTTCTAGCACGTGAATGGCTAGAAAGTTGGAATTGCCGAGCGTGGTGAACAAACCAGAAAACAATAGGTAGAAAAAAAGTGATGTTCACGATTTTTTTGTGTTTTTTTTTTTCGTAAAGGTTTCGTTATAGTATACTGATGTTTGCCTGTCTCCCAACATGAAGTATCTACTGTTGGTAACTGTTTGCACCTCGTTGAAATACTATATAATGTCTCTGTCTTATGCAATGTTTTTGTTTTTTTTTTGTTACATTCTGCTGGCATTGTGTTTGCGTTGCTTGTTTTTGTTCGGTGTGTGTACTTTGAGATTTTCCGGTGAATATTCACTATGTGCTTCGCTGGAATGTTCTCCTTTATTTTCCAGCTGTTTTCTTTAACCCAAGTAAAAGCCTAGGTTTTTCGTACATAACAAACGAGCAAAGAGAGACGAGTGTGCGATGTCGACACTTATTTTCTTACTTTATTTAAAGTTTGGGCCATCCTTCGTTGGCTATAAATTCAACAAAGTGTACGGTGCGTCCAAACTTTCTTCTCTCGTCGCCCCTAACTCGATTGTTCTTTTTTTTTTTTTTTAGTGTGTGAACAGCTTGCACCCGACCGAAGCTCAGGTTGAAGGGTTAAACTAAAATGTATCTGCGTTTGCTAGTCTGACGTACTTTTTCCCTTCAATTTTTCCCCCGCTTTGCAAGAAGTGTTTTGCTACTTAATATATTTTCCGCGTAAAAGAATATGTTTCTCGGATGCTCGATCATCTTCAAATGCATCCAAAATAAAATAAATTCTACCGTGAAGTTTTTGTTGTTATATTTTTGTCTCTGCGGATTCCCGGGCACAGTTATCTCTTTTTGTCACCGATGTATTTCTTCTAAAAAAATATAAAAAAAAACAATGTGAAAATTAAAATATGCTTTTAACCGTGTTTCCGGCTTCGTTCGTATAATTTCGCTTCTGCTCGTTCCTTGAAATTGTCTTTTTTTTTTAGGTTAAGGCTTAATTTAAAATTTCCCCGAGACAAACAAAAAAAAATTCGCGTAATTGTGAAAAAATTTAAAACAAACAGCTTGCTTATCCGGATTCTCTTTTTTTTTTTTTTTTGCTTTATATCGTGGGTTGAATGTTATTACCACTTTTTCACGTGTCAGAAAATATTTAAAAATAAACAGACAATACATTTGAGTTATGTCGACGTTCGTCCTGTCGCATAATGAACGAAAAGGTATACCCATGCTTGGTTTCACATTACCATGAACTACCGAGGATACTACGGGACATCAAAGCCAATCAAATGTCGGTTGAGGGCCCCGTGGCCCTTGAGAGAGGTTCTGCGAAGATAGGGGCGCATAGTCACGTGGAACGTTCACAGAGTGGTTTGACTGGAATGGGTCGTAAAAAAAAAATTAAAAAAGTAAAGGAAGAAAAAAAGATACTGAGACAGGAAAAGTGCATGAACCGCTTATTTGAGCATGTACGCGGGGTTCACAAGAAAAACAAATTACAATACACTTATTCCCGAATTCCTATAAGACATAAAATGCAGTATTTGGGCAGCGTCCTTTAAGATTTTGTTTAAAAGTTGTTAAACTGTAATATCAGAAGTTTAAAAAAAAAAAAAAGTCGTTTTTTTTTTGTTTTTCTTAAACGCTGAATTTAGTAAGAAAATGGACGTTACGTGACCTCAAGTATCGCAGAGTGACGTCCGCTCAGTTGAAGTCAATATTTCCGCTGAATTTATCCGAGAAATTTTGCGTGACGTCAGGTGACGATAATGTCACGGGAGGAAGTGTCATATGACGCCCCGTAGCGTTAGGTTGCTTTTCCCGTTAAATTTAGCTTGGAAACGTACGGACCGACGGACGGATAGACTGGCAAAAGTTCGGGAATACGGGTTTTTGTTAAAGAGCGTTTCATCCTTTCAAAACTAAAACTGCTATCTTTTCACAAACAATTTTGAGTGTGTTTTTGTTTATTTATTAATTCTTTCCTTTTTTTTAATTTGTTTTTTGACATCCAGGTAGAACTCGGCAATGAAATTTCCGAGCCCTTTACTTCCGATTCCTGTACACTGTCACTCAGGCGGGCTATATGCGAAGGACAAAAATCCCAGACGTCCTGACAGTGAGTCCTCTTTTAATTAGAGAGCTGTCACCCGACGCGACAACTGGAGCACGAGGACGCCTGCAGCGTCACAAGGCCACGTGTCTGCGCTTCGTCCTTATGAAAGCTGGAGGCACGCCGCGTGCATTGCGGGGTGAATGAGGGGCTCGCGCCTTTTTTTGTTTAACGCATTCAGAGCAATCGATCGTATCGACCGGTTGTTCTTTTATTCACCTGCAGCAACCACGTCATCGCTTTGACCTCGAAAAAAAAGCATCTGGTCACTGTATTTATGAATTGTTACACCATCACATAGGCTTAGATTCAGATGCCATCGATTCTTGCTTTGGGAGTGTCGATAAGGTTACCAGAGTCCCTCAATACGCCACTGGTCACGAAACTTCTCGGTAATACAGTGGGAGAGCTTGGATAGCGATCACGCGTGGCGCTAGCGTCGACAAGGGGGCCGATAGCCGCCGATTCAGCTAGCATAACTGGGAGTGTAGCAACCGGGAAAGTGTTAGTGTAATTTCGAATCCACTCTATAACCACTCTAAAGGAGTCACCTCTGGAACGCAGTGGCACCTCATTGCACTCACAGGGTTTCTGGTTATGGCAAGCGTCTTCAGCTGTGTACACTCAACTAACTGATGAAGCTCCCTTTATTTGCAACATTATATATATATATATATATATATATATATATATATATATATATATATATATACCGGGCGTTCATTTTTAATTCGAACAGATTTATTACAAACAATCCGTAAAAGATGCACTAGTACGGTTTGTTCAAGTGAGTTATACGGCTAGGGGGACATTATGTGGGTGGCTAATCCTTACGAAAAGTTCGCTAATTAATTAAAATTCGTTAATTAACTTTCTAATTAATGAAAATAGACACATGGTTCCAATTAGAAACTTGCTCAGCGTCATCGAAAACCCCTAATTCAGTCATTTTCAGAAAGACTTTGAGCGCGTGAGAAGCGTAGTAGTGCATTAAATTACCACTCGTGGAGCAGGTACAAGGCTGGGGCTAGATAAGAGACGAAAAAATCGCACGGGCGCCTTATCGCAACCTCTAGCTTTGTACCTGCTCCACGAGCGGTAACTTCAGTTCACTACTACGCTTCTCACGCACTCAAAGTCTTTCTGAAAATGACTGATTTAGGGGTTTTCGACGACGCTGAGCAAATTTCTAATTAGAACCATATGTCTAATTTCATTAATTAAAAAGTTAATTAACAAATTTTAAGTAATTAGCTAACTTTTCACAAGGATTAGCCACCCATATAATGTCCCCCTAGCCGTGTAACTCACTTGAACAAACCGTACTAGTGCATCGTTTACGGCTTTTTGTAATACATCTGTTCGAATTAAAAATGAACACCCGGTATATATATATATATATATATATATATATATATATATATATATATATATATATATATATATATATATATATATATATATATATATATATATATATATATATATATATATATATATATATATTTCATTTTTCTTTTCAAAATGACTTTTTAATAACGCCATCACGCTCAAAATTCATCGCCGCGAGTAGTGCCACAAAGTAGACGCACTCTGAACACATGCCTAGCTCTTTTCCGCTTGCAAACGCATCATTTTCTGTGGAAAAAAAAAACGATAGAGCTTTTTGTAAGTTTTGTTGTGAAAGGTCAATAAAGGATGTCTGCTACTTTCAGACAGTACTCAATAATAGCCGTAAGAAAATGTCGGTGAACAAGCCCCTGATTTCTTAAACAACTTGAAATCGCTGACGTGGAGTGGCTCATTCAAAGTGAAGCGGCCAAACGAGAATGCCTAAAGTCCCTTGACAAAATGCACACTTAAAAGCACAGCCAACCATTGTCTCGGAAACGCCCAAGACAAGTGCCGTGCACGAGCGGGTGCTCCGCAGCCAATCGCGCTTCCAAGGGCAACTCCTTTCAGTGCTGCGCCGCCATTTGCATTCAACAGGACGCTCGAGACACGGACCTCGTGCACTGGCGCTTTTGACGCTACTTGCAACATCAAACGCGAACACATCGAGGGGCTTTAATGGCGAATTCGGGTGGTCAATTGCCGGCGAGCACTTGCTGGGGGCACCGGCGACCAAAAACACGCCAGCGGCGCACCACGTGACCCTCTCCACCTGAATACAAAGCGCCGGCAACTGGCGTTTTTATTAGCTTCTGTCGCGGTTTGAGCACGCTGTATGCGCCAACAATATAAATGACGACTCTTTGAAATGTGTGTGAACACAAGCGGCTTCACAAATTTTTTCAAAATATTAACATTACCACCGTCTGTACAGCTGACAAAATCTTAAACTATAAAATTAAGGCAAGAGAAAAAAAAAAAGAAATCAGTGTGGCGCTGCCCGCACGCGCGACAAATTTCAATAAATTTTGTTTGGATTTCCGAGGAACTGTTGCCATTTTACAAGGTTCTCAAGAGGGCTTGCCAGCGTCGTTTTCCATACTCTGTTTATTGTTATTACCCTTTTTGGAATCCTCAGTCTTCTCATTGCCCCCACCTCCCTTGAAATTGTAATGCGTATTCAAATATGGAGCTGCATCACTATGCATACTTTTTTGTTTTTCAGCAGTGTAATAACGTGTTATTACAGAGTTGTAAAACAAGTGATGTATGATGCAGCCCGTGTCTCAGAGCAAACTGACCTTGCGCAGGCTGGACAAACTCTTGCAAAAGGTTGGCTTTATTTTGAAACATAACCCTACCGAAAAATCCGGTATAACTTTTCGCTATCCGGATTATGAAACCGGAAATCTATCTGGATTCTATCTGGACTCAATCTGGAATTAAAAGTTTTAGAAATTATTTATTTTGTCTGCAATCTGGATTTCGGGTTTCCAGAAACAGATTTCCGGTTCCATAATCCGGATAGTGAAAAGTTATACCGGATTTTTCGGTAGGGAAATCATCTTTCTCTTTCTTGTTTTCGCTACTTTGTCTCGGAGCACAAATGGGTGTCTGTCTCGATGGCTTCGTTTGCCACTCGAACCCGCGATTTTCCGCTTTCAGCGAACATTGTTCCGTTTGGTTCCCTTTCCCGATTCGGATGTGACGATACCGAATACAGTCTTCCAGAAAAGCTGCCCGACCTCTTGGAGCTCGGGCAAAAATTGTGCCGGTAAGTTGCCGGCACACGCCTGAGAAGCGCAACCCGAACAGCTTGTACCCGCCAGCCTTTGACCACGCGAACGCCCTTGCCGAAGATATGGCAAAATATTTTGCCGGGATATGCCCATCTGCAACTTGCATAATGCTCCTCAAATCTTAAAAGAATCTGTGTTCCCTTCTCTAGTTAGACAACACCTTGAATATGCAAGCGCAGTATGAAATCTGCATCAAAAATATCTTATAGATAAGATATAGGGCATTCGAAATTGTGCCTTTAGATTTATTGTAAAAAAATTTATTCTCGAGCAGAAAGTGTGGCAGTGATGAAAGAAAGCTTGTATAGGTGTCGAATCTCTTGAAAAAAGGCCTAAGAAAAATAGACTTAAACTTATTTACCTATCATTATTTAACTGAAATCAACACATCAAATTATCTTCAAATGCCCCATTATACCTATATCGACCAGGAGGGATCATGAATAGACAATACGTTAAAGTAAAATGTCGAATCAACTATATGATGTTTTCTTTTTTTTCGAGAACTATATCAGAATGAAATGAGCTACCCCTGAATATTTTACTAGCTAACAATGGATCTTTTATCCTGATCAATGCAATGTGATTTTTTTTGTTAGTATTTTTGGCGTTATTGAAATTTTGAAATGGTATTATTGTGTGTCGTTTTGAATTATGTCTTTTTTTAATGTATCGTTGGTTGCTGGCTTGTGCAGTATGCGTGAATTTTCAATCTATAAATGTGATATGTAACCCCCGCCTCTGCTGCAATGCCCCAATGCTGCATAATACAAAAAAAAGATGGCGGCGCGCAGAAGAAGATTATTGAAACAGTCCGTGAACGGCAGAAACAAAAGAATTCCACAGTCTGCAGAACAATACTTAGAGGCTTCACTATGGTAGCCTGGAACGCGTCCCCGACGGGTGTCTTTAGCGTCCTGGCAACGGGACCACCATCAAAGACGTTCCCGAAGTGGCAACAAAATGACGTCACAAAAGCCGGAGTGTCACGCTGTCGGATGTCGCAATCCCGAAGGTTGGCGCTAAAAGTACCGACAAAAAGGCACGAACAAACCCGAGTGCCGCTGTCGTCGCGACGTACGAATAGAGAGCCGAGATAGAAGAGAGTGTCCTTCTCAAACCATGTGGAGCGTTTGCAAATTTCAATGGCGGGCGCCTTCCTGGCAACGTTACTCAAACACTCAGTTGGGAAACTCACCCTTGAAACCTGGGTCGCTGGCCTCCACTGAGAACGAGCTAAATACGATAACAGCGCCACACATTAGCGACGAGTTGAAGCATGAAAGTTGCTTTATATGGCTTCTGCTGGAGTCACTGAATGTCCCAAGAGTACGGAAACTCCCAGGCTCAAGGTGCCAAGATGGCGGCTCAATCTTTTTTTCTTTAGTGTGTTTACCATGCGCTATTAGAAAGCATATTTTTGCGTAAAAACAAACGGAAAAGTTCGTTTTGTAGGAACTTTTTTGGGAGATTACTGTAAAATGGCAGGCGCGTGATGTTTACTAAGATGTTAATTTAGAAAGTCTTGCGGCATCATTAATATTGTTTTTATGCAACCATGTCTCCCCGGTGATTTCAGGTAGAGCGTGCCGACCTGGGCGCGTCCTAACTTTAGTAGTACTTCGCGGCGCGTCCGCTTGGCAGACGGAGGTTGGACACCCTGAAACCCTATGCACAGTATATGTTTCGGCGCCAAAATGGCCGATTAAAGCCGAAATAAAACCGTCACAGCGCACGCTATTGAATGCGACACTGCCGAACCAATACAAGAAGCCGTGCCTTTCCTCGAATGGCCGCTGCGGGAGAAATGGCGGCGTTGCGATTGCCATTAGTTCGGTTCTCGAGTACGGTTCGGTGCCACTTTTTCGGAGCGTGCCCTTTGGCAGTTTTCCAACTGAGTTGTTCTATAGTTGATTGCAAGCTAAGAAAAAACCGGAAATGCCTCTCAGAGGAAAATGTATTCCTACGCCGAGAAACGCCAGCCAATCGTTTTCATGACGTCACGATTCCGTGGACCAATCGCGATCCTTTTGAAAAAAAAAAAAAAAAAGCTCAACATGGCTGCTGGCCTTACCAACGCGACGCTAGTTTCTCGTGACAGTTATTCTGCTTTTTTGCACCGTGTTTTACGTGCCCGAGGTTACGCCACGAAATCTTAATGGTATCGGCTTGCGTTTGCAGCAGTTTTGGCGCGACAACGTGAGAATCCAGCGACGCTATCGCCAACGAAAATTTCGAAGCGGGCGCGAGGCTTAGCACTGCTGAGAGGTGAGAAGCTACGCCGGACGTCGTCTGCTTCGTTGGATTTCTGTCGCCGTAGCTACTCAACATAGTATCGGCACCGCTGCTTCAATTCGCTGTGGTTTCCGCGTGGTGAGCTGAGATTGCCGTGCACCTCAGTGGGATCCATGACGGAAGACAAAGAGAGCGGGGCGTAGGGTGCCTACATGTCTGTCTGTCTCAGGGTGAAGACATTCATTGTTGCACTGAATGTTCAGCGCGTGACGCTCTCGCGCACTCGTTGCGTGACCTGGGCGCTAAAATGGCGTCTATGCATTAGCCAAAGCTACGCGCTCGAGCTGATTGACACCGGATTGCGCGTACTTCAAAATGCATAAAAAAAAAACGATGGGCGTAAAAATGAATGAGATGTCACCACTCAAGCAAAAGCGCGCGTGTGTATGAAGGCACTCTAGCGGGGCGCGGTAGTGGTGTCGATGACTTGGGAGGGTGCCGATTTTTCAAAACCCGAAAAGTATAATTATTCTTGTTTTCTATTCATCCAACAAAATAAAGGCACACATTTCGTGCGCAAAGTCCACAAAACTAAGTAAATCACTAAATATTTATTATTTGCAGGAACTATAAGTGCTTTGTTATTTATAATTTTGGCGAGAGAAAGGTTGGTTTCGTTTTCGCCGCTTTCCCTCAATCGAAGGCGCTGGAAGACGGTATGTTAGACAGTATCTTGGATAGAAAATGAATTGGGAAGACGGTACATTGGACATGACTTTCTTTCTTTACTAAACAGCTATTTCGTTGACAAAAACGTATTCTAACTTATTTAAACGTCCTGAATGAATTAAATAAATATTGTAGTAGTTTAAGACACGTTTACTGAAGGAAGAAAAAGCAACGTTGCTAGCGAACTACTTTCTCGACGGCGGAGGCACTTCTGATGGGCGCAATGCGCTTGTGGGTGGAGCTAAAAGATTGTTCTTAGGTTGCATCCGACTATAGTAATGTTGCCTCCATCAGACATTGGTCGCAAGTGCTCATGGGCTGGCTTTTCGCGTGCCGAGGAGGAACGCTGGTGAAAGGCGAAAACGCTCGCAGACGATCAACTTTTTTTTTGGGGGGGGGGGGGGGCATCTCGTCGGAGCTCGTATTTTATACGCGGCTCATAAACCACGTGACCCGATAGAGGAGATGGATACTCTCTCTGTAGTACAAGCTTTCAATTCGCGAATCCAGCGAACTATAGGGGGCGCGCTGGTCAGGCAAAATGGCGGACGAAAGGAGGTCCTTTTCGTCGTTCAGCACGCGGATCACCATAAATATCTTGCACTGCAGCTTAAAATCGGTGTCATATGTGAAAGCAAAAGCAATTTCTCGAGGGTAAAAAACATGTCAGTCAGAGCGCAGGAACGACACGACGGAAGCATAAAATAAATTACTGGAAACGATGTTTGTTTCTATGCTACCTACGAGAACCAAGCAGCAATAGCAGACGACAGAGTCGAAACGACCTCCTCTCCTGAGCTTCTCGGCGTTGCCGCTACGTGGCGTTGATTCCACTGGAGTTGTGTCTATACATGAGGAGTATAGACACAAAATGGAGACAGCGCACTAGGAAATTAAGAGGAAAATTTTTAGGCTATAGTGGGGTTACGGAAGAGCAGGTCTCAGTTAAGAAGAAAGTTAAGGCCATAGAAAGAGATCGATGGCTAGAGGGAATGTAGACAAAGAAGGCTCTGGAAAGCTATAGATTAAACAAAACAGTTATTGCCAACGAAAGCATTTACGACAATTCTAGGGGAAGCTCATTGTTGTTTGAGGCAAGGACAGGTGTTTTTCGAACCAGAACATACAGAGAGAAGTACCAGGAAATGAACACAGTGTGCGCTGCTTGTGGAGAGGAGGACGAGACGGCTGAGCCCTTGATACTCTACTGTAAAGGGCTTCACCCTATGCATACCGAGGACAACATAGATTTAATAAAGTCATTGGGTTTTAGAGACAGCGAAGGAACAGTGGATTTCAAGACAGTAGAGATTACCAAGCAAGGATTAAGTGAATGGTGGCAGAAAGCGAGAGAAAACTAGGCATTTTCTTATTAACTGATGGCAAGGGGGATTTATAGCCTCACTTTCTTTTCAGTACGGAGTGAATATAGTTTTCACATTTAAATATATAAGCTTAAAGACAAAGAAAAAATGGCTAGGTGGCGTAAGCTACCGCCCGATCCAAAGGGCTCAGCCGTATGAGTGACCTGCAGAAGAACAGGCGTCTGCCACATCCACTACCGCTGCTGTGACACCGCCAGCATCGCGACGGGCGTTAGCGTGACTCTTATGACGTCATGAGACAGAAATCGAAGGACCACTTTTCTGGGTGCGGCAAAAGCACCAGTCGAATACGCGTTTCAGGCACCAGAGTTTTACTCTCAAATGCTCACGCACTGGCTTTTATTCAAGCAACCTTAATTAGCATCATGCCTCCTTCATTTTTGTTTTCTTCGGCTTTTTTAATTAAAAGCACGCTTTGATTTTCTAAGGGTTCTCTCCTGCTCCGCTAATGGCGCTAGGCAAAAAAAAAAATGTAATTAGTCTGATTTAAGTATTGTTATCCACGGGACGTGACTTTCCTTACTTCGCTAATTGCAAACTTCCGCGCGTCTCTCTAATTGCAATTGCAATCAAGCGTGAAAGCAACGCCATCCTTAGAGACAATTAGAAATTAATAGCGAGACGTCGCGATATTCGATTAGGGTCGGGTTCCACGTTAAATTGACTCTCCCGGTTTCGGACTTCGGCGTTGCATCCGAAGGCCTTGCACGATTTCTCCTTGCAAAGGTAGACACCTAAAATACTGCTCTGGTAAACACTAGTTTCGCTATCCGATGCCCACGAAAATCTCTTAACTCGTTGAAAAAACTAATATTGGTTAAATTACGTTTCGATATGGGAAGGCGGGGCAAAATTTCGGAGCCTAAATTGTGACAGGGTGGATCGATTGTTCCGCTTCGTCGGATAGGTCAGTCTTATGAACGACTTCAATAATGAGCATATACGATTACAAGGACACATACTTTAACATATGACTTAGACAACAAAGGTTTCTGTTGGTTGTGCATGCGGAATCCTTCTGATGTTTTTTTCTTAATGAACTGATTTTATTGCATCAGATTGGTTCTGAAATAGAATGCTTATTTTCAACTTCAACCCTTAAGACAAGTACGTTGCATTTTTATCATTAAAAAAAAAAAAAAACTCACCGTAGGTTTTGTTATTCATTTTGTGTGTGTGTGTCTGTGTGTATCGGGGGGGGGGGGGGGGGGGGTTCGTCTGTTAAGACGCACAACAAACCGAAACTTGGGGACATAGCCGATCTAGCGCAGCTACTTTTTGTATTTATGTATCTGGTCAATAACATCGACGAAAGACAGTAAGTATATTACGGGCACGTGGGATTTTTTTATGTCCTGGAATTCATTATATAGCAAGTTAAGCAACGCCCCACTTCACAACATAAAAAACATATTTTCATATTCGGCTTTTGCCCAAAGCGCTGTTTCTACCTTACGGTTTCTTTCTTTCTTATTTGACTCTTTACACACATACACACACAAGCTTGATCATGAAGGAACATATGAATTGACGTAGGGCCATAAACATTCAGGAAGCAACTACATTCCAACTACATCAGGACAAAAAGTTGTCGTACAAAGCACATACTTTCATATGGACCGTCGACCGATCCACACAGCTGTTGTTTTACACGGACGATTTCCTCAAATGCTAATGATTTTTTCTGGAGCGCCGATTCGGTTCAGGCGGTCACCTATTCTATAATCATACACTCGAATATAAGTACGCAAGTCTACTTAATCTGGCTGAGAATGGCCGCTACGTCCGAGGTCGCTCTGTATCCGTTTGTATTTATTTCGGACCCCTGCGCGAGGCGCGACTGTAGATCAATGCCGCGAAGTCGGGCGCGTTGAGTGTCACTTATAAATCATCGCACCGCACCATTATGGGTAACGGCATTCTCGGCGGAGATGTGGGTCGGTGGACGGTCAACATTTTGCCGGTGGGCAATCTGCGACAATTTATAACCGGGAGTACGTCCTTAGCGCGTTATAATCCTTCGGTCATGTCAAGCGTTCGCGTCGCAAGCTCCACGCGAAAGCGAGCTAGGAGCGAGCTCTCTTACGCCTAGCATTCATAAATCTCAGAAACAAAAACAGAACTGCGTTTGTGAAAGCTTTAATTTAGTCGGCAACGGCGTCGTTTCTGCGTAGTATCTGGTTGCAGGTTTATCTGGGCATGACGCAATTATATTTTGCACGATCAATATATTTCTGGGCAAATCGGTTAATATAAATATAAACGAGGGGAGCGTAATGGTTTTTCGGACAAAGACGTCAGAAAGAATAACACACTAGGACAAAGGGACGACGGACAATTCTTCTAAAGAAGAAGTGTCGTTCAGTTCTTTGTCCTAAGTGCGTCATTCTTTCTGTCGTTTTTGTTCAAAATGATTAACCTACCAATTAATTTAATATAGATTTAATCGCGATTAATTATTTTAACAAGGTAAAATTTTGACGAATCAATAGAAAGTAAAAATTAAATTCTTTTACCACGCATGGCATGGACGACTACACCTATATGAAGGGCAAATTTTAGCGGAAATTTTAACCTGAAGTAAACTGTAAGGGCGAGATTGGCAACTTCAGGCAGGTGCAGAAGGTTACACGTATCCCGGGCATTACACGTGTCCCGGACACTTCAACGCCGTTTGAGTGTCCGTTTAGCGCTGCAGGGGCTATTGTGGACATTCAAAGGATTCCGCCCTCCACGGAGAGTATCGACAAACCACTTTGCCTCGTACAGCTGAAGTAATAATCTGCGAGTGTGACTAAATTCTTTGACTTATTCACAACTACCTTTGGAAGTTGACTCATAGTCGAAATTGTGTATTGCGCTGTTTATTAGATATTCAGCGAAGAACAAAATAACAAACGAACAGAAAAAAAACGTTCAGCCTTTTAATGTTGGTGAAGAAGGAAGACCATCGAAGCTGTACGCTCGTCCCGTGTGTTTCTTCTTCGTTTTCGTCTGTTTTGCTCGCTGTTTCCTACGATGAATTCCCACCAACTCGCCAAACTAACCATTCTTCTATGATAGCTGGAAAGGTTGCCGCCATCAATGAGCGACGGCGACAACCAGACTGGTTGCCTGGTTGCCGCCGTGGCTCATAGATGGCGGTAGCTGTGCAGAGTTTTTTGTAGTTTTGTGTCGACATTTGTTTGGTACCGGACACGAAACTGAAAAAACTAGCCCTTAACAGCTCCGCTTAAAAAAGAATACGTTAAACTTCGAGCTAAGAAAAAGTATTTTGCATGGGAATATTTGAGACAAATTAATCGATTAATTAATCTATAAAAGGGTGGCGAAACCGTCACACGAACACGTTGAACCCATAACTAACTACGTCATCAACTAAACTGGTCATGTGGTCGTGGGGCCGCAGCCTGCTCACGAGTGCCTTTCGTTGCGTCACCGCTGTAAGTAGGTGTAACGTACAGTAAGTTCGAACTTAAACCCGCGTTAACTACTCCTAGTGGATGGAGCTATTTATGTTCACAGTTGATGTGTGAGGTCTAAAGTTGCTGGCAGCTTAACAAATTCAGGGCGTTGCTTGTTATTATGATGTCCAATGCCCATGCTTCTCGCTTATCGTGATAGGGTTCTTCGGCTTTCTTGTCGCCTAATGAAGCAATCTGATTGGCTGAGGTGCGGTGATGAGATGCTCCATACCTGGCACTCTCCCTGCTTAGTTAAGCTGTCAGATACGATCGAAAATAATACACGAAGAATGTGCATTGAAAACGGCTCCATATATTAGCGATGTTTTAGAATAGCACGCTCCAAAGCTTTTGGGTATGCGCAAAGTATAATAACGTCGTTGACGTGTGGGATTCCAAAACGCGGTTTGGGGCTTGGCGCGTCTGCAGTAACGACGCTATTTCTTTTGCGTACACGAAGCCTTTTTTGCGTACGTCATTCCGAAACTCGCTATTGTCAAATCGTCAATGCACCCTTCTCGCACTATATCAACGTTTCGGATGGTGCAAGAGCAGAACCTCGCGAATCGAATATTTATAGCATTCCGGCCGACCGGGTTCTTCTCACACAACTTCATCGCGATTTCTCGGGTCTAACTCAGATTGGTTTTCGTCACAGGAGAAACATCTCTTTTCCGATAACACACTCCCTCTCTCTCTCTCTCTATCTCTTTTTCTCTCTCTCTCTGAGCCTAACCGGAGGCACTCTGGCGCAAAAGCCCAGCTTCCCTTTGTACCTTTACATCAACAGCCGAGACATTGGCGACGTCGACTTGGGTGGCTGTGTTGTGTCCTCCGATCTAGTATAAGACTAAACACGATACAGTCCCAGAGAAAGGGTCCCTGACAGATTGCTGATTCCGAACGCCGCGATATTAATCAAAGCCCCTCTATCGATTGCTTGCGGAAGGGCCACTGCTACTCCTTGCCTTCGTTGTCGGGCCTGTTATTCCTCTGCCCTGTTCGGCACGATTATACTTTCTTATGTCAGGTGCGTTGCTTTGACAGGCACAAGCCTGACGTGAGCTAGAACGCGTACGTTAGGAAAGAGCGAGTAAGCGAACTGGTTTCCTCAGACAGTTTTTGTGACGTAGACAACAAGACATGTTACGCACTGTAGACTGTAAAAGGATGTTGCAAAGATTTACACTGATGGAAGTATCGCGTGATACTTCCTTTTTAATTGTGAAATGAGATCCTTCACGGAACACCTTTTATTTGTAAAAGCTGGGAAAAACAGTGTGAAAACAAAGATAAGGTGATGTGAAGAAAACACCCTTCTTAAAGGGTGTTCGCCGCATTGACACCCGTTTCAAACAGTTTCAGCGGAGACTGTTTATTTAATTATTGATACCCTTCAGGGCCCGAAGGCATTACAAAAGTGGGGTGGGCAAAGCAACAGTATAAAAACTAAATAAATATAACTATAGTGAGTTAAACAGGATACAACATATAATTAGAAACAATACACAAACAAAAGAAATTCACTTAACAAGGAAGTTATAGAGGATGCAAAATAATTGTAAATAGCAACTCGAAAATTGGAGCTCTCGGCAATCTCGACTACAGCTGCGGGAAGGCGATTCCGGTCCAGTGGCGTTTTGGGCAAAAAAAGACTGAAAAAAAAAAGAAAACGGGATGTGTGACAGTGAGCATTGCCAACTTTATATTGATGGTCTAAGCGCAATAAGATACAAGTTGGTTGTATTACCAAAAGCAGGCGCATTCACGTGTTAAGATAATAGATCTTGGGAAATAAGCACAAGCGTGACACTTTCCTGCAAAGAGAGAGGTCAGGTGAGCACAGATTGGATTTCATTGATGATACGCTGGATGCACGGTGATAGTTTTATAGTATGAATTGAGCAGAACGGTTTTGAATGGCTTCACGTGATGATGCAAATGTTACACCAGGGTCCCAGATAGTTGCGGCATCACCCCCTATGGCCCTCTATGGTCGGCCATAGAAATCCATAAAGACAGCTACAGACAGCTATAGAAAAATTAATGGCCCTGTGTCTAAAGACTGGGAACCAATAATATTTCTTTACCCGCCAATAGAAGATTCTATGGCCACAAGTATAAAGACTGGGAACCAATAAATTGTCTTTAACCGTCTATAGAAAATTTTATGGCCCTGAGTCTAAAGACTGGGAACCAATAAAATTTCTTTACCCGCCAATAGAAGATTCTATGGCCACAAGTATAAAGACAGCGAACCAATAAATGTTCTTTACCCGCCTATAAAATTTTTTTTGGCCCCGAGTTTAAACACTGGAGATCAATAAATTGTCTTTACCCGTCTATAGAAAAATTTATGGCCCCGAGTCTAAAGACAAAGAACCAATAAATTCTCTTTCTACGCCTATAAAAAATCACTACCGGCGCTTACTTTTTTAGTAAAAACACTCCACGTTAGAAAATTAAATGAATACTAAATTTCTGTAATGCCGGTGACAAACCATGACCCAAGATATGTTCTCTGCTGTTGCAACGAGTCGTGAAAACCATTCATATTGTTTGTTTGAAAAATTCATTAAAATACGTCTGCAACAATTAAAATTAATTATTACCCCCCAAAAGTGAAAATAAATTACACTGGCGCCGAACACTGCAATCAAGCAATAGCTTGATTGCAATCTTCAGCACCAGTGTACTGCATGTCATCACTGCATTGTCAACGTGATTCATCAAACTTATTAAAAAGATAATTAATACATTTTAGTTATTAGCCTAATGATCTACATTTGCTTTTTTCAGGGTGTTGAATTAAGAGATGGGGGCTATTCCAAGAGATAATTTAAATAATGTATTAAGTACGAGTAATATTTGCTCCGCCTCTCCGTGTTTTTGCGACAAATAATGGGTCACCGGCAAAGTCGGATTCAAAAATTAGACTGCCATATACACAGCTAGTGCGAACATTGTTTCCGTTGTGTTCATGCTTACTTCGGACCAAAGACTTATAAAGAAGTAGTTTTATAGAGGTGGAAGCAAAAGAGAAGTTTCTTTGAAGATAGCCTAACATGCGGTTTGAATAATTGATTACGTATTGAATGTGAGTATCCCAGGAGAGGTTATTTCTTATATGCACACGGGGATATTTATATGATAATACAGATTCCAAGACAACGCTGCTTATGCTGTAAGAATGACATGTGCTAATTTGATGTGATACTTTCATGGATTTGCATTTGTTAATGTTAAGTTTCATATGCCATGTGTCACACCACCGGGAAATGCTGTCAAGGTCTGACTGAAGAGAATAAATATCAGAATCATTGATTATTTCCCCTGTAGATGACGCAGTCATCGGCAAATAAGCCGATGGACGAAAAAACATCAGTAGGTAAATAATTATTATAAATAATGATTAAAAGAGGACCATCTAGGGAACGTTGGGGAACGTCTGAACTTACTGGGGAATAAACTGAGTTACAGCCGTTAACATGGACAAATTGTAAGCGGTTAGATAAAAAGGAATCAATCCAAGCGAAAACATGGGGTTCTATGTTAAGGACAGTGAGTTTATGAAGAAGACGCCTATGTGAAACATTGCCATCTGCTTTTGAAAAGTCTAAAAATACCCAATCTACCACGGAAGAACGATCAAGAGCGACATGATCGAAGATATTGTAAGTGTTAACAATTGAGATTCGCACGAAACTAGTTTCCTAAATCCATGTTGAGCAGGGGTGAAAAAAGAATTAGAATTAAGGAAAGCAACAAGATGAGGGTAAACTATGTGTTGCAGAAGTTTGCAGGGGATGCTCGTTAATGAAATCGGATGATAATTACTGAGGCTAGACTTATCACCACTTTAATGGACCGGAATCACCTTCCCTACCTTCCAGTCCTCGGGAAGAGTACCAAGGTTGAGGGATTGCTGGCAAAGCTTAGTTAGACTAACGGAAACATACATTTTAGTTTTTTTTTGTTTTTTTTTAATTTTGAGTTTATAATATTATTGCCAGATGACGAGAGTTTAACGCCATCAATACTTTTGACAATGTCCCCACACTCTATGTAATGGAATCCATTGTACAGAAGTTTGATGGGAGCAGGTCAGGGCCGTCGAAAATGTTTGAGCTGAAAAAGGAGTCGACAAACGTTTCATTTAGCGCGGATGCACACTCACTCTCTGGTATCTCTTCCCCGTCCGAGTTGGTGAGCCTTGCACCAGGTTTCTCGCAGGGGTTCACAAGATTCCTGGCAAAGTACTTCCGAAGAAACGCTGTTTATCTTCAGTGAAAGCAGTTTTATATAAAGCAGCGACGGAGCTATATGCCGCCCTGCGTACATCCGCAATTGATGAAGCGGATAACTTCGCAGAGCGAAACATCCTTTTCTTTTTGTTTGAAAGCCTTTTGAACGCTCCGTTGAACCATGGTGATCGAGCGGAAGGACGAATAGTTCACACAGGGATATGTACTTATTCGAAAAAGAATTCACTTTGTTTTTAAATAAACCCCAATTAGCTTCCATGGAATGCTCGGAAAAGTTGAGCGGATATTTCGCCAGAAACCATTTCATATCTTTGTTGATGGCTGTAAAATCAGCATGAGCATAGACAAATATGCGTCTAACACTTTTCGATGATCCACATGCACTTTGGGATATATTAAGAGAAGAGCAACAAAGAATGATCGCTAAGACCGAGTAAATAGGCCTGAGAGGAAATAGGTTCACTTGACGTAGATAACACTAGGTTCAATATAGTGGCTGTAGAATTAGTAACCCGTGTAGGCTGCACAACTGTCTGCGAAACGATAAACTCTTTACAGAAGTTTAAAAAATCATTACTCCCTGTAGAAAATGATTAAAGAAAGGGCTCTCCACACAATGTTTGGGTTTCAAGTCTCCTAAGAGTATTAGAGGCACATTTGCGAAGCGGACATGGATCGCGTTAACGACATCGTGAAGCTCGGCAACAAAATCGGCGCTCTTTGTGGGAGGGCGATGGCAGACACCCAAAGCATGCTTGTTATAATTTACACAAACAGAAACCCAAATTATTTCAAGGTCAGTGACCACATTAATGCAAAATGACGAAATAGAATGCTTATGGCCGATAGTTACTGCCCGTACCAGTGCTTTTGACTGTGTGATACATTCCTTGAGCTTATACATACAGGCTGTTTTCTTTTTCATCAAATACAGATGTAAAAACAAAAACGTGAAAACTGCAGAAATACAGTCTGCGCAAGTGAGTTCTACGGCCAGACGGACGTTATGTTGAAGTAAGAATGCCACTAATAGATGACATAGTAACGAAAGTTCACTGATTACTTTTTTAATTAAACGCTTTAGGGCATATGTTTATGTTGAAAAAAAATGGAGGCAATCAATGTTGAAGGCCAGCCAAGTTTTTAATAATCCTGGATCGAGCATGCAGTTGGAGTTATTCATTGTCAAATTTTGTTCTGGAAATCTGTCGGTACCGACACCAAACGCACGATGCCCGCCGGAAGGACAACAAACCCCGTTTGACGCCGAAGGGCCAAGTAAGTTAATAGAGATGTTTTAAAATTGGGGTCACCAAAGCTTGGGGGACTCTAAGAAATAAGGGCGTCCCACTGCGTATGCGCCGAACCAAACTGACTTTTGGTTTTGGGTTGGCGCTCGCCCCTAGCTAACGCAAAATTCAAAAAATAGCGTGGGGCCCCTGTTTTCATGGGGCCGGCGTTCCGTCGGCAAACATGGCGCCCTTTCCACTCGCTTTGAAGCAAATTTGTCATGGTCGCTGCAGTATTAGCCACGTTCGTTGCCAGTGAATGGTTCAGCTGGGATTCTTTTCGCTTTTTCTCGCTCAAGTCACATAGAAGGAGCAGTGGGCTCGCCCCATTTTAGAGATCCTCTTTGGGTTCTTGCCGTTGTTAAGCCTAAAAAAGCGCGGTAACCGTTGGCATAGCAACGTAGCACTACTCCGAGGCAGGCTCCGAGTTGATTTTGTTCGTGGCACGAAGCCTGTAGCTCTAAAACTCTTGCAAGGCTTCAAAGTCGCTCCAGCTCAGATCTAAATATAGAGCATCTGCTCGCAGATTATGCTCGCTCACGTTCGCCTCAGTTTCGGCATAGTTGAAGTCCTAAATCATCGACGACAGACGGTCAACGCGCGATTCGAACGCCAAAAACAATCCGAGAACGTGCGCCAAATTAGAGTGCTGCGGATTGTATTTTGTTTTAGCCGTCTTTAAATGGTTTTACATTAATTAATTTTTGTAAACCAAAAGTACTTGCTAAGCGCAAACTTTTTTAGGTTTTTTTAATATGTTTCGTTTTTGATTATGACGCTCGTTAGCCGCATTGGCGCTGCAAGCGGAACACGTAAGCGCGCTGCACTGCGTTGCAAAAACCCTATTATATAAGCCGTCGTTGCCAATCTTGTTGCGTTTGTGTCCCTAAATTTCTTAGAGGAACCCGAACGTTCGGGCCCCTTATTTGAAAATCTACCTAATGACAAAATTTGCGTCACTTCTGCGTCACAGCCCGTCGAAGCATTACCTTTTTGTTGAACAGTTTATAGTCGTTTTTTTTTTATTCTTATTTTTACCCATGATTAAAACGTTTTTCAGTGATATCGCGCAGCAAAGCAAATCAACTTGTCGCGGCCGCTAAGGTGGCTTCTCGCTTTAGTTCACCATCCGCGGATCACCGACTAAAATTTGCTCCAGCGCGTTGTGCCGCAAAATAGTGACGCCGATTTCGTCATAAACACATGACCTTCCGGTGTCAGACGAGTGTTGTCGTTCCGGCGGACATCGAGCGTTTGGTTTCGGTGTCGACAGATTTCCAGAACAAAATTTGACTATGAGTAAGTTGGACAGCGTGCTTGATCCGGGGTTTTTAAAAACTGTGCTGGCCTTCAACATTGCTTGCTTCTCTCCCCTCGATAGAAACACGTGTCATAAAACGTCTAATTAAAAAAAAAAAAGTAATTTCTGAATGTTCGTCAATTTGTCATCTATTCCACGCATTTTCTTGTGAACATGATGTCCGCCTGGCCATACAACTCACTCGCGCAGACCATTTGTAAAGCTTTTACAGTTTCTTTTTTTTTTAGAAAAAATTGCATTTGTCAAGAAAACACACAGACACACACTCTGTATTGTGCTTTACGTGGGATAATGACGGGAAAAAAGCAACATACTTGGAACCTTGGAGCCATCGTAAATGCAGAAAGACACCTGCAAATAACTGACTTAAAACTGTGAAGCAGGGGTCTCAAACTCATTTGAGTGCGGGGGTCAGATAACCCATCCCCAAAAGGTCGAGGGCCAGCCTAGGGAGGGAGGGGGGGAGGATTTTAAAGAGGGACGTCATGCTCTCTTTTTTTTTTTTTTTTTGTAAACTCACGGTGTAGTTACTGACATCTTCAGTATTGCTTTGTTTATAGGACTAATGTGGGCCCTTGCCTGATGTGATAACAAAAATTAAAATGGCACCGCTCCGACGAGAGCTAGCACACTGCTCTTTTTGTTCACCAATTCACTCGGGAAATATTCGAGCTCTAGATTTCTTTAAAAAAGGAGGAAATCTCTTCATATGACAGTACTTTGTTTCTAGGGGATTCTTGATAGCAGCAGTCTAAAAAAATACTTGTAGTCGAGTGGCGATTTTTTCTGAAGGCAAAAAATCTCAAGCTCTTAGCTATATCTTTGACCATTCCTCGAGCTAGAGTTTGTGAAGCCGAAGTGTGTCCTTGAGCGAAGTGCTCGCGCTTGCAGCCTAAAAGTGAAATTGTGGTACATGTGACTAACGTGACAAAACTTGGGGAACCAAAATATAAAAGAAGACACAAGGCAGAACAGGATGATAACTGTGTGGATACGTTATAAGAGCAGAGCTATGTTTCGAGTGGAAATAAATCTCCAACATCAGATCATTATAGCGCGTGCCATTTCTTGCGCTCAAGGCATGGGAACGAGGGCTCGCAGTCCGTTGCCCGCGCGCGGCGTCCCAGTGACTCGCGGGTCGCATGCGGCACGCGGGCCTCGTGTTTGAGACCCCTGCTGTAAAGTATATAAATAGGGAAAGCAGTCACCAGGATTGTGACTCCTCTATCGTGCGTAATTCATTGCGATTTTATTTGTCGTTTCTGTGTATGTGAATGCAGCCCGTCGTGTTTGTTGCTTGTAAACGTATCTCTCTCAAAACAAATCTTTTTAGAGGGTTGCTAAGATCGGCAGTGTCATACTTCGAGGGAGTTCACCAGCACTTTAAGGGTGTTACTATAACACCCCTTGCATTGAAGTCCCGTGACAAGCTGATTTACACAGTTCAAGCTGGAAACGTTTTAGTATGTATGACGCCGGGGTGATACCAGTCGAAATTATGCATTGTTATGTAAAGGTAACAATATACTGCAATAGGATAAACATACTTTCTCTCAACCATTAAAGTTTTTCTTACGAGAATTTTTTTCACAAAAACAATTTAAAAAAAATGGGTGTTTTTTTTATATTTTTATTTGTTCTATACATTCTCGCTGCACTGAAGCTCACGCAGAGATAAAATCTCGCAAATATCTCGTTTCGATGTTCGGAGAATATAATGATGAGAACTGCATTGTGAAACGAGAGCCATGTAATAATAAAATTTATCATCTCATGTAAAAAAAAAAAGAATCAGCGAGCGCGTTTTAAGGTTAAGCACACACAAACTAAGGACCCTACGACGGCAGAGACGAATATGCGAAAGTTAAATATCAAAACGAAAGAAAAACAAAAATATATATACATATATTTTTGATGTTTTTATTTTTATTATTTATTTATTTATTTTTTTTTTTTACTTTTTGCCTACTCGTTTAGAAAGCAACAACGGAAACAGATTTGTCACTCGGGTGAGTCGAAATATCCGCCTTGCACTGCGACGTGAAATGTTCTATTCGTATTGATATTATTACATTAAATAGCCGCTGCTCTACAAAAGACGCTTATCAGCTTCAAAAAATCTTTTAGGAAACGAAAGCGATCATACGCTACTAAGAAAAAAATACATTTTTTTTACTTCTTGCTTTGTGTTTTTTTTTTACCAAACTACACAATTGTTTTTTTTTTTTTTCTTTTTTCAATGGGTATTTGGAGGACATCTTTTCGTTTTAAATGTGTTTAAATAGTTCTATAGCTTAGGAGAAGTTCGTGTCTGAATCGAACTCGTCACCTCAAGAATAGAGAAGTCTTAGTATTGCGTAATGGAGAAACGGATGCGCTTTGCGTCTGCGTTAGCGCTGCGTGCACCACTCTGCACATGCGCGTCGTCGCCACCATGCGCCCATTCCAGACGCAGTTCGGGCTCCGAACACGCGCACTGTGGAACACGCCAGGCTAACGCAAACGCACAGCGCTTCCGTTTGCTCGTACACGCACCGCTCAGTTCGCTATACTCTGTTTCAGTTTATGTCCTGACGCAGCCCACGCTACGAGCTGAGAGGACCGATCAAGAAGCGTCCAAAGCGCTAGTAACTGGGCCTTTCTGTTGATGATGGGTTCAGCGATGATTGACCACGTTCAGAAGCATGACGGCCACCATGATGATGCGCTTTTCACGCCGTCTGATTGCTCCCATCGGCTCTAGCGTCCTCTACATGTACACTTAAAGGCCGACGTATACTTCTCGCTTTCCACTTTTGCCCGCCTCCTCCTTTGCTATATTCTCTCCACTTTTCACCTTGCCCCAACTTGACTCCCCTCGCAGCTTAGGAGCAGTGTTTCGGAATTTCTATTCCGGAATAGACCTATTGCTAAATTACCCGAGCATTAAGGAGATTGCAGAGATTGGTGTTCCGCGCCACACGCGCATGCCTTCCCCGTATAAAAGATTCGAAGTGAATACACAAAATAAAGCGTTGACGAACGCGCGTGCAGGATGCCTTTTGTTTTAGGCTTTTGCTTGGGAAAAAATTACTACTGCTCGGGGAACCTTGGGTAATTTAACGATACGTCTATTGGAATGATTCCGGAATCATTCCTCACTTTCGCGACCCCGGAATGTAATGAAAATGGAATGGCGGCAGCGCTGGGGAAAGGAATGGGAACGGAGTTACAGTGATGTCTCGTTAATATGAACAACTCCGTTCCCGTAAAAAATCGTCCATAATGTGAGTTCTCCATAATAACGAGACAAAAATGCATGTATTTGCCCAGTGTGTCCCCGAAAGTGGTGTCCATATAGCGGGGTATCCATATTAACGGGGTCCATATTAACGAGACATGACTATATGTTTTCCCCGGAATGGGGAGTGGGAATGGAATGGGCTCGGTTCTTATGCGAGCTGTGTCGATTTCCATCTAGGGCCTATGGGCCGATGGCGGAATTCGTTAGCGTATGGTAAGTGCGCGCTTGAAACAGCATCATTGTACTTGAAGTGACTGACGCCTTCATTGTCTCACTGGCGTATGCTCGTTCGATGATGAAAATGGCGCGTCCTCAGTGAAGCCTGAACGGTTGTAGACGGCAAGGTGTCGTTCTTGGCGCCTCGAGGTGCGACAAAGCGGCTGTTGTAATCATGCGCGATTAGCATGTAGCTTTTAACCAGGGTGTCAAACCGAACTGAAAACCGGAGGGAAACCGTTGTTTTTAACTGAACCGGAGTAAAACCGCTATTTTTGGCTGAACCG
Organism: Ixodes persulcatus; assembly: GCA_013358835.2. NCBI lineage: Eukaryota > Metazoa > Arthropoda > Arachnida > Ixodida > Ixodidae > Ixodes > Ixodes persulcatus. The sequence goes on from JABSTQ010011555.1 coordinate 191,148, forward strand.
GAACAAAACTCTAACCGAAATAAAACATTTGACATTGAACCCGAACTGGAACGGAACCGTCATCTCACGTGGCGGTTACCGATTCAATAGAAACGATTCGGCGTAATGAAATGTGAGTGCGGGTGGCGGAGCGAAGCCAGTTAAATATTCGCGACGGTGGCGCCAGCGGCTCAGTTTTGACTAAACAAACGGCAGCGATGACAGAAGACAGCTCAATAATAATGCAACAAATAAGTATATTTCACTTCGATGTACAGCACGAATCGGCGTCGGCGAGTCGGCGTGGAGACGTACACTTGTATACTTGGCTTCACCTTCAGATGGACCGCCAAGGACGCTACGAGCCGCAGGAGCCAGTTCATAGCTCGGAGGGCGTCACGTGTCTTTCCGGTTGGGCGGAGCGACGCGGGGAGAACGAAGTCACGAGGCAAGCTACGACCTACGGATTGGTCCATGTAGCTTGTACCGTCCATCGCAGTACGTCGTAAAGTGAAACTGAGTATTACTGGCTATGCCGAGAGGCTAAAGAGCGATTCTTTCTGCGCGCGTGTGTATGTGTGTGTTCTTTTCTTGCTTCTAAGCAATATTCCTCACGAAATGATAAAGCAGACATAAACGTGAAAATAAAAACAAATATTTTACGGCTGTCGGCGCGTTTGTTCCGCGGTGGCGAAATCTGGAGGCACCAAGAGACGAAGCCACGACAAGTGCGACACTGCGGTGCCGGTCGCCGGAATTTAGCCGGAACGCCAGTCGCCGTGAGCCCGGAAGATTGCTTTAAGTACTTGTTTTTTGTGCGTGCGTGTGTGTATGTGTGTGTGTGTGTGTGTGTGTGTGTGTGTGTGTGTGTGTGTGTGTGTGTGTGTGTGTGTGTTGTGTGGTGTGTGCGTGGTGTGTGTGTGCGTGTGTGTGCGTCTGTGTGTGTGCGTGTGTGCGTGCGTGCGTGCGTGCGTGTGTGTGTGTGCGTGCGTGCGTCGCGTGTGTGTGTGTGTGTGTGCGTGCGTGCGTGCGTGCGTGCGTGCGTGCGTGCGTGCGTGTTCTAGAAACGGCAAGTCGCTAGTTCTATTTTTGTCTTTTTTTTTTGTTTTAATCGTCCTTCGACGGGCCTTTGCTGTCTTTCTCCTCTTCAACTCAGTCGTTCGAGCAAGTCGTTCGGGCGTGCGGTGCGGGTAGTTTGCCGTTTCGATCTGTATGAGCATCGTACCGGCGTGTGGTCGTGTATCAGTATGCTGCATGATATCCATTAAAGACCCCACGCTGGCAGTCGTACTGCACCGAAACAATTTATCATTTACAGTGGGTAACAATCTTGCCATACTCTGGCAGACTAAACTCCTGCTGTCTAAACACTCTTCGACTATTCTTTTTGTGTGTAGATGGCGAGTACTGCTGCCTTCTACCATCAAGGTGACACTGCGCGTATACTAGCTGATTGACTTCGCATGTGAGTACTCTACTTTGGTACTGTTTCTAAGCACCTGTATAAGCACGCCATTTTCATTGAACGGTGTGTGCGTTAAAAATTCAATATGACGAAACGAAATTAAGCATAGATTTGTTTTGCTGACCTTGTTTCCACAACACGGCTTCTGGTGGCTTATTTTTTTTTTTTTTTAATGCAGAAGACGCCGTGTTTAACTAACCCTTTCTTCTTAACGACTGGAAGCTGCGGACTTTCTTCTTGTTTAAGAACAGGTTTAAACTTTTTCGCGTTTGGCGGAACCGGTAACCGAACCGTCTTCTCAAAACCATCACTGAAGCAGAATCGAACCGGATAAAAAATCCAATGCGACTGAACCCGAATCAAGCAGGAAGGATTGACCGGTTCGACTCTCTGCTTTTAACCCAGCCAATCTTCTATAGTGTTTGCGCGGAACAAAAATAAAGAATTTGATTGAATACGTTAAGATATTGCAAGAATCGTAGAGCAACCGTAAAAGTTTACGTTATAAAACAGGTTCTATAATATGCTGCTGCCACTGATCTCAATGACAATTGCTGGATCGCGTTTGCCCGCTCCGCGAATACGGCCACTGGCGGCTATCTTTTTGGTAGAGTTATATTACCTCTAGCCAAGGTACAGCTGCTGCAGCCACTATCATCCATCCATGGCAGACAGCGTTGTGGCCACTGATCTCTATGTCTATTTGCTGGATCGCGTTTGACCAGCTCCGCCTATGGACGGGAATGCGGCCACGGTCGGCCATCTTTCTGGTAGAGTTATATCATCTCTAGCTATCATAGTAAATGGCGGACAGCACAATGGCGGCTGGCTGCCATAAAATAGCCGTAAATCTAGTACACTGTACCGTTGGTGATATTTCGTGCTTGATTGAAGTTGTTCGACGAAGCAGATTCCTGAAACCCGTCGTGAACGGTAGCCTCATATTTGAGGATCCGAAGATCCGTAAGCGTAATGGTGACCTAAGAAAATAAAAATATTTTTTTGTAGAACATGAATTGGGCAGTACCTAGCGCCACCTAGCCTAGCTACTTGCAATTACTCTGCTTTACCCTGCCATCTGGTGGCAAGCGATTTAACCTTCTTTCACGCTACGCAATAAACAGCGGCTTCGAGTTTGTTCTTTTGAGAGCGGCTTTTGGTTTCGCGGATTTGGTTTGCCATTCCTCCGTGATGTGCGGTTGACGAAGGAATAGTGACTCGAGGAACACCAAAGGTAAGACGTAAAGTGCGCGAAGTAACTGGGTATCGGTTGTCTCTGTTTAACATCGCAGTGCTGTCGACGAGAAGACTGAGTAACTGCTTTCGAAACGCAAGTTTCTGTACCTGTGGGGGGAATCTGGCTTCGGAAATAAACACAGTTCGCGGAAAGCTCGTGTTACGCTTTTATTTGCTGCTTCTCTCGTCCCGTACAAGAGACGTAGCGTCCTCGTTAAGCCTTATTGAGCTCGATTTGCTCGATTCAGGGCCGCCATAATGAGAGGCGGGCGACGGAGGAACTAGTTGCTCCCCTGCTTCAGGGATGAAAGTTTCTCCCTTTCTAAAGGAACATAGGTTACAAGACCGTTCCTCCCCTAAGGGAGGACTATCGATACCCTTTTTTCTAAGAGTGTGACGGCCCGCACGGTTGCTCACAGTGAGCGCCTGAAGCTCACTGGAGTAGGCAGAGAGATTATGGAACTCCTCCACAGGCCCACGGAGAACCTCCCAGAACTACCCGAGCAACTTCCACCATGGGAAGACCTCGCGGAGATTACCGACAATAAGCCTAGTTCACGCAAGGGGGACACCAACCAGCTAACACGTAAAGCCGAGGCGCACACCAAGATGGTAGAAGCCTGGGATCCGAGTTGCATCATGGCTGCCTACACGGATACCGCATACTGCCTACACGGATACTGCATGGATACCGCAGGGTGACGGCCCCGTCACCCTGAAGACGGCAGCTGTAGCCATCCCTGCCCTACAAATCAGCACTACCAAGCAGCTCCCCGAAGGCGCCTCGACCAAAGGAGGAGAACTTACAGCAATCCGCCTCGCCCTCGAGACGGTCCTCGCACTCCCCGACCCGCTAACAACGAATCTCCGGATATTTGCAGATTCGTAAGAGGCGGTGAAGGAATGTAGAATAAGAAACAGTCCAAGCTAGATACCCCGCTCGATCAAGAAACTTGCTTCTCAACTAGTCTCAAGAGGCACGACCACAAGAATTGCATGGGTTCCCAGTCACGCGGGCATACCCGGCAACGAACAGGTACATTGTCTGGCCCCCGCGTCGCTTATTCTTCCCCGTGATTCGGACGACATACCTGCATCACAACATGACCACGGGTACGGCCACGCTCGCGATCGTGCACAGGCCTACTGGGAACCACAAGAATATGATCCAGGCGAGGTTCGGGCCAAGATCAGAGAAGACTATCTAGCAAAACTCGAAGAGAAGCTCCCCGAAAACCCAGACCCGCTCCCTTGCACGGGTTTTGGAAGACGGGCTAGAGTTCTCCTGACTCGAGTGAGGACGGACACCGCACTGACACCAGCGCGCATCGCATCTTAGAGCCAATGAAGAAGATCCGGAGCTTGCTCCAAGTGCAACATGGACGTCAAGGCAGACATTTTTCACTTGGTGTGGGAGTGTCCAGAGTACAAAGACATAAGGGAAAAACATCGACCAACAGACATCGCATCTATGGAGGGGTGGATAAATCCACCAGGCTCCGAGAGCGACAGACGAAGAGTCTTGAAAGCACTCCTGGATTTTATCTTTGAGGCCAAGCTGGACATATTCATTTAGATTTAGTAACCTTTCCTTAGTGCCAGCGTCCAGATCTTGATATCACCGGCGCACTCCCTCATACCCCGTTCCCTCTTTTCTTTCTTTTTTTTTTCTTTTACTTTTCTTCTTCTGTGGCATTAAACGTTTTCTCACTGACTGACCCCAAATCGTCTTTCTTAAGCAGAGGGGGCGGGGTAAACTTCAACGTCCGCTCGGGGCTTAAAGGGATACTGAACCAAGAAATTTAGTGTCCATAATAAGTGGCGCACGTTATTTCCACGAGCCAGCAGCCGCCGGTGTGCGCGAGCACACGCAACAAAAATGACGTCAAAGACCTCCAGTTCGCGGTTAAGATGACAGTGAAATGTATGGGCTTCGGGCCAAAGGAGAATAAAGAGAAGTTTTTCATCTACACAGTGTTGTCTGGTGTAAAAGGTAAGCGATTAATTGGTCTAACAAGCACGTAGCTTTTACTTGTAGAGATTAAAAGCCTGTATTTATTCTCCTTTGGCCCGAAGCCCATGCATTTCGCTTCATTTTCGTTGCGTGTGCTCGCGCACACCGGCGGCTGCTGGCTCGTGGAAAAAACGTGCGCCACTTATTATGGTCACTAAATTCTTTGGTTCAGTATCCCTTTAAAATATATTTTCTGAGTTTTTTACTATCTTATATTTTTACAGACACAATAATTAAGAAATAAATTAAATTTGAGCTATATTTTTACATCCCTGGCGCCGAAGAGTTCGAAACGATTTTAGATACACTCTGACGTATACTTAAGTTCGAGCTCTTCCGGGAAGTTTTCTTTGTTTTTTGTTTTTTTTTGCGTTTTACGTCATTATCTTCTAAATAGAAAACTCGAGCTTGTCTCGCGTTCCATAACAGCCGGAAATGATGGTCCGTACGAATCCTACTCAAATATGCTACTCTTTCTCTGGATTTTTTTTTATTTTTCTATCTCTCAAAATCTTTTTTTCTTTTTCCTTTTGCCGAACGCAAGGTATATATATTCAGAGAGTTTTGCACGCATGCCGCTCGCAATTTCCTCATCGCTGAACGAAACAGGTTGGAAATAGGATTCATCCTACCGCCCCCAAGAGCCAATGTAAGCATAAAAAAAGCACGCTATATCAAGTGAGACGGCGTGTCGCATCTACGTCGTAAATAAATGAATAAAAATAGTAAACCCCAGACCGGTCATGCATAGGCACCTGAGAGCGAGTTTTTCCCTCGGGGCGCACACAAACCCAAGCCTGCGTTCTGGTTGATAATGCACACCGGCAGGATCGGGCGAAACTCACGCGCGACTGGATCCAGTGTATTCTTGCTGAGAGCTGTCGTTGTTGTTGTTTGTCTGGTTACGGCTAAATATGATTATGGAAATCTCGTCTTTTTTTTTTTAATTTATTCTTTTTCACTGTCGACTGTCTACTTCGAACCACTAGCTATATCTGGTTTTGGATGTGTGCAAACATTCAGTGATCGTAATTGAATGCCCGTGTGTTTAGTCTATGCGAAGATGCTTGTGTCTATGTGCGTGCGTGTACAGGTGTGTGTATGTGCGCGCAGTTCTTTGCGTGGGTGCATGTGCGCGTGCTCCTAGATGGGTGTAGTGTGCGTATACTGTAACAAAGACGGGCGGCTGTAGTTTTCTAACCGTTTGTTTCGAGCTCCAACGTTAAATGGCCCTCGTTAGCGAGCGTATACGACATCCCGTGAACACCATGCAATCTCGTTGATGACGATGCAAGAAGATGAAGTGGACATACCGTCAAGTTAGTTCGTAACATCATGGTTTTCGGGTTTTTTTCGTGAGAATTGTGTGCTAAAAAGTACAAAACCTAAATGACAAATTGTCCCCAACCTTAACACATGAGAAAGTTGTTTTTGTTGTTTTTAGTTTTATTTCTAATACCTGTAATTTAAAGGAGTTCGCTTGCTTCCTCCCGGTTTAATAAATATCAATTAATCAATCAATCAATCTTTCATTTGCACAAAATTAAAAGAGGAACGCAGGAGGCGTACACGGCTATCAGAAAGGTCCATCAGCCGTACTCAGGGGCCCCTCTAGCGCAGCACGCAACAGAAATTCAAGTAAATTAATAATTAAAAAGTTTAGATTAGAAAAAAAATTAAATAAATGTACAATTGAAGGGAACGATGTGACTATAGGTGCAGAAGAGCATGCAACTCTTCTGGTGAAACCGCCAAGGTTATGTCTATTGTATTAGAGTTATGTCTATTTTCAGCGTGAACTAAAGGTGGGGGGTACTATACTCCCTTTTCCGAAAAATGGGCTTCCGGCCGATTCCGTTTAAAGTGTTCGTGCGTGTAGCGCGTGGTTTGCTCTCTTTGGGAAGCGACGGACATGCGCGTGCTGGGCTGAGAAGATAGCACGCGCTGGGCGGAGGACTTGTAAATACTGGAACGGTGTACACACGCTCGCAAGAAAGGCTCCTGTGCGCTGCCATTGTGAGCGATGTTGGCGCCATGTAACGTTTTCGCCATGTTGAGGTGGGCCAAAGGCACGTCATTGGGGTGGACGAGGACAAGATGGCGGCGTCTGCTGTATCGCCGATGGCCAATCGATGTTAGTGCACGTTAGCGACGTACTTACTGTTTCGAAACACATTGTGATGTACTCACACACAATCGTGGTATTAAATATTGTAGGATGGGGCATGTTTAAAAGGTTGGAGCTAACGTTATAGCGGTCGCAGCCTCTATTTTAGCAGGTTGTGGAAGCTAAAGTCACTGGATTCTGGGAAAGTAGCGCCATTGCCTTCCCTGCCTGCTAGCCGAACACAAAGGGATACTAACATACAGACGACCAAAACCTCGCCAGGCGATTGGCTAATCGGTCTCCATTGCTATGGCAATCGCCATTTTGGCCCCTTCAAATCTTCGATGCCTCGAGAGGGTCGTTCCAATCCAGACGCACCAAGATCACCATGGAGCATCATCGTACTGAAGGCATTCCTCACCAATATGAGCGTCTTTGGCACTGTGTATGCTATCAACTTATCAATCATGTCCATCTCCACGGATCTCTTACAAAAATATTGTTCTTCCTGCAAATTTCAAAAAAGTAGAATTATTTTTCAGTGCCTCCAACCACCGACACAGCACGTGGGGGTGGTACGAAAATGTACGCTTGTTTCGCTGATGTGTGGATAGCAAAATCTCGGTATACAAGAAACGTCTTCATAAAGTTACCCGTCACCAGCGAATTTAGATCGGCTAACCAAGAATGAAGAGGTCAAAAAGAAAATGCCCATTCCAAGGTCAAAATGGCGACCATATGGAGTGCTTGGCATTACTTTCCCACGATCCAGTTACTTTTGTATACAGTGTTCTAGAGGGTGTAGTGGCAAGAGCGGCGCCCGCTTACAATAGACCCTTTTCGAAATTTTGTCTGGCAACTTCAATAACTATCATCATTTAAGTTCATATTATTCGTACATGCTAATGGCGTTCTTTTGATGACTGGTGGAGAACAAAATACCGAAGCGAAGCCTGAAAATTCCAGACGTTAGTTCGCTGCATTATTCTCCTATGTTACCGTGACGAGACTTATAAGTTTCTACGCGCTACGCATTTGAGGGTGTCATGTAAAACCTTGAAATGCTTGGCTTTGGCACGCCCCAGACATCTCATGGCAATAGAATATGGTGAATTTTATCAAGAATTTGACTCCACCGAGCGCCTTGTACGGAGTGGTACACACCGTCGCAACTGAAACAAATAGAAAAATAACTGTGCAGCGAAGAAAACCGCAACTGTCGCACGTCTCCCGTTGATAAATATGTACTACATTCTAACCGCCATTAGCATACAGAAATTTAGACTGATATTTGAGCCACTAGATGGCACTGAATTTGTGAAAGGGTCTATGGGCCGCGTGAAAACGGCCAACGTAGATGCCGCGAGTGGCGCTGAAGTTCCGTGCCCTAGGAGAATTTATGGCAGATGGCAGATGTGCGATGAGCGAAGAAGACGACAAAGTTGAGGCGGTACGCTTCTCCCGAACGAAGCACCGTAGCACTTTTCTTTGTGGTGTAGTGGTGGGAAGTCTTCCCCGTTCCGTTGCCGTCTCGGTCATAAATGCAAGCAAAAAGACGGACGCACACACTGCTTCGCGCCGGGATGCAAGTCGGGCTACCCAGTCAACAAGGGCAGCCACTAGCGACCGTAAGCCGTCGCTGTTTCGTGCGCCATATGAGGAGTCGCGCAGACTACAGTGGAAAAAAAAAAATCTTAATCGAGAATATAAACGCCTCACCAAGACATCAGCGGTGTGCGAGAGACATTTTGAACCGCGCCTTATCCTTCGGGACTATGTGCACATCGTCAATGGCGAAGAGGTTAGGATTCTATGCCGCAATATATTATGACTACTTTGTGGTCTTTTTGCGCACTATGTTGCTGGATATCTGTCATGTGCTTGCTGTGTATGTCGATGAAGTGTATTACCACTTTTAAGATTTCATAAAGCAGTGAGTTGAGAATAAAGTTTTTTTTTTTTTTCATATTGGGGGTTGTTGAAGTTTGTGTTCATATCGTATTTTAATGCTTCATGTACTCCCAATCGAGGTATTTTTTCTTCATAGACTGCCTTCCCAAAAGACAATTTGCTATATGTTCGCCAGTCGCAGTGGCACCTTGGACGCTCCCAAACACGCTCGGCCTTGCACCTTACACAACGCTGGTCCCCGCATCAGCAACACGATGAGAAAAAACGATGCACCAGTTTATTGTTCCTCTCACGATTAAAAACGGTGAGAGATTTATTGAGATTTATTTGTCTATTTTTCCTTGTTATATCAGTATCGCGTGGTTTATTTCGCAGCTATTAAGCCTGCAGCCCAAGTGATAGCGTTGCTGAACTGCCTGGGGGGTTGATATTAATTAAATGATCTCCATCAAAAACACGCGAATAATTAAAGTAGAGGATAGCACACACTCTAGAGGCATTAGTGCAAAAGAAAACCTACAATATTTTTTTTTCCATTAGTACTTGTTCTGCCTCGCGAAAAGCTCCCGTCAAACTACAGTAGTACGCGCCGAGCAGCGCCGACGACGAGGCTGACGGGGGCACGTTCCTGTAGCAATATCTAGGAAGGACGAGACGAGGCCATGTCCGCTGGGCTCTAGACATGAAGCGCGTGTGTCGCCGGCGCTTCGTTCTTCTTTATTCAAGCCTCTTGCCCCAGTTCCTACGGCACGAAACAGCAGCGCTACGGTGTCGTCTACGCGCAAAATCTTCACGCGGTGGCCGCCGCTCTCGCCACTACAACTCTCTAGATTCTAGAACACTGTACTTTTGTAGAAGCCAGCGCTGACTGCAGCGCAGCCGTCGTTGATGCAATGGCCATCTGGCTCCTGACGTCCCTCACGTCCCTCCCGTTTGCATTCTTTGTAAGCGTTCACATTTTCCTTTTGATTTTAACTTGGATGAAAATAGCCACTTAGCACGTGCTAAAAACGTTTCCAAACATAATAAAGGTTCGTTCGGTTTTTATGTTTTGTATTCCTTAAAATATATCCTTTTCTTTCGCAAGAGACGATTGGCAACATTGTACGACAAGCAGCAAGCGTCCTAGCTGGAGAGTAGGTCCACCTTAACGTTGGTCCACCTCACCTGGGCGTGTGGTTCCAGTTTAAACAGGGATCCCTCTTGCAAAGGTGTATACAACGCTGTCAAAGCTACTGGCGCGAGCGCGTGGCGTTATTCATGGTTTCGCTTGCGAGAGAACGCGTGCAAAGGATTCGGGAGATCAAACAATATATTCGCGCCAGCAGCTGTGATAGCGTTCTTTACCAAGTTACCAAAGCGTCAACGTATTTGTTTAGGAGGGAACTCGCGCATCTTGCATCGCTAAGGGTATAGAAAGACCATGAAATGAAGGTTTCACTTGACTAAACTCGCGCTCAGAGGAAGGTTTCCAACTTTATAAGGCGTTAATTATCCTAGAATCAGCCTGTGTCTACAGATGGGAGCATTTGCACAAGACTAAACCATTGAAAATGTCTATCACCCGTATTCACCAGGCGCGACTAACTAGCGCCGTTTTAAGGTTAGTAGCACGACTAAGTAGTCGCGACCTAAACGAGAAATCCGCGACTAACGAGCGATTATGTTCTGCGGTATTCACGAGCGCGAAGCGAGCGGGTGACTATCTATACTTCGTCTCACCTTAGTATGGACTATTGTTAGCCGCGCGTGCTAAAAGCGCGAGCTAGTCACTTTGAATGAAGCCGTGGTGGCTGCACGAGCGCTCGTGCAGCATGTGCTCTAGTCAAGGCAGTCAAGGCTGGCCGCTCGCGATAGCACAGCCTTCGCGGTTAGTCCATGCTAGGGTGAGATGAAGTATAGTCAGAACTAAAACGCGGAAGTGACGTAAAAAGATAGGTCACGCATATGCATACTTAAACACTACTGCGTAAATGGGTATTTTATTGTATAAAACCGAATATTTAAATGTTTACCAGGAAGAAAAAGTTACAATGAGAGGCATTTTGTCAGAGACAAAGTTTTAAAAAGGAAAATTTAAAAACAACGCCAGGGAGAAACACGGAAGCCGCATTGCCAGCGACATAAACAAATATGGAAGCGCCCGTAAATGCGTTTTTTTCTCGTCGTCCAGCGCCCTGTTGAGATCTCTTTAGCGGTATCTCTGACCGCTGAACATGGCTATTTACGCATTATTTGCTCCTCCAATTCTTTCTAGATGTGTCCCCCAGCGTTCCGAGACTGTAAGTGCTTTGTTAGCGCTGGCGGTCAGCGGTGATACGAGTCGGCCATGGCGCTGTGCCGCTAGTCGCCCGCTAAACACAGGCTAAACTAGCCCTACCCCATGACTAAGATTTGTTAGTCGACTTCTTAGTCGCGCGGGGCGACTAGGCCCTAAACACGACCGGTGAATACCAAGCGCTCACTTTGCGGCAACTATCGCTCGCCACGTGATCATTTTAGTCGATGACGTCACTAGTCAGTGGTTAAACAGGCGCTACTCGCGCCTGGTGAATACGGGTGTATATGTCTTACCCCTCCTCATCTATCTTAATCTGATAAACTGAGCGATAAATTCAAAGAATACATAAACGAAGGACAAACTCCCTACACCGCGATTGGTTGAATAAACCCTTTGTTTCAATCTTTGTATATTTGTGAGTCGCTGTTTGAGGAGAATAAATAAAAGAGCCCAAATGAAGGACAGAAGCGCAAGTAGAGGACACGTACAAACACAGAGCTGACATTCCACTGTTAATGTGTTCTGTCGGCGTTTGTGTCTGCGCTTTACTTTTCCTCGTGTTTTTGTTGTTTTTTATGCGCTATTTAATTTAGTTTCAACCTTGTGATTTTAGGGCGCAGCTCTTAGGCGCCCGTTTCCATGTTTCGCTGCGTCGGCGTCGGCGTATCCGCGCTAAATTTATCGGGAAAATTGACATCACGCAACCTTAATACCAATTCAATGCCCCGCTAAATTTGGGGGGAAATTCAGTTTCTCCGCTAGATTTAGCGGACACATTTAGTTTCAGCACTAGATTTAGCGGGAACATTCCCCCCTAAATTCGGGGAATTGAATTGATGTTGAGGTCACGCGACGTCAATTGTCCCGCTAAATCTAGCGGAGAAACTAAGTTTGTCCATAGGTGACGTGACGCCAAGTCATGTGACGTCATTTAATTGGTGTTGAGGTCACGAGGCGTCGATTGTTCAGCTAAATTTAGTGGGGAAACTGTGGTAGGAGGGGAGGGTGCGAGGGATGAGGAGGGCAGGGCACTGAGGGGGAGATTGACAGGGTACGCAGGAGGAGGACGGGATGGTACGGATGAGGAAGGGGGCATACTTTACCCTCCGTACCCTCCCCTCCTCTTCCTCAAGAGCTGCGCTCTAATTTCGCATTACAAACATTTGTAAATGTCTTTCATTTTTGTTTTTGTCTACGAATGAACCGAAACATGCCAACGGCCACCCTGGCGCAAGTCGTTTGCGCCATCTAGTGGAAGATTCATTAAGCGAAAGACTGACACCTTATTAGCAGAGTCTCGCCTGTTTCGGGCATCGAGCGAATCTCGTCTGCCGGGATCCAGGTGGTAAGCGGACGCAACGCAACTTGCATTATGGGGCACCTTATTATCGTTTTCCGATTGGCCAATCGTTACTCGAGTCAACCTAACCAATAAAACGGTAAATGGAGTACGATGGGACTTACGTTATCGGATAACTAATTCCACGGCCATACAAAAGAAATTAAGTATTCCGGCGACGGCTACCGGAAGCCACACAAAAACCAAACCGGTAAAACCCGTGTGCTTTTAGTAAGTGGGGCAGCCTTAAACGTAATGTCGCGTTCGCTTTGTTTGTTTCTGGCCGCTATGTGAGAAATTTCGCAGCGGATTCCTGAGTGGGGGTCGTGGCACGTGACTTCAAAGTCTCACGTGGCGTTACGGTGTAACATAACGTCACTCTGTAACGTGACGCAACTTTGTCACGTGACACCGTGCCCTTTAGAGGGGAAATTTATCCGATAAATTAAACGGAAAAATTTTTACGCTAATTTTGTTTGGGAAACGAATTGTTCTAAGGACACTTTCTCAAACCGGTATTTGGAAGACTTTCCTTAGACGCCCGGGAGAGTCCATAACGTAAAATAAAACACTACACTTCACACACATCCTCACCTTAACTGACGATTAAATTCGACGAATTTTAGACATAATGTTTGCAGAAGGTGTGACCTAAATTTGAGTCGCATCAATATTTCGGGGAGGGTGTTTTTTGTTGTTTTTTTTTTCTGTCAAGCTTGTTATAGTTGTCAGTCTCTCCTCGCCAAATTTCTGAAGTTTAAAATCTTCAAAGGTTTAAAATAGCTCTTTATTGTACTCTGACTGTGAAAAGTGAATTACCAAGGTTCCTTGAAGCTATATCGATCCTATGACGGCGTATCTGCAGCTTACTTTAACTCGACCCTACTGCGGTTACGCCAAAAAAAATATTCTTTTTTTATTTTTAGGTCTTAAAGAGTTTGCGTCCCTTAGAGAGCCAGCTTAACATGAACCTATACACGTTGTCACGTCAATAGATGAAGAAAAAAAAACGTTTTGCGCTCCTCATCCACGGCGCGAAATAGTTCTTGCAAGATTTGGTTGCCGAAGGAAGAAGCGATGATTTTGGTTTTTCAAAGGTGTACGTCAAAACCAAAGAACACAAAGCTAATCTATAAAATACGCATAAATATATCTTAATTCAACACAAATAAGGGGAGGGAGGATTTGTAATGATCTGCGAGAAGCTGGAGTTTTTTTTTGTTTTTTTTACCACGTTTTTTGATGTGAACTTCATGACAGTGAGATCGGATAAAGGCAAATATTGGACTCTAGCGGTGCTTCAACGTTTGGATAGGCCTCGTGTTCAATACACGCGGCAAAACGTCGCCCGGCATTGGGTTAGGGTCTGATTAGTGAGTTGGCGCTATCTGAGATTTGTGACCTTCCATGCAGGAAGAGGAGTTTGTTTGCGGGCCTTGTTTCTTCTAGGTGGTTTTGGACAATCCCGCCCGACCATTCGAAAAAAAAATGTTCCCCCTGACATTCAGTCGTCAAACATAGCATCGCGTTCCTCTCATTAAAGCGGCGACACTGTTTCGAAAGAAGCTGCCTTCAAATAGGCCGCGAGAGTTTTAAGCTGATTGCGTAGGACTAATTTTTTAACGTACAGTGGGGCTTTGCTGGAATCTTAATGGTCGCAGCATCTACGAGATTTACGCCGTGTAAATCCTCGTCCCTCCTATTCCTTCCAGGAAAAGTGAAATTGCGCAATCACTTTTTGTGATAGAAAATTTGTTTTAAATTAAGCTTACTTGCAGCTGTCGCAAAAAAAAAAAAAGGACTTTCTTCAGCCAGTTGGCACAATCTACCCCCTGGTACAAAAAATAGAGTCACTAGCGTGCATCCATTCATTCGTCCTTCACTACCCATGCTAACTATAGCCGTGACACACGACTCACAAGGTGCGGCTTCGCGTCAAAATATCGACATTGTTTGTTTGTTTGTTTGTTTTTAGCAGATTATGCAGTGATGTCTTAAAGCCCTTTAGTAGCAGCTCTGGGAGTGTTCTTTTCTTGTTCGAATATTCGAGTGATCGAGGCACATTGAAAGGCATCAAATTCCCGCTCCCTCGCACCCTATTCACACGTATACCTAACTGGCTTTTCTAGGTTGAACGTCTAGAAAGCAGAACGAAAATATCTTGCAGCCACGTTCTCAGAGCTTGCTATACAGTATAGGGCGAATAGACCATTTGCTGTATTACCCAAGCATCAAGGAGAATGCAGGGATTGGTGTTCCACGCGCCACACGTGCACACCTTCCCCGTATGAAAGATTTGAAGTAAATAACCAAAATAAAGCGTTGACGAATGCGCGTGCAAGATGCTCTTTGTTTTAGGTATTTGCTTTAGAAAAGTTACTACTGCTGAGGCCAGCACGTGCGGCGCGTGGAACACCAATCCCTGCATTCTCCTTGATGCGCCATATGTGAGTGCGATGTTTAGAGCTCATGCTCAGAACGACCTCACATTAATAGCCTCCTAAGACCGGCAGTCTTGATGGTGCTGCACGTTGCGAAAGAAATGTGCTGAAGCTCGCCGTCAGCACGCGCTCAGCAGCCGCGCACACAGTTATGGCATTCAGCATGGCTTGCACTGAAGTCACATTGCGTAATTTCGGCCACCATGCAAGAGAGAGGGGGAAGCTACTTTCGTAGGAATTTCGAGTGGCGCGTTAATCTCCTATAATTATTTGGGGGGAGAATAGCGACGTCTGTGCAAAATCTAGGAGGCGCAAAACAGGGTCTGGGTAAGAAGGGAGCTCCTTTTTCCTCTCGTCTCTGGTGGTCATTGGAGCGGCCTTTGGAGGACGTCACGTGCAAGCCATATATGCGGTATCACATCATGCTCGCTTAAAAATCCGGAACTCAGAATCTACGGGGTCTCTTTAGTATGTGTATGTGTGTTTATAATGCAATTAAATGCGAAGGTGCAAGCGAGCCAGACAAGAAAACTTTCAGCCTTTCCACTCTGGTGAAGAAGGAAGAGCCGCGGAGCTGTAGCTTCTGTTCTCGGCGGTGGCTTTCCAGGCGAGCGATCTGCTCTTCTTTCGCAAGGGAATCTGAAGCGCTCGACGCAGTGGAACTTTAGGCGATAGCGGCCTCGCGGCGGTTGCGGAACCATTCGCGCTGCTGCGCACATCGCCGCTCGTTCTGTTCCCGCTCCTCATCCTCCGAAGAAATGTTGCCGCCATCTATGAGCGAGGGCAGCAACCAGTTATCTGGTTGCCGAGGCTGGAAAGGTTTCTGCGATCTATGAGCGACGGCGGCAAGCAGACAACCGGCAAACACAACAGTCTGGACAGCTACCGCCATCTCTGAGCGACGCCGGCAACCAGAGTGTTGTGTCTACATTTGTTTGGTACTGGACACGATTCTGGGGAGCCTAGCCCTTAACAGCTCCACTGTAACAACGAAAATATTCTCTTCAGAAGAGAAAAAAGGGGGACAAAGGACTTGTTTCCCTTCTCCAGGGAATATTTTTAATATTCTTGTCTAGCTCGCTTGCACCTTTACGTTTAATTGCATCGTAATAATAACCTTAAAATGTAAGCCGTTCACCCTTGTTGGTGTTAGACTGGTGGCAGCTGATAAAACCCGTTTGCTCTACTGGCGTTACATTTGTGTATACTTAAATCCTAAGTAAAAGCTTTGAATAAGAAAAAAAAAAATATTGTAGACCGCGCAGTTATAGATGTAATAAAAAGACATCTATTTAAAATAAAAGGTAACAAACAGTTTGCTTCGATTGGCAGCGGTAGCTGCTGTGTTGTTGAAAGATGTGTTTTTAGTATTGATCAGTTTTGGCAGTAACGCGTTACACGTAACGGCGTTACCGGTAACGGGTTCCTTGTTGTTTTGTAATGCGTAATGTACTCGTCACGTCTTCAAAGCGGTAACGGGTAAAGTACTTACGTTACTTCTTGCGAGGAACGCGCAACGTGCAGTTACGTTACTCGTTTCATATTTTTCCCAAGACTTAGAAAAATACACTATTCAATTTAATTTTTGAGTTTCTAGGCGCCAAGGAATGTTAAGTTTGAGGGTTTTTTTTTTTTCTCTCTCTCTTTGCGTTTTGTCTTGCGAGTATTTAGGTGAAACCATAAAAAATATATAAGGTACTTATCTTCAGTTTCTCCATGGAGATAATGTTTCTCGAAATATCGCAGGTATGCCTACCCGTAACGTCAAAACAGTAAAACGTGTGAATTTAAAAACAAAAAAACAAAAATTAACGCAAAAGTAACGTGCGTTACCTTCAATGCGTAACGGTAACGTGTTCCTTTTATTTGCGAGTAACGAGTAGCGTATTTCGTTTTTTTTTTTTTTTTTGTTGTTTTTTGTACTGCATACAACAATGGTAGTTGTGTTGCATGTACGTTTAAACAGCCGGAAGTTAGCCAGCCTCAATGGACGACTCGCTTTGATTCAATGTGCTTTACGTTATTTGCTTTAAGAACTCTTGGAACAGAACTGAGACGCGCTTGGATTGAGCGGGCGTCGCGTCTCCCGGAAAACACACCCGGTCGCAAAAGTCGTCGTACGAGTACCCAAAGGGTTCTCGGGTTGCCCTGGAACGCCCTCTGAAATTCGGCAGTCACCGCACGTAAGGAAAGGGAACGACATCGTTCAAAATCCACCCGACTCCGCTGCTTTGCGTCCACCTCGTGCTCTCGCAGCCCGCGAGTCTACGGCCCGCCGTTGACGCTTTCTGTTTACCTCTATCTCGGGGGAGGGTCTTGACGCCCTTGGTGTTTACGCGATGCCTCTCGTACCTGCAAGACGGGGTCCTGCGTATTCTGCTGTTCTAGAAGAACTGAGCGTGGGCCCCCCGCGGCAGGGCTTGTTTTCTAGACGCGCGGGGGAGAGGGCGTGATCGTACGAGGGGTGACGACGATTGGGAGAGAGTGATAACGCGGCGGAGCAATGACTCTCTCCCCCCGATCACGTGGGTTTTCGCGTACGAACAACGCCTGACTTTGCCTCAAAGGGGCCCTAGCAGCTACCGCTGTGTAAAGCCTAATGGGCACGCGAGATGGTAGATATCCAACATGATGACAAACTCTGAGACTGGGGTAATAAAGAAGAGAATTCAGTGGGCGAATCCCATTTATATTGAAAACTTGAGGACCCCGTCGTGTTTCCTTACTTACGTACTCTGGGGGAATAGAAAAAAAAAAAGGCGCTGTGTCGTCCTTTGCCTTCCTGGTCACACCTTATCGGCAAACACCTATATAACTCGTACAAGTATGTTCACGTTTCTGCAAGCACCAAAATAATGAAGTGAAGTTTAAGTTGTAAAGGCAGGTTACCCATTGAAATAACTGTGTATCTATCTTCGTGTTATTTTTTATTTTAAATAGAATATTCCGCACTCTTGCGCACAGGAACGAGTAAATGAAATAAATAGAAATAGCTACGTAATCTTGAATCGCATTATATTTAAAAGGTTTCAAGGCATTACTGGTATTTTGTATGGGAGCTACCCTTGGTTCAGAAAACCTGTCACAAAAAGTTTCTCTTGAAAACGTGTTTTTTTCTTGAATAAAAAAAAAACGCTCGCTTACCACCGGTCATTGTAAACCCTACCAATACCTCATTGTTTTCTTGAGGGTCGCACACTATAAGCTATTCTAAAAACAAAAAGCGAACATTTCTATTGCATCTTAATTTCATTCTAATTAAATATACGCTCTAAGATAACTGAAGCATCTACTTCTCTGCAGATCACTTTCAAGGGCCACTCACTGCAATTTACAGTGTGAGCTTGGCGAATAAAATAGCAAGAATTACGTTTAGACTTCAAAAAAAAAAAAACAGTTTCAGCTGAGGCATTAAAGGGGCACACACAGCTCAAAATCATTTTTTTTATAATTTTATTCGAAACGATTGAAAACGTTCCCTGGACATTACCTTCGAAATTCGAAAATTGGGAACTCAGTGTTTGTGAAGGAAAAAAAAAAACAACTTCGAAAAGCCGAATTTGAAGTTCCCGCGCGATCCGCGCCAGTGCAGTGACGTCAAAGATTGAGTCGTCCTGCAACTCCAATTTCACTCACGCCTCCGAACCGCCACGACCCGAAGTGTCGTGTTCGCCTGCGTCCCGCGAACAACCGCTCTCTTTCGTGCTTGACGCTCATCGCTGCGAGCAGACGACACTTTACTTTCGAGCTTGAAATTCTTTGAGGGCCCTTTCAGCGATCTAAATTTTTTGGAAAGGTGGGAGGTCGAAGAGAACGCGCAGCTGGAAGAATTGCGTTAAAAAATACATGCTTCGCGAATGTCGTTATTAAATGTGATAGAAATGTTGCTTAAATGTTATAGAAATATTGCACAAATAAAATGAAGCGACGAGGGTAGAAGGGGGAGAGAAGAACGCCAAAGTTAAAAAAGCATGCGTTCGCGTGGGTAATTTCGCGTTGTGGTATCTTTTTGCGTGTCTGTGACTACAACTTACATCGTTTTAGACAAAAAAAAATTGACCTTTGGAGTGTCAGTGAACCTTTAAGCACGGCGTTTCACAATGCTCAGTGCCACAACGCAGCCTTCTTCTTTTTTTCTTTTTTTTATTAACCAAACATATTTTTAGCTTTCTTTTTCGTTGATCTATGTCCATAAATTGCAGCGATTTACTTCCCTAAGTGTTCCGCGAGAAAGTAGTCAACATATTTCTTAGAGCGTAGTGTGACGTAAAGATCCTAAGATCTGAAATCCTGAGCGGAAATCGATTTCCAATATATTTCCATTAGGAAGCATGCATGCATATATCAACAGCTATCTGCAATAACGCGAACGTTCTGAAAGAAATCGCGCTTGTTTCTTTGTTTGTTTTTATGTTTATCTTAATCGGTTTTTTTATTATAAATTTTATTTTAAGATTCGTAAACTCGTTCCTATAAAACCGATCTCCCAAGATTCCGCCAGCCGATGTTGAACTGTCCGATCGAGTAAAGTAGCAGCGCACTGTCTTTCTTTTTCTTTTTTTTTTACATGCTTCATTTATTAGGTTATGCCATGGAATGTTTATTGAATATGTAAAAATCTAAACATTACAGATTAATGAAGCTTCCATTCAAATCGTTTTCAAATTGTTTTAGGCGCGCAGCGCATCGCTGGGCTCGAGCTTCAGAGCATGCTTCCCGAGTACCATCGCGTGATCATATGATCCCAATATATCGTTCTAGGAAATTGCGGTCTGCAAAAAATGTCGATACCTGTCACTTATTTCCACGCTCCCGATTTCTTCTTTTATAGTTTTTGGGTGGAAAGGTTAACGACACTCAAGTATCTAGCATCGGGAAAAGCAAAATTTACATTAATGTTTTCGTGTATCTCACATCTGAAGATTTATCAATTCTGTTTTCTCTAAGAGAGCGAATAACTTTAAAGCAGTATGCGTTTAATGGTTGGGATCGTCGAGGAAAGTGTGACAGAACGCCACAAAAATCATTACGAAATGTGTAACACGTACTCCGCAGGACGAACTGAAGAAATGGTAATTCACTGAGACGAAGCAACAAAATTCTAAACGCGACCCGACAAAAATCGGTTTCCCGACCTCATGACCCTGAGCTCGACACTCTAACACTACGTCAAAGGAGAGACCTGCGAAGAGTACACAACCCGTCGTTTGCGTTCGCGTTTGAACACTGAGCGGACAGAGACTTTGCGTCTACTCCTAGTGCCAAGTCCATTACATGCCCCCAAAAAAGGACACGGGATATAGAGAACTGATTCCTTCGGGATTAAGTTACCCACAATGGCGTAGAACAGGTAGACAGTGTAAACCGATCATCATCGAGGTAATTACCTTAATTGTGCTTATTAGCTCTTTTGTTTTTAATTTTCGCTTCAGCTGGCACATTCTAATTAGAAACTTCTTGCTCGTCATCAGAATATATGCTATATCAGTTGTTAGAATTCAGGCAACCAAATGTTACAGCGCGCTTTTCTCTGGCGAATGTAAACCGTGGGCAGACGAGGTACCGAAACAAGACGCAAAAAAAGAGTGGCGGAAGTCCCCACCCGGAAGTGACGTCAGCCTCCGGAGCGGAAGCGGGTAGCGAGTCACCGCGAGCCGATGAGGGTCACGTGGTCGTAGAAAAGGTGTGCTCTACTCTGCTGTCTCCTCCGTCATGCAGCTTTGTGCGCTATTTAAGTATTAGTCTCGGTATGGCAGAAACTTCAAAGCTAAACTTCGCTAGAAAGCTTGACTGTTTCCATTGTCTCTGCGTGTAGAAAACGTAATAAAATATAATAAAAAAAAGAAACAATATTTCCCAAATAAAATGAGTGCACACATTATGAACATCAATGTGGTCAATAACGAAGTTCTGGATCCGCGTAGGCAGGTTATGAACAAGGAATCGGAAGTGTATAATTAGTGCGGAAATTCCGAAGGATCTATAATTCTCTGCGTGAAAACGTTTCTTAAAATTCGGGCGTACATTCGCAACTTCTTAATCGCGTGAGTCACAATCGTTAATTGAGAACTTCACGTATTTGAATTTATGAACAATCAGATTTCTTCGATCCCCCACGTACACCCGGCCAGGAGGTTACAATATGATACTTTTGATATTTGCACGCCCCCCCCCCCCTCTCCCCCCCCCCCCACCCCAAAAAAAAAGGTATGGTCTGATTAAATTTTCCAATATTTTTTCAAAGTCGCGTGGCTTAAGATTATCAGTGATGTTACAAAAATCACTCAGAACATCGGATGTACAACCGAATGCTCCAGGATAATTGTAATACTCCCATTATAGTTATCTTTATTATACGGAAGTATAGATCGATGTGCATTTTACTCTAGTTATTACCACGCTGAACAACAGCAACACTATATTAGTAAGAAAAGCACGTAAAACACCATCGACGTCAAAAAAGAGCGCGGAAATTTTAAAAATTCATTCAATGCCGTTAGACGAAGTATGCAGAATAATATAGCGCCCCTCCCATTTCCCCGACCTAAGTTAAAAGTGCACGGTTAATGCGTAGCCTAATTGTAACTATGAAAAGTAACACAAAACCATTTTTTGGCAGATCTTTTTTTTATTTTACTATTTCTTCAAATATTTACGGTGGTTATAAGCCAGGCCCGCTCATAACCTTCCCTAAATTACTAGCGTTCCTCGCCAGAAAATTGACCTTCTCTAACCTCCCAAAGGTATACCTTTTCTCATGCCACACGATGCAGAAGAAAATAAAAGAAAAATAGCGCATTATGTTCTGCAATTTCAACGAACTTGTGCCGAACCCTTGCCACGGTAAATTTCACTCGTCTTACCTCGCTAGTTCGTTGTCAGCGAAACAAACGTACAAAGAAATGAGCCGATGAAAGGAAACAAAACAAAACAATAAATGGGAAAAGGGGAAAAGCGTCAAACATCAAGGAGGGCCCTGATTGGTCGAGAGCATAGGCAGGTTGCGCGTGGCAACGGGAGACAACAGCCAGGGCTAGAAAGGGTGAACAAAGGAACCACTGGGGACGACTTCCTTCTCATTAGACTCGGCTCTGTTCACAAATTTGGGGAAGCGACAAGTGTCTCTTTTTTTTGTTGTTGTTGTTGTTGTTCCCCTCGTTTTAATGACTGGATTCTCTCCCGTTTGCTCCTCCCTTGTGTATTCAACTTTGAAGGTTTGCATCGCGCCGAAGAAGAGGAAGGCCAATTTAGAAGCCCGTTTCTACGCTTTGTTTCTCGGATGAAAGCGAATTTCGGAGCGCTTTACTTCAAATTATTTGACAGCACATTGTTCCCCCGCCGCAGTTAATAAATCTTTTTTTTTATAGTGTTCTTTACCGCGTAGTTCTTAAAATGTCACGTGACACCGTGACGTTACGTGACACTATTACATCACGTAACACTAGGACGTTACGTCACGTCACAAACCGTCACAGTCCTAGAAGAAAATGCAAAGAGGATTGGCTGCGATATGCCTCGCCAATAGTGGCTATACGGAGAGAAAGTCGCCTGCGGTGACGTCAGAACAACGCCGAGCTCTGATTGGCTTTGATTGAAAGGGATACAACAACGGAGCTTCGACGCGTATTTCTTGGTCTATTCCTGTTCAGGGGAGCAGTATCACATCGAACACACCAATATCTTGTTAAAAAAAGTCACGAAAAGGAATTGTAAACAATTTAAAAGATTAGCAATGAGCACCTGGTGGATATCGCTAACGCCGCGTTTGTAATGCCCGTCTAGAAACCTTGACAGGGAGTGACGGTAACTGTCTCGCCTCCGGCCACGACGAGAGAAGAGCTGAAGGAGGAACTCCCTTTTCCCCGAAACTCCTATTTTGTGTGTCCCAGAAGTCGCTATTTTCCCTCTACAAGATTATAGAAGACTAACTCGTCACTCAAAATTCGTACAAGGACAACTTTGGGGTTACTTGCGGTGGCCCGATCGCTGGTGTGCTTCGGCTGCTTTCAGCGGATGCTGCGAGCCATCGGGGACTTTCCAAGACCGTGTGAATGTCACGTGACCTCGCAGAGGGGGCACAGCTACGCGTGGAAATCGTTTCACGGCCTACGTCCACAGAGCGGGATTGGCTGGGATAGCTCGCAGCGTCCGCTGCGTCCGAACGTTAGATCCCAAGACAAACTACGTCACGATGGCGGCGGATGTGACGTGCTCTCCCCTGGCTGCTCTCCCAGCGTTTGCCAGAGTGGGCCGCTCATAACAAAAAATACAGCCATAAGGCTCGAAATACAAACGTGCGATTGTCATTCATGGATATTGTGGATCATATTCAGCCTATTTGTGAACACGACGGGTTTATTTCAAGTTTCGATGAAGTATCCCCTTAAAGGATAGTGGGTAGACCTCAGTGCTAAATGCCTTAAGGTCTACCAACTATGGAGGTGCAAGCCGGTAGTTAAAGTTGAGAATAAAAAAAATCAAGAAACAAAATTTACATTGTTAAAAAAAAAAAAAAACGAAAACGTGTTTTGGGGAATCTACGACGCCATTTTGCAGACTATGCAAGCGTAGTGAGAAGCCCTGCCAACAGATGGCGTACGCCCCGTCGAGAGAACGCCGGCGCATTGAAATCAAGGTAGCAGACGATCCCGCAAAAGAATCCGAACCGACCGGCGCTCCCTCGACGCGGCGTACGCCATCTGTCGGTAGCACTACCCACTACGCGTGCCTCCTCTGCGAAGTGGCGCCATAGATGGCACAAAATAGTTTCTTTTTTTATTTAAAGGCCCGTTCACACTCTTGCGACCGAGTTCGACCGAGAGAGACCATACCGGTTTTTAAGCCTCTTGCGATCTCTTAGAACCAGCTCCCGGAGCTGGTTCTAAGAGATCGCAAGAGGCTTAAAAACCGGTATGGTCTCTCTCGGTCGAACTCGGTCGCAAGAGTGTGAACGGGCCTTAATGTTAATTTTTGTCTTTATTTTTTCACTGTAGACTTCAACTCCCTGCTCGCACCTATGCTGGAAACTGCAGCGCGATACCCTAAGAAACCGATTTTTGCGGGCCGTCTAAATTGCCTTAAAAGCATTAGTTCACATGCTGCATATAAGGATAGAACGACGCATCTACTTTCACGCAAACACACGTAAATACATAAAAAGATAATAAACATTAGGCTAAAAAAATGCTAATGAAAATGATTCACCATATGCTCCGTCCCCAAACTGTAGACTGCTTCCCACACGGCCCTGTGGAGCAATGGAATTCGGCCCCCAGAAAAGAAAGCAGGGCCATTTTCAGCCTCGGCAGTCAACCGGTACCCCTTAATCGGATCGCTGAATAATTAACGTGACTACGGCCTACCCTTTTCCCCCTCTCCACTTCCCTCCTCTCACTTCCTTTTTCTTTTTTTCCACTATACTCCATTCGAAGCTAAACTGACAGCGCGGTGGGAGCCACGTGCTAGCCGGACCAATTAGCGGCTTCCCTTTCATCACCCGACCCCTTTCTCTGCGCGTGGGTACTGGCGGAAGCGTGATCACGTGACGAAATATGGACGCCCGCCTGGTCCAACCAGAACGGACCTTCCACCGCACCGGCATGGCTAAAAAGTGAGCGGAGTCTTCTCATCACGGCGCCTCCCTCCTCCTCGGCTCCTCTCCCAGTGCATCTCTTTCTCGCCAAATTGCAAACCGGCTGTTGTGCAGTAGCGCGGAGCGTGTGGCAGAGGCTACGGCGGTCGGTGGTCATCTGGTGTCTTTTCTTTAGGGGCTGCTTTTGTTCGAGGAGCCAAGCCAAAGCCAAGTGGTTGGCTGCGAGACCCGACGGAGTTGGGACGGACCCTGCTAAGTAGATTTTGTGGACCCGCCACCGACCTCTTGCATCGATCGCCTAAGATCGCCCACGCTGGAGTTAAGCCTTTTTTTCCTTTTTCTTCTTGCCCGCGTTTTCAGGAACGAGCCGTTAAAACAAAAAGGCGCGCCGTCTTCTGAAACCCTGTCCTACAGAAATCAGCGACCCCGAGAGGATAGGCCACGTGTTTGCGACAGAGATTTCCTTGGCGCGGCTTACGTTTTATTTACGTCATGAATAAAATACCTTAGGGCTTGGTGCAGTTTTCCACGGTAAATTAAGATGTAACAGTTGAAGTTCATTGTGAAATTCACCATCTCTTGCATAAACATTGAAACAAACTCAGCGACCAAAGAATGCGATAGTTAACATTTCCTCTAATGGGTTTGCTTTTTTCAACATATGTAATGTACGTTTCCCGGGGAGGGGTGCACAACACCTTTCATAATATTATATAGTAGGAAATATATTCTTACTCCTAAAGCATTGTTATTCAGTATATATATATGGGCGGTTTCATTTGGATTCAGGCAACGAGTGGCAGTCGTATTTTTTATTTTGCTTCAAAATTTTATATTTTGTGGAACATGTTCCAAGAAGAACAATCCTTTTTATTTTAATGTCCTGGCATGATTAGTTCCTGAGAAAAAAATATCAAAGAAGCGGGAAAGAACGACGAGGTTTTGAAGATTGTCGTGTGTGGCGTTTTTGAATCACCCTCAATCTCAAAGTATTCAAAAGAGAGCATCTATATTTTTTAAGTGTGATATATATGCAAGTAGATAAGACGACGTTATAACTGCTACTTATTATTCGTCGCTACAATTTTTTGTAAAAATCCCCAAACATGCCTCCGCGAACAACTGTGACCTAAATTACGGATTTTATTTTGAGTCGACTGTTTAGTATCGCTTTTAAAATATTATCACGTGTAGAACCTTTCATTGCCTTCCGAATTAAGCAAAGTTTGTGTTTTTATCATGTACGAGTACTGAGAAATAAATTATGAAACAGAGAGGGTTTTCACTTTTTGTTCAAATTCAGCACGCTGTATTAAAAAAAAATTAAATTTTTTTTTTTCGCGTCGCGTTCTTTTTGCACCTTTCTTTTAGCCAGAATACATTTCGTTAGAGGTATTTGCCTTTGTTTTGAGTTTTAAGCCTCTAAATATGCTAAAAAAGAGCAAATGCCGATGGTGGGATTTGACAATTTTCCTGTGTGGCGTTTTTGAACCACTCTCAATCTCACAGTATTCAAAAGAGTTTCAATATTTCTTTATTGTGATATATATGCAAGTCGGTAAAACGACCTTCTTACTACTATTTATTATTCTTCGATCCAACCTTTGCAAAAATCCCCAAACATGCCTCCGCGAACAACTGTGACCCAAACTGCAGATTTTTTTTTTAGTCGACTATGTTTAGTTTTGTTTTTAAAATAATACTATGTGTAGAACCTTTCATTGCCTTCCACATTATGTAAAGTTTGTGTCTTAATCACGTTCGAGTACTGAGAAATAAATTATGAAACAAAGAAGGTTTTCACTTTTCGTTCAGTTTCAGCACGCTGTTAAAAAATTAAAAACAAAAACTTTTTTTAAATTTTTTTTGCGTCTCGTTTTTACACTTTTCTTTTAGCCAGAATACTTTCTGTCAGAGGTATATGACCAAGTTTTGAGTTTTTAAGCCTCCAAATAAGCTAAAAAAGAGCGAATGCTGATGGTGGGTTTATGGGTTATAGCTGTATATTTTATTCTTTATTATAATAATCTAAGGGACGTTGAATAAATACTCATATAAATGCATGAATGTCGTTAGGCGTATAATAACAAGTTTGAAATTCCAAACGTCTGAACACTTATAAAATCGCAACTGCCGAAAGTGGGTTTTCAGACAATTTCCGCCGGTGCATTGATTGGAGGGGCCTCAAGCCTAAACACAATGCGCTACATAATCTATACTATGTTAGAAATATCAAAGTATAACATTGTAAAACATTAGAGTAAAATACACTTCCTATTGGAAAACTAGATTTTTAAATGCAAAATTTTATATTTTTAATGCGAAATTCATGTTGATAACAGAACCGAATCATTTTTCAGCATATTTAGAGGCTTAAAACTCAAAACCAGTGCATATACATCTAACGGAATGCATTCTGGGTAAAATAAAGATGTAAAAAAAAAACGCGAAGCAAAAAAAAAAAAAAATGAAGTGTTTTTTTTCTCTGTTTTATAATTTATTTCTCAGTACTCGTACGTGATTAAGACACAAACTTTACATAATGTGGAAGGCAATGAAAGGTTCTACACATAGTAATATTTTAAAAACAGAACTAAACATAGTCGACTAAAAGAACATCTGCAGTTTGGGTCACAGTTGTTTGCGGAGGCATGTTTGGAGATTTTTGCAAAGGTTGGATCGAAGAATAATAAATAGTAGTTAGAAGGTCGTTTTACCGACTTGCATATATATCACAATAAAGAAATATTGAAACTCTTTTGAATACTGTGAGATTGAGAGTGGTTCAAAAACGCCACACACGAAAATTGTCAAATCCCACCATCGGCATTTGCTCTTTTTTAGCATATTTAGAGGCTTAAAACTCAAAACCAAGGCAAATACCTCTAACGGAATGTATTCTGGCTAAAAGAAGGGTGCGAAGAGAACGCGACGCGAGAAAAAGAAAAAAAATTACAAATGGTTTTTTTTTTATACAGCGTGCTGAATTTGAACTAAAAGTGAAAACCCTATCTGTTTCATAATTTAATTCTCAGTACTCGTACATGATAAAAACACACACTTTGCTTAATTCGGAAGACAATGAAAGGTTCTACACGTGATATTATTTTAAAAGCGATACTAAACATAGTCGACTCAAAATAAAATCCGTAATTTAGGTCACAGTTGTTCGCGGAGGCATGTTTGGAGATTTTTACAAAAATTGTAGCGACGAATAATAAGTAGCAGTTATAACGTCGTCTTATCTACTTGCATATTTATCACACTTAAAAAATATAGATGCTCTCTTTTGAATACTTTGAGATTGAGGGTGATTCAAAAAAGCCACACACGACAATCTTCAAAACCTCGTCGTTCTTTCCCGCTTCTTTGATATTTTTTTTTCTCAGGAACTAATCATGTCAGGACATTAAAATAAAAAGGATTGTTCTTCTTGGAACATGCTCCACAAAATATAAAATTTTGAAGCAAAATAAAAAATACGACTGCCACTCGTTGCCTGAATCCAAATGAAACCGCCCATATATATATATATATATATATATATATATATATATATGCTAATTTCCTCGCTTTTTTATGTATGCCTGTTTTTAATGCGTAACTATCCTTAGAAAGGTCCCCTACTGCACAGCTTTGTTTCGCCTTTTCTTATGATCATATCTTATCATGAAAGCTTTGCGATTTTAATCATCAAGCCTCCTTCAGGGATTAACAATATAAAGTAACCAAAATTGCTCAAATTGGTATCCCCCCGTCGCCACTCTAAAGAAAAGAAAAGAAAGATGGCGGCTGACGTAACGAAACAAATACCTGAACGACATCGAAGGTAAACATAGTACTAATAACACCTCCTTCACCGTTAGATGATTGTCACGCAACAAAGACTAACCCCATTCTCCACAATCTCCAGATGCGCGTAGAAACTGTTGCGAAAGTTGACTTACGTCGCTATCTAGCGAACCGACTTGCCCAAATGGCGAAGTCATTTGGAGCCCTTCTCCTTTCCCGTTCGGCTGAGCAAGCGAGCGGCAATGCGAACGATCCGGAAAGCTCTAGGTGCAGATTGTGCGACTGGATACTAGCACGGGAGATACTCCTGGCCTCGGTGCTAGTGATCAGAAGTTCGCTCGGAAGCAGTCCGATTCCACTCGCGATTCCAGCCGAGCGTTCACCGTAAAGCGCGTCTGTCCGGTAACTCATTCGCGGTCGTTTGGCTGTCTGTTATCGCAACACCGTTTTTCTCGAGTGCACACGTGTTTTAAGGAGACTAGCTTAGATATCCCGGTCTCGCCTTCCTCGTCGCATTAAGAGCAACTGCCATACAAAGCCTACGGACGCGGGTCTTGCCTTTAGGTGGTATGAATGTCACCTGGTATGCACTGCGAGACGCACTCGTGGCGGCGTGAGCGCGACTTAAGCAAAATTTGGATTTCACGAAATATGGCCGCAGAAGCGTTGGACGAGACGCAACCAACTCCAAAACATCGCTCATACTTCGCTATCTCAAACGAATGGCCGTATTTTTGGAAAAGAAGCACGCGATCAAGCACGGAATGTGACGTCAAGATTCTCCTGGAACAGTTGAGAATGAGGGGATGCGGCCTCGCTTCTCTCATCCCCGCGAATGAAAATCGTGACGCGAGATGTGTCGTCGGCCTTGCTCAATCGTGCACTTCTTTTTTCGAAAATACGACCATCCGTTAGAGATATCGCTGTATGAGTGATGTTTTTGGGTTTTGCAGCGTCCCGCCCATCGCTCCAGCCTTGTTTTGTGAAATATAAATTTTGGCTCAGCATCCCTTTCAATTTACCACATTCACCGGCAAATTGGAAAACGCGGGGCATGCAAAGCCGCACCGCAGCCTATATTTCAAACCACACCCGGAAGTACATTGTCCGGCACTGTTCAGCACCGTTCTACACTCTTTTTTGGCGCCGGTACTGGCGCAGAAAGTCTTATGAGCCCAGCACAGGCGCAGGTAAACCAAATGAGCCCGGTGATCACATGTGATGGGAGGAGAACTGATTTTATCTTCTGGGTGGTACCCCTATAAGACGCTAAACACACCAGGCGAAGACACGTTCCAAGGACCGGAGTGAGGCTTGGGTCGCCATCCTTCAAGCGACACCGAGCAGACACGCACTTGGCCGCAAACAAGAGTCGTGCCCCCCCCCTTTTCCGCCTTTTTTCCCGCCAAGAAAAAAAAAAGAAAGACAAAATAAACTTCGCATTGTGCGGAATCGCATTTCGTCTGTTTGTGGGAAAGCGTACGTGTTTCCGAGGAGAATTCGTTTCCGAACTCGCACGTGCCATTTCCCGTCCCCGCAGAAAGCGGATAAAGAGACGCCACCAACAACGCCACGGGCCACTTTTTCCAAGGGGGCCTCCTCTAAAATATGCAGACCCCGCGAAGTGGCACCTCGTTCGCCGACACTCTCGGCGGCGAAGAAGAAGAGCTATAGTCTATGGATCGTTGCCTCCCTCGGAGTCAAATTACAGCTGCATGCTGCGCTGGCATTAGAGGACCCGTACGCAGCGCCGCCTATGGATTGCGGCAGGATCGCCGCCAGTGCCCTCTTGCGGCGTCTCACAACGCGGCAACGCCAACGCGGTCGCGTCTACCACTTTGAAGCGCCCCTTGTCAAGTTTCAGCGTGTATATATATGCCACTGGGGGGCGGGTCGGGGATTCAGTAACGATGACGTCGAGTGCAGGCCTTGTTTCCTCTAGGTGGCTGTAGGTCTTGTCGTCGTTTTGTTGGTTTCTTCGTATCGATCGGATACCTTTTCCTCGTTTCCGGGTTCGCTATTTGTATCTCGACTTGTGCACGCTAAAACGCACGAGCGTAGTATTTGTTTTTTTTTTTTTGTTTTCCTCTCGTAGCCCCCCCATATTGGGTAGTGTGAGCATTCTTCACGCCTGGATTGATTGTTCTCACGTCGGTGACACGTTTTATCGATCGTTTTTTTATAATAATTTGTTGCAACTTAAGAACTGCGAAGAAAAAATTCTCCTCCCTCAAATTCTGAGAGATAAAAGACGCCACTGAACATACCCCTTTTTCGTTTTTTTTTTTTTTGTTTTTGTTTCCTTTTGCGTCACTAAAACTGTTGCGCTTCAGTTGGCGCCCTTTTGCTTCGAGATTGTTGGCTGCACAAAAAAAAAAAAAAAATCGCATTGCACTACGTAAAAAGCTGTTTCCTGTTGTTGTTTTCTTTTTTTTTTTTTTGGGGGGGGGGGGGGGGCAGGAGGGAAGAAGGACGGATTCTCTTATGCATTTGCATAAGCTTGCAAAAATACTCTTGCAATCTGTTCATAAAAACTAGAAGGACCAAACGCGCGATGTATTGCTTGGAATATATATATCATTCACTTATTATGTATATTGTAGACAAGTGTTACAAACGTGACTATGGATACGCGAGGGAGTTACATAAAGCCTTTCTCGGCGTCTTCTATTCAAGAGGATTAGCCTACCCACCCTAGGTAAGTGCATCTTCTTTTCTGTTCTAAGCTTAAACACTGCGATACATTTTTGCTCGTAGCATTCTAATTATATCCCCTTTTGTTAACAGATGGCATGGTAAAACATAAGCACATTCCATGCTAATAATCGCAAATCTTAGTTACGAAAACCAAATGCTAAGTCAGTGCACCAAAACATCCAAATTACAACTCAAAATTACCAGCGTCGCTCATAAATGCACCGAACCTTTCCTGGTATACTTTTCTTGCGCATAACACGCGCGTTCTACGCAAAAAAAAAAAAAAATAAAAATTAAAAATTTGAACTATCTTTATTAATTAGTATTCCAAACTTTTTCGAAGATGTTAGGGTAATGGATCAATACCAATATTACTGTGCGCGTGTTCCTGGCCATCACTGCGCTAAAAAAAATGTCTGGTGAAATGAGTTTCGCTGTTCTCGTAATTGTCCTCCTTCATTTATGAACCCCCTTTGGCACTTTCGAAATTGCGAATAGCGTCGCATCTCATTATACAAGGCAGGGCGCGAAGCACGGCCCAAACAACTTAGTCGATATCGATCCTTCGTTTCAACTCCCTCATGTCCAGGACTGAGTCTGAGGAGCAATCACTCTTAAGCGAGAGCAATTTCCGGATGTGCGTGTGCAAACCGATTGAGGCTCCCACTGGGAACGAGTGAAGGGGAAAAAGACGGGAACGCTTTTCACGCTCCACCAAAACATAGAAGCGTTCTTTTTTAAAAAGGCTTTTACCTACACTCACTGACGGGAGAAAACAGCAGGGCGTTTGTTTGGAGTGCCCAGTTTTTAGCCGAAACAACCTAGAAAACACAGGGTTGCGCCCCCCAAGCGTAATCACTAGTGAGTTCAGTCAGCACCGAGTAACTTGCGTCAGCTTTGCTGCCAGCACCTCAAGCACTGCCTTACAACGAGAGCGACTCTGTAGCTCGCGGAGTCGCCATAGCGCGTCTCCTGCTTTGCGTCGACCATGGAGGTATAAAAACAAGAGGAGGCGACAAACCCGCTCAAGCTGGCCAAACGAGAAATCCCAAAGGGAAGCCGGAGCTAGAGGTCGCGGTCTGTGTAAGTGTCCTCGAGGGTGACCAAAACGACTGTTGGCCCCAAATCAACTGTCCTTTCCGTCCAATAGCGTATTTTTCTTTTATCATCATTAAGACTTTTTTTTTTTTGCCAATTTTTAACAGCGAAGTTGTTTATGGCTATACTCCGTTTCACCTTATGATGTACCGCAGGAAAGGCTACAAGCGCGAGCTCCTTGCTCTAGGGCACATCTCGGCGGCACAAGCTCTCGTGCATTAAGGGCAGCTGCCAATGCTATGATCTCGTGCGTCTAGCTTTCGCTGCGGTACAACATAAGGTGAAACGGAGTATAGTGTTTCGTGGATTTTTTGTGTGCATGACCAAAACCTCTACGCTCGCACCGCACCCACGCGCCGCACGTGCCAGCATCTAAAGCTTAAAACAAATGGCATCTTGCACGCGCGTTCGTCAACGCTTTAGTTTGGTTATTTACTTCGAATCTTTTATACGGGGAAGGCGTGCGCGTGCGGCGCGTGAAACATCAATCCTTGCATTCTCCTTCAAGCTTGGGTAATTTAGCAATTTCCGTGTGCACGTCCATTTTCCAATGTTTACAAATCCACAGCCCAGCGTGCGATCTCCACAGCTCAGCACGCGCGTGTGCGTCGCTCCGGAAAACGAGCAAAGCACGCGCCATACGCACGAACACTGGAAATGGCACCGGCCATACGCTCTTTTTTGGAAAGGTCTATACTCAGAAAGCCTGACAGTTTGACGACGGAGCCATAAAGTGCCCGGTCGCCAATTTGGAGCGCGAGACTCTGGTAGCACAGAGCATCAAGAAGCCATTTCTCGGGGAACCTGGACGCCAGCGCACAGCGTTTGGAGCGGCGAGGGCCCAAAACACACTTGTTCGCTTGGGAGAAGTGTGTTTTGGCGTCTCGCCGCAGCGGGGCGCCAGCCACGTGGCTCTCCTCTCATCCGTTGTCTGCCGCTCCACGTTTTCTATTTCGGCGGCCGCTTCTCGTGGCGATCTGCCAGGCTTTGTCAGTATATAGGAGGCTATGGCACTTTTCTCGTCGTAATGGGGTGTCCGCGTATAGTCCGGACTCCTGAAGAGCGTCGCGCCTACGAAGAGCGACGGCGAAAACAGCAACGAGAATGTCAGTGGCGGCGGCGGGCGGTGCGTGTGTGTGCGTACCTTTCGTCACGATGACAACCGATCTCAACAGTAAATGTGTTCGCACCTTCGTTCAAAAATGTGTCACGTCTGTGTCGTGTGCTGAACAGCTTCGCTGGTCCTCCACCTTCACAGAGTGGAATGGCTCCCATTTTTTTTCTCTTCCACGATTTATGTTTTCTAATGGCGAATTTCACGGTTGTTTTGGAGCGCGCCGGGATAGACTTTCCTGAAGCGCACCTATTTCACTCCGCGATCGGGATCGAGACGGACGTGTTCCACCCTTCTTTTTTGGATCCGCTCTCACTCCAGATCTCGATCCGGATCCGAAAAGAGTCGTTCTGCCCAGAGTTCGGTGGACGCGACCAGAAGCCAACCTGGCCAGCCCTCAGCGCACACGCGTCACCTCTTTTCTGGACGGGAATCTCGCTTCGAGATCCGTGACCACGGGAAATGGGATTCCGTGGAAGGTGAATGACGAGAAGACATCCGCCGATCTCGGAGGAGCGGTCACGGTCCGCGGGGGATCCGGAGGCGGATCGACTCCGTTCGGATCGCGTGCTCCATTTTCGGATCGGGTCTACTGATCCCGGTGCGCTCCGAAACGAACAGTTGAATTCGCCATAAGTTTTCGCCCCAGTCTCGGGCAATTCATAGAGTTGGGGGTGTGTCCCTCCAAACCGGAAGTCTCCCTCCCCGGCTTCACCGTGGCTGCGTTATATCGCTCCAGAAGTTTCCTACCTCCATGGCGTTGACTCTCGTAGAGCTTCACGTGTTTGCCGCTAGGGGCGGGCCAAGGGATCCACTAATGATGACGTCATGCGCGGGCCATGTCTTCTAGATGGCATTGCACCACCACACGTTCGTTGACTTTTGCTCTGTTCTTGGAGACGAGACAACTGATGAGCCTTCCTCCTTTGCTCATTCTATCGGTGAGCACTAAAAAAAAAAAAATATTTTAAAGCTACACGTCGTCATTGTGTGCGGGCTAAATAAAATACATAAAAACGTGATGAGACGGGGAAAAAAAACTTAGAATGCACTTAAATAAAACAGCGGGTCCAACTTGAACAGTATTTCAAGACCTATCACTTCCAATGATTTAATTATTTTTATTATAAACAAACGATACAAACAAGCTTTAAATTGTTTAGAAGTCAATGGCTTGTGTTGTAGATGGCTTCAATTTTAGTATCATACTCCAAACACTCTACTCGGAAAGAAAAACAATTGGGCGTTTTTAGCAAAATTGTTGCTGAAGCATGTTTGCAATTTTTTTTAAATGCTAGACTATAAGTAATAAAAATAAATTCGAATGCTATTTCGTTATATATAGACCACATTAAAAAACGTATTGCGAATGTCTCGCTAATACTTTGAGTTATAGTGCCAATCAAAAATATCACAGACGGAAATAGTATTACCCCGGCCGTTGTTTTCCCCCACTTTTTGGCATTTGATTTCTTTGAAACTAAATACGTCTGAACTTCTATATATAAGTTTCGTTGTTTTTTATGCGATGTACGCTACAGCATATGACATTTTTGATGAAGAATACAAATGCACTGCCTGATTTCCAATGAAACAGCTCTATGTTTACGCACATTCAAAACCACTTTGAACTAGATGTACACAAAACGTTATTTTCCCTCACCTATAGTAACATGGTTTGATTTCTAAATAAAGAACAGTTATCCTACTTATTAATAAATTACCAACCTGGTTATTTTATGAAGTTGGTTTGTCGTTCAAGTTTGAAATGCGTCGAATATTAGATGGACAAGGTCAGTATCCTATGCAAAACAATGTACTACACTCGATACTGAATGTGCATTCGAAGATGAAATTAACATATAGGCAGTCTACAATAACTTCCACCATGTCACACATCAAGTACGCCTGGAGGGAAAATCGACGTTTGCAGTTTCCTCATTTCGTTAAAAAAGAAATTCACAAAAGCTATAAGAAAATGTGGCAATTTTTTTTTTAAGATTTAATTGTATCTTTTGATAAGGAATTGAAAAATTCGAGACTAAGTAACAAAAACCACTCGGGTGTTTAAACCAAATAAAAAGATGGGTATTTTAGCACTATTGCCGACACCAAGATTGAATTCTTTATAAAGGCTTCTTTCGTTGCTCAGCTCTGCATCATTCCCGCGTCAAAGCGTATCATTAAGCTACTTCCCTTAACACGTAACCTCGATACGTGTAAATTTATGAGTCATTAAAAAAGAATACGGGGGTTTTAAAAATACCACATTTCTTTTTTATTTGGCAGCGAAGTTCAGATGACCAAAAATCCTGGAGGCAATTTCTCGCTTCACGTACGCACAAAACAAAAGTTGAAAAAAAAAAAAAACTTAGTCAAGACATTCCTTTGAGTAATTTTAACGCTTTTACTTAAAAACGAAATACATGTCAGTCGTCACGCGGGTTTCTGATGCAAGTGGAGGTGTTATATTAAATTAACAAAAAAAGAAAGAAGCCACCGTATAATGAAATGTGCTGAATATGGGAAACTGTCGCGAAATTTCGCGTTGGTACAAAAACTAATTCGACAGAAAAGCGTGAGAGGCTTCAAGACGGTTGTTGTATTTTATTGCGTAATATCTCTTTGTGTTTTTTTAGTTTAATTTCACTCGTTTATAAGGAGTCACGTCAAACGAGCTGCGGAAAGAAGGAAAATGAGAGGGATAGCAGCGAGAGTTGTTATTATTCCAAAACTTCCACAAAGCGAACTCTCAAAAGAGAAAACGCATCATTTGCACAAAAGTTAAACTCCCCGGAATTTTTTTTTCTATTTTATTTTGTGTTGTTAGCGACTCGAGCTTTAATTGGTCAAAAAAGAGCAAGGAAGTTTTCTTTTTTTTGTGTGTGTGTGTGAAGAGCGTTGAAACACGGTTCTTTGAAATGTACACAATATTTTTTTTTTTGTTTTTTACTCTACTGTTAACGGACGTTCATTTTCCTGAAAGTCATTTTGCGAACGTTACTTCGCGGACGATGGTTTAGCGGGGAGCGGTGTTCATTTCAAGTAACGTTTTTGTTTTCGTTTTTTTTTTTTTGTTTAATGGCTTGGGATACATTGAAGAAAGGACGGCCGAAGGAAGGGTGAGATATAATGTAGGCAAGGGAGACGAGAGCTCAAGCGGTCCATAACTAGTTAATTCGAGCGCGTTTTTATAATGAATACTGAAAAACGAAAGAATAAAAACATAGCAGACATACACGGACGACCGCACTCCTTCAAAGAGTGTGGTCGTCCGTGTAGATCGTTTACGTTTTTATTTTTTTCCATGTTTAAGGGTCCCTTATATAACTGCTTCACGATGTAAAACATTTCTGATTTGTCTATACAAACTGCGAGCGCAACCAGACAAAACGGTCGAAACCGCACTCATGGTGGTGCTGGCCCATAGTCTTCGATCGCTTACCTGCATTCTTATCCAGGCGATCTTTAGTGTAAATCGAGAAAACAGCGCAACAAACACAAAAACGAGCAGAGGAAGCGAACGGGACGAGCTCTGTTTCGTCCCCTTCCTCTACTCCTCTTCGTGTTTGTTGCGCTGTTTTCTCGATTTAGTCATGAACCAGCTCGCCTGCATCGCCACCTTAATACAGGTCTTTCGTGGCTGCGGAAGGTTAATAGAGAGTTTTCGCAGAACGTTACGATGACTCGGATAACGATACCCAAATGCTCCGCCGCAGCATTTCCGCACGCATCGCATTCCTATTGGGTATTAGCGAGTTTAAGGAAACCGTGTTTGCACATCCGATATGGTACGATGGGCCCTATGGCACGAACTGCGCATGCGCTATCACAGAAGACTCGCGCATGCGCACGTTGCACCGGAGGGCCCATGGTACCGTATCGGATGTGCGAGCACGGTTCTCGAAAACTCTCTATTGGTATCGACGGCTATCGGAGGTGTCTTAATGATCTGCTAAAACTCTCTAATAAGATGATCGAGATTCGTCACGCCCAGCGTTTCTTGAGCATGTCGATTATCATGGAAATGCTCATCATCTGCTAGCTATAGTTTCCATATAACCCATTTTTCAATAAAGTATATTGAAAACATGGTTTTAATATACCATGTTGCAGTGATGATCTTTATTTTTCCTGCCAAAGTGTGCTTCTACAAAGCGCGAGCCTTAGCCATAGATTTGATAACGAAAAAAAAAATAAACCATAGAGAGGACGACACGCAGACGAGTACATGAAAGAACGTGCTCGTCTGCGTTTCGCCCTCCCCATGTTTTATTCTTTCTGTTATCTAGTACACTTGATAAACACGCTCGTTGGGAACTTTACCGTATATTGGCCGGAAACGTTGTTCCATGAAGCGAATGCTCGACGAGACTGTCATCCTTCGTTAAAACGTGGTTTTACGGAATTTGTGTCTGGTAGAATTGAAATGATTCGCGCTACCCGTGTTATTTTTTTACTCTGGCATCCTTCCGTTCGGCCGCTCTTGCTGAATATTTGGGATCTGAAAAGTGGGTTTTACAGGCCGGAGAGTGTAATTAGACTAGTTTAGGGGAATATTTCCTAAACTGTTTGCGCAGCCAATCGGGGAGACATTTCAACGGAGGAATTGCGATATTGCGGCAAGTTTTGAAAAGGGACTCTTTGAGCGCTGGAGAACTAATCAGAGGCTCAGAAGCTCGTAGCAAATCGGAGATACTAAAACAGCAATCGAGGTAAAGTCAGTACGGGAGGGAAAGTGTGTGATTCAGAAAACAACACTTCAACGTTTCTGAATACTTTCGACACCAGAAAAATCCCGGACTATTAAGTTGTCGCCCTGCCTATATCCTTCAATTCATGAGCAAAGCTAAGTTTTCGGGGTTTCTCAAAATATGATGAAGGGTTAAAGATTTAAATTTAACTAAATCATAGCAAGTCTGAGCCATTTGGTGTAAGCATCGAGCTATTCTTTTACAATCTGTAAGCGTAATTCGTTGCAGTAAATTCTTACTGTTACCGATACTTTAAAATAAAAAACAAATGTACTGTTACTGGGCTTTGTACCGTGGTGCTTTTGTAACTATCGGGAACGTTGTTTCTGCGTTTTTGCGGATACAGCGTTAAGGAAAATAATGTCAACAATGCAGTATACATAACTAAATTGACAGTTAAGGGATTTTGTTTACTCCTACCAAATACTTCTCTCATTTGTTCACCGATGTCGCTTGCCTAAAAAAAATGACCATGATACGCTATAAATTACTGACGTCATCATAGTTGACATCTGGAGAAATATGGCTTTGAAATTCGGATCATTCCATATTTTGACTAAATTATTTCTAAATGTTCCTTCAAAATTATATTGAAAAACATTTCTAAGCAACAGCCCTCTAAACATTTTGGGGGCACGTACCTCTCAAAAAAAAAAAAAGTTGGGAAATAATTTGAAACAAACTTGCGCTCCAAGCCTGACTATTAAGTAGGCTTTTATATACCAAGACTTTCTTGCTTTTTTGAATTAGTCTTTTGGCGAAGTGCGTTAACTTTTTCCGGACATCTCTAATTAGGCACGAGTCTCGATTTTATAGACAAAAGATGTCGAACTAAATTATTATAATCATATTACTTGGTGTCATATGGGTCTGGCTCATTAAAGTATTAAAGAATCATAAAAATAAACAATTTTTATTTGCATTTCGTTTTGATAATAAAGCTACTATACCGTGAGAACATTCATCATTTATTCAAATATTTTTCGCACCATGCACTCTTACATATTTTTTAGGTTCCCTATTTGATTAAAGTTTCTATACATTCATATCCTTTTACCACGCCGAAAAATCAATTGGTGCTAATTAACTTCTTTGTGCAACCCACATCGACTTCGCATTACCACGAGTCTATTCACGCAAACAAGAAACGGAAACCAGACAGCTTCCATAATATAAAAAATCAAATCTGCACCCGTACGAAATATACAAAAATGAAATAAGAAATAGAAAAAAATGCTCATGAATAATTCAAAACTATGTTACTCTTTTTTTAACACGTTAAAACGGAGCAATACTTAATTCTATCTAGATCGATGTTTAATCATTTCTTAATACCCTATAACGTTATATAGAGCAAAAGTTCATAAATATTACCGATGAAAGTAATCAAAAGTAGAAATTGCATTCGCCTTCGGGCATGAAGACGGTCGTCTGAATATCCAATTATTTCGAAGCTTGACGAAGTGTGAATTGCGAGACGAGCTTTATTATACTTTACTCGTTCAAAATTTTGAGAGCTGTCGTAGTAATCTATTTAATTCAATCGGTTCGCGGAAGGGTTTCCTGCTCTCTTACAAAAAAAGGACTGCATTGGCAATTTTAACAGAGGCTTAAACCAAATTTTTGTTCCGCAAAACTTTGTGTCTTGGTGGTGATTAATGTATGCTCGACATGGGCTTGCAAAACAAATTCTTACCTCCGAGCAAAGCCTAATCTAAGTTTTCGCGTGATCAAATTCCTCAAGTGTTTTAGCGCTTTATGCACGAGCGCGGTAAACCAGTTTTATCTGCGTATATTTACACCGTTTAACAAATTTGTATCAACGCAGCTTTCAATACCTGCCTACTGAAACGATTCGTCCTTTCTGGGTGCGCTGGGAGTTCATAAAGGCTTTTTTGTTTTGCATTTCTTCCCGCTTCTTTTAACTTTTCGTGTTTTAAAGCGGCTGTTATTAGTGACCCTTTCTGGTGAAATCCGCCAGCGTCTGTACGCAAAAACGTCCTAGATCGCGGGACGCAGGGCGCCCAATCGCGGCCGTGCTATCGCTCTCTCTTCATCGCCGTCGCCTGTCACACGACCACGTCAGTATACAGAAACAGCTTCAAAACCGCCGCCGCCGCCGCCGCCGCAGCCGCAAGCATCGGGGTTCTGGAACGTCTTCCAGCGCGTCTACAAGAAACTGATTACCCAAAACCGCGTTCTGTAAGTGTACTTAAACGAAAAAGCACAGGTTAGTGTAAGTTTCACGCCAGAAGCGCATCTCGTAAAAGTATTCCACAGTAGCGCAGATTACCTAAGACACATACGCTACAACTATTCTACTAAAATAAAGACTTCTTAAGCAAATATCCAAAAGCGCATCGACTAGAATCACCTCTTTGAAAGCCCACCTGTCAGCAATGAAACCGCTGCCGCTGCCAATCACACAACATTTTGTGCGTTTTAGGATAAAAGCTTCTCTGTCAGTCGTAAGGTGGCGCTTTAAACCATGTTGAAAAATATGTAAAGCTCCGAGTGTCAAATAAGATTCAATATGTCAGGCGTTCCTCTCTTTCGGCAAAGCTTAAACAGCCTCGAAGAGGACCTATTACCGTGTAAAAGGCAGCGTTTATTAAACTTTCACTGGTGACTTCATTTTATATTTAAAGCTCAGGGCTCCGTACTCGCAGTTCATGAAGCAAAGCTTAATGTAACCCATCTATTTTTATAGTTACTTTGAACACCGTATCATCGAGGGGTTTATTAAAAAAGTCATTTCGCAATTTGTAGAGCCTCATTAGCTATTACCATTTCTTCATTGCAGACTTCTGTATATCTGTCTTAGACATGTCATCATCATATAAACTTTTAAGTAGTTATTACTTCATCTGATATTTACTTAGTTTTGCGATCGAAGAACTGGAGCGAGATGACTTAGTTTCTCAATACAGATTTAAAGCTCCTTCGAAAAATGCGTTCAGCTAAAACTTCATTCTGACTTCCGAAATTATTGCAACATACATTGCAGAAGTTGATTGCATCCGCTGCACAAAGTAAATCTTTCAACACTCTATAGCATTTTGTCATGCTCCCAATATACATGAGCCTACATTTCCCGCTCGGTTCTTTAATCTGGTGAAGATTTGCGGCCGACATCATCCATCCTTGCTGGTGAGTTCTCGCCGGAAAAAAAAAAACAAAACAACTTAATGTAATTTTAACGTGCGAAATTTATGCTGTAGAAGGCACGGGTTCGGCATCAAGGTCTCCACAGAAGTCGCTGATGTGACATCAGTGCAATCGATTTTTCCGGAGTTACTTAATGCGATCTCTATGCGGGAGACTTGGCGTAATTATGAGGGGAGTTGGCGTTACGAATGCGATTTTTTGAAAAGTGATCGTGTCTGCACAGTCAAACTAATGTGACATGACCTTGGTAGCCTGATCGATATTCATCGTCAGAGGAAACACTTCCGTTGTTGTTCGAAACATTTTTTATAAGCCCCGTCATTTCCTAAGCTTGCTCGAAAGATCTCCGTGATTCGACATAAACTTAATTAAACAATGCGCGGATATTCTCGAAGCATTGTTAAGAAACTATACATTCGATTTCCGCATGAAGTGAGAACTCCTGCAAAACATTTTCGTTGCGTCATTAACTCGCTTAATACATAGTTAACGCTGCACGCGTGCCAACCACTCTGCGTAATGGCGGAAAGTATAAAAGCGACCAATTATCGTTCAAGGGGCCCTATTTACTCTTAATGGGTACGTAAGATTTTCAGAGCCTGCCACCAGGGGAAGAAATTAAACGTACTTCCAGTTGCTCGTAGATTGTTCGTCGGGCACTTAGGGCACCCAAGAATGCATTCCCGAATGAATGCATGTATCTATGGAGTAAGTTATGTTCATTAGAGCGTCTGCAAACTTGCGCGCCATCTGGTGGCGGTTAAGCTATTTATTTGAGATCACTATATCTTGGGGAAAAACGCTGAGCATCTATCGGACGAGGGCACTGCGCCAACATTTGGCTTTGAATCGTGTCAAATCAAACGCATCGGGATGGTAGCAATGCCCCAATTATGGCGGGCGCCAATGGTCCTTGATGATTTGTTGAAAAGAGTCTATTGAAAAACAGAATTCGCCAGAGGAGTCTTGAGCTCATATTATGGACACATACACAATAATAATAGTTGTAATAATAATCAATCAATCAATCAATCAATGTTCATTAAAGTGTCCAGGAACAACCAATCGGTCTTAGAGCTGACACACTAAAAAATGAGCAAAAACACACACATACACACGAGTGCAGAAGGAGAACGTAGTTCACCAGTCTGAGAATAAAAAGATTAACAAGTATGAAAGACACTCAAATCAACAAGGCAAATCAAAAGCAGAAAACAGAGACATCACCAGGTGTGAGAGCAAAAAGCAAATACTTGGATAACGTGCTGACAAGCATCAACGCTTCAACTGATCAGCCCTTTTCTTCCAAGAGGAAGTTTCGAACAGCATTTCCGAACTTGCTCCCGCATGAGTTAAAAATATCAATTGTGTCAGAGTAGCGGTTATAACACTCAGCCGATCTTTGAATCGGGTTCAAGTGGCTAAAATGTCGAGCTATATAACAAGATGATTGTAGCCGTGTAGGCACACGTGGAACTCTAAGGCTCACTTCGGACAGAAGGCCGGGAGAGATAATTGAGCCGTGCAGGGTCTTAAACAAAAACAACAAATCTGCCTTCACCCGACGCTGCTGCAGGCTGAACAAGTTGACGAGTTGCGAGTTACACCCACCGTTCAAACAAGGATCACCTTTCTCAAGGTAACGATATTTAAATATAGAAATAAATTTGTTTTGTATAATATTAATAATAATAATATTTTGTATAATAATAATATTAATAATAATAATAATAATAATAATAATAATCAAATTAATAAATTTATTGCAAGTGCTTAAAGGTCCTTAAATTATCATTTCTGAACCTTCAAAGTCCCAAAGTCTTGTAGGACTGAATTTACCAAATTTTCTACGAAAACACACACATAACGTAAAACATACAAAACTAAGAAGCTACGGGGAATCAGAGACGCAACAAGGTAAATATCGTTGAAGACGAATTGTAGAGCACAAAATAATTACGAAAAGTATTGAGGCTTACTCTACCATCCAATCGAGGAGCAAGTAGTCTTCAGGTTTCTTTTTAACTTTCCACAAGAAGTCGATATCACTCAGCACAAATGGGAGGTTGTTAAGGGTCTGTGGAACATAATAACTCCGAATGCATGTCCCAAAATGTGTGCTGATTCGCAGCGTGGCATATGGTGCCACTTTCCGAAGGTCACGACAGACCACGTTGGGAACCTTGGAGGTATTATCGCAGTAATGTCGGAGTATGACGGATGCATAAATAATAGTAACAATAATGATAATAATAATAATAATAATAATAATATTAATAATAATAATAGTGATAATAATAATCAATCAATCAATCAATCAATCAATCAATCAATCAATCTTTATTATACAGTGCCCAGGAACAACACTGAGGTCTTGGTGCTGGTTCACTGGTGGATAAAAAAAACAAAAAACATTATACACATCTTCGCAGGAAAGAAGATACATTTTTAAGCATAATACTAGGTAGTGTACGAGTAATTAGTAGAATAAAATAAGAACGAGGCAGTAACAGTAGAAACGGAACTCAAGACCGTAGGACAACAAGTGCACCACCAGAAAGAACGGCATGGAGGTGACAAAATTCAGACATAACAGAGCCGTTCAGCAATGCTCATCCTGCACGGACAAGTTTTTAATAGAAAGGACAAACGTCCTGTAGCAAGGGTGGAAAATATCAAGTCTTTCAGAGTAATGATTCAAACGCTGTGCCATTCTCACAATTGGGTTTACCGGACTAAACGTTCTAGACACATAAAAAGATGACCGAAGACGAGTAGGCACACGTGGGACCCTAAGGCACAGTTCCGATAACAGGCTCGGAGAATTGATGAGTCCATGCAGCGTTTTAAACAAAAATAGTAAGTCCGCGTTCTCCCGACGCCGGTGCAAGCTAAGCAAACCAACACGCTTTAACGCAGACTCACATGTTAAGCAGTGAACATCCTCCTTTATGTAGCGATGTTTAAAGGTAGAAACAAACTTTTTTTGCACACGTTCGATCACCAAGGATTGACTTTTTGAAATTCCATTCCAGACGACTGAAGCATATTCTAACTGCGACCTGGATAGTGAACAGTATAACGTGATAAAAGCAGTCGGGTTTTCGAACTCCCTGGTTAAACGAGAGGCAACGCCCAACATTCGCAATGACGAGTTAACCACCCTACCAACATGATCAGAGAAACGCAACCCAGAATCAACCATGACTCCAAGATCTTTCATTACACCTACTCGAGACAAAGTCTCTCCTTGAATATTATATGCAAAAGAGATATTGTGAGTTTTCCGAGAGAGCGTCATGACCTTGGTTTTGGACGGGTTCAAGAAAAGGTCGTTTTCAGAGCACCATCGGTAGAAAGAACATGCATCTTCCTGGAGCTTAGCACAATCATGTTCAGTAACTATTTCTCGATAAATTTTTATATCGTCAGCATATT
Organism: Ixodes persulcatus; assembly: GCA_013358835.2. Classification (NCBI taxonomy): domain Eukaryota; kingdom Metazoa; phylum Arthropoda; class Arachnida; order Ixodida; family Ixodidae; genus Ixodes; species Ixodes persulcatus. The sequence continues at coordinate 235,574 of JABSTQ010011555.1, forward strand.
GCAGGAATGAATAATAATAATAATAATAATAATAATAATAATAATAATAATAAACTTTGTTTTCATTTTGTAGAAACACTCGCATAAATATGGCCCATGAAAGCAAGAAATGTTTATCTATGGGAATAAGCATTCCTTAAAATAATTTTCCAAAATCCAACAAATAATCGAAAACATTGTCTGAACCCTAAATAACAACTTAGTGCGCCTTGAATACAGAATCCTTAATATAATGTAATTAAATAACACACACCATTTTATTAAAATTATTCAAAAACATACAAGAAAACACGTAGTTTTCACAAGTAGCAAAAACGTTACTGCACCATATAAACGTCATACTTTACGTTTATATGGTTATATGACGTGATCGAGAAAGAAGCACACATACAAAAAGACTCGGAAATTCCTTCGAGTATATTTTCTGTCACTTTTAAAATATTTTTCGTGGCTCTTAGAATGGAAAATACATGCGTATTAATGAAGTTATGTGGTGACACGATACTATAAGTCATAAGACAAGGAGTCGTTGACATAACTGAAAAATGCTAAAGTCTGCGTGGTTTTTTTTAGCTCATAAAATAATTGGCTGCGACCTTCATTTTTAATAAATTCCTCTATACATTTAAGCGGGGAAACTAAACTGCAGTATAGGAATCGCAAAAAAAGTTAATTGGTGGATAGGTCACATAAGCCAGGTAACGTGACATCAAATTTTCCGCTAAATTTATCGGAGAAAGTGAATTGGTGTATAAGTCCCGTAAAGTCAGTCCACGTGTTATCAATTCTCCCGCTAAATGTAGCGGGGAAACGGAATCGCTATATAGGTCACGCAACGTCAGTTCACGTGACATCAATTTTCCCGCTAAATATAGCGAGGAAACTGGCTTGGTAGATAGGTCACGCGACGTCAGGTGAAGTGTCATGAATTGACATCACGTGACCTGAACATTAATTCAGTTTCCTCTTAAATTTAGTGGGAAATACACGGACAGACAGAGGGACAACATTTAAGTATCGCGGGGTTCCGTTAAAAAGCATTTCATGCTTTAATATGTCTATTCACAATCCCGCGGGGGGCACCTACGTTTGTAGGGGTTTGGTGAGTGGCGTCAGCATCAGATCCCTAATTACGTGGGTCCGCCCACCCACGCCTGGCTGTGCTGGCGGGCCCGTAACGGGGAAAAGATGGCAACATGGAGGTTGAGCTTAGCCCAGGGTGGATTTGGACTCTTTGGGGCCCCCCGGGCAAGGCAATACATCACTTCGGCCTCTGCTTCTCATAGACGGGTGTCCTGGTAAGGCCCGGCCTAGGATGATTCGGCCCGTTGCCTCTACTACTGTTTCCTCTTATCTTTCGATTTCCTCTTCCTTATCCCACTTTTTTTTCTCGCCTTCTTAGGCTGCAAGGGCACCTTGGGTGGCAACGAATTCTCGAATCTGAATAACCCCACTTTAAAAAACATCTGGTCGTAAAGGAATTCTTAGGGGTTCTTCAGCTTGTTCATTTTTGCAATTTAGAAGTTCTTTAAAGCACTTCCTTAAAGGATTTTTGCGAAAAAAACCTCGAAGGGGTTCATTTCAGCTCCTTTTTATGCGAAAGGCTCGTCATCACTCAGTTCCCTTTCTCGTACGCCTGAGGCGAAACTGTTCTTTACGAGTTAAAAGAAGCCTTGGGGCGTCAAAGCACCTTTCAAGCACGGATCTTCTTGAGGTGCACACGAGGGTATCGTGCCTGGGCAACTACCATTGGTGTAACGTACTCAGCAAAGCCCTTTCGTTATGGTGCTGTACTTTTTCCCTTGCTGGGCTCGATGGTGGGCGGTACACCGCAGATGCCGTATTTGGTCTCGTTGTTTATTGGTTCTAAGTAAAACAGACAACCATTTCAGGCTTTGAAAAGGGTGCGGACTTGCTTCTTGGTCTTGCCCGGACGGTGTCGATCCTTGGTCTCTGCTCTGGTCTTTCTCAACAAAGGATCTTTCTTTTCCAGACTTATTGCGTTACTGTATACCATTTTGCCCTGCACTTTCGCTCTGTGAGCAACCGTTAGTTCCTTTGAACGTGTTGTCACATTCCTTGAGAAAACAGGGATTTTGCATAAGTTCGAGCTTTTCCACCATATTACCTTTTGTTATCCAAATTATATAAAGCTAATTACATCTTCCTTTAAGAAATACTGACACCCAAAAGTGTTCTTTTTTCGTTGTCTAAAATGATCCAAGTTGTAGTCATAGACACGCCTACAATACCACAACTCAAAAAACAAAATATCCCCACGCGCGCGTGCACACATTTGTATTTTTGGCGTTTTTCTTTTCCTTTTCTGACCTCCATGCTCCTTTTTATTTTTAAAGTAATCAATACTGAAATTTATATGCTTTTTAAGCAACATTTCTATAATATTTATTAACGGAATTCGAAGAGAATGTTTTTTTAACGCAATTGCGAACGCACAACGGCCCTTCTTTTTGAAATACCGAAAATCGGAGTCCGGACTGATGTCGCCTCCTGGATTTTTAGCCTGACTCGGAAAACATAGCTGCGCTCGGCAAATGCAGCATTGAGGGCGATCGGTGAGTCGGGGAATCGGACGAAGTTATCTTTATTAGGTGCCCGACGACCTCTCAGACCTCGCAAAGGAAATCGTAAAAATGTCAAAACAACTGGGTTTGGTGTCTGCGTACAGTAGTTTTGGTTGTGCCACCGCCGGGGGCAGCCTTTCACGCAGAACCGGCGCGACGTAGACCCTCACGTCGCTCCCATAAGTCCACTGCGCGCTCTCTTCGACCTCACACCGTTTAAAAAAATTTGAGATCGCTGAAAGGGCTCTAAAAAAGCTTCCGACTCAAAAGTGAAGACTCGTCTGCTCGGCGCGGGCGAACACGACACTTCGGGTCTGCATAGTTCGGAGGCGGATACTATTGGGTTGACTTGGCTGCTCGGCTGAACACGCTAAGAAGTTTAGTGTATCCCTTTCGCGACATCCGATGCGTCTAGTCTGTGCTCCGCTTTCTAGTCGTGCGAGCAGACGCGCGGCAGCCACTGGAATCGTCTGCTATTTCACCACCGTCTAATCGTCATCTGCTGTGCCCGTGAGAAGCGGACACGAAAGCTGCGCGTCGGCGTCCGGTTTCGCATCCGTCCATCTGCTATTCCGCCCCCGTCTAAAAACTTCTACAACGCTCTCAAGACGCGACCATAAAAGCGGCGTTCAAGTGTTCCATCATTCACGAGCCACGGTCCACTACAAGCGTCCGTCAGCGTCTGTCGATGTGCGGTGAGAAGCGACCGAGAGGGCTAAAAAAATATCAACAAAATAAACTCGCTGTCCTTTCAGCTTTTCTATTGTTTTTATCTTTTCGCATGGCATCCGGGAGCAAGGTGGGTGAGCATAATGACACACAACTAAAAGCGCGACCGAAAAATATTCACATTGGCAGGCCAGGTGCACCGCAAAACGTAGGGTTACTTTCCTTTCGAAGCAAAATCATTGGAACAAACCTGGACAAACTTGATGCGAGCCGAACGCCCAATTGCTTTTAGCCAAATTGCTCGCCAATTCTTACCTGTGTAGGTATCTTCTTATTATTCAAACCATGGTTGCAATCACAACGGTCACACAATTCACAGAGCAGTGGGGCAGCTTTTACGGGAACCAATAACGTTTCTCAGTATCAACACGCTGAAAGGAACAAATCAAGCCAGATCAAACCAACATAGTTAAAGTGAGACGCTAGATTTAGGCCAGTCCCGCTATCTCTCTCTACCGCCCGCGACAAACCCAAGCACCCGCACAATTCCAGCAGCGCTTCCGAAGGCGTCTACTTCCTACAGTCGTTTGCTGCAAACTAGATCAGTTGAGGAGATCTTCGTCTAAACACCTCGGTGAACGCAGGACGACTCGCACTCATTAAAATAAACCAGCTCGACGAGCTGCTCTCGTTGATCACTCCGCAGGCGCCGGCAGCCATGTTTGTTATCGTTTGAAACCGAGGCGAAAGACAATCTTGAGATATGTTTGAAAGCAATAATGACTCTATCACACTCTAAGAAAAGCCTGCGCGTCTACTTACCCGCAAAATATTCGAAGAGCCAATCCCTGTGATATACGAAATCAGCTCAGGGAATGATGAGGCGGAACATTTGTTTAGACCTAAAACGAAGTCTGCGCTGTGTCATTGCGCAATCTAAAGCGTCTTGCTTGCATTGCGTAATGCCACAGCGCACACTTAATTTTGAGCGCTAAGCAGATGTTCCGCCTCATTATTTGCCTGAGCTGATTTCGTAGATCGCAGAGATTGGCTCTTCGAGGGTTTTTGCGGATAAGTAAACGCGCAGGTATTTCTTAGAGTGCAGGATCATTTCGATCTCAAACATACAAATACTTGCTATTAAAATACTATTACGGCATGGAGAGACAATTTTACAATCCAACACTTTACACGTCAATCATTCCACCAGTCAAGGAAAGATGCACACACCTGGTAAGCACGGGGCGGGGCTTAGCGGGTCGCGACCTCCACATTCTGCAGATAAATTGCGTCTAACGGCGTAAATAATCCTCACAAAAGGGAAATATTTACAAAAATAAAACTAAACCCATTAAGACAATTTTCTTTCCTTCAGTGTCCCTTAAACACTCCACCAGGTCAATCGGCTTTTAAAAGTTAATAAATATTTCTACTTCTGTGCTATGCCTAGAGGCGGACTTATCATTTCTTCGCCCTAAACAGATTTAACAAATCCGCCCAACCCCCCCCCCCCCTTCCCACGGACAGTGACCATGGGGAGTGGGGGAGCTAAGTTTGAATTTACAATTTATAAAAGTAGCTAGGTTTGGACCTAGAATTCTAAAGTACGTAAATCCTTAACTAGATTTAAAAAAAAAGAAAGAGCCAATTAATTTGGGGGCGGATACATATTGGCTGTTCCCCAAATTCTGCCACCCTAGGCAGCTGCTTACTTTGCCTGTTGGTAAGTCAGCCCCTGGCTATGACAAAATAGTAAAGTTTGGCACAGAACGGCCACGTCGCTGTTGCGTCGAACTGCCCCTAATCAATCAATCACAACGAAAAGACAGCGAGTACTTTCAAAACCAGTTTCATTACCGAAATGTCTTACTAACACGGAAAGAATTTAGTAATTGAAAGAATGAACAATCATCCGATACCGCGACTGCTTGCATGATCCGAAAAAACCACCGAGCAGAAGTGTACCCTTTCAAACAAAATTCCATTGTTTCATAAAACTAAACTTGTTGCTTCCGCGACTAATTGCATTCGACCGTTTCCTCAGAATTGTCTCACTCTGCATCCAATCCATTTGCGGCTTTCTCTCGATTAATTATCCTGATAAATTAGTCTCGGGATCGGTTTTTTTTTTTCTTTGTTCAGTTTGCGTGTCTGCTTCTCCAATTAAGTCTGCCCCGCCTTAGAACGCCGGATTTCGCAAAGTCTTCTTTCTTCCAGTGAGCTTAAGGAACAATCCCACCCCTTCCAGTCTGTTTTCTCTCGAATTTGTATTTTTTTATATATATTTTGATAGCAGTTAATGACCTTTTGGCTAAAGCAACAAAAAAAGATCTCAGACATTTTTTTATTATTACTTGCATCTGTACTTTTTTCTATGTATCTTAATATACCGATTTCATATTGCGTATAAAATGTAATGACTTAGTATTAGCAGCAGGCACAAGCAGCACGGAACCGGGAATTGTTTTATAAATGTTTTCACTCGCATCGAGTTTTTAACCGGCTGGGGTCCCATCCCAGTTTATTGACATCTCAAGTCATATTAAGTTTTTTGTGGTTTTTTTCTGCGAAATGTTTAGGAAACTCAGCCTTTAACGTAAAAACTACATGGTAGTTGGGACCTTGTTGCCGTTTTTTTTTTTTTCTAACCTAGCCTTGTACTATTTGTTTAATCTGGTGCATAGTGAAGATATGTAAACCTTCATTTGAGTTGTAAAAAAAAACAATTAATATGAAAAAGTTTTGGAATCTATCTAATTTCCTGCTATTGAACAATGACCTCTTTAGTTTGTTAGAACATATTTGTTCCGAGGATACCGAACAAAAAGCTTTCAATTGGAAGCTTAAAACTTGATACGGCAAAATCTTTTATTGATATTTCGAATATATGGAATTCGCATTTGAATTATTCCATGGCCTATGAGTAGAGCTCTGCGCGGATAGCAGTTTGATCATCCGCATTTGATTCGCATCAGCTGACATTGTATCTGCACCCGAATCGCATCTACAATGTTAAATTATTGTATCCGCATTAGATCCGCATCCACAGACTTTCTATACGCAGCCGAACCGCATCCGCAAAATTCGGAACCGCATCTGACCCTCAATCCGCGCATTCATGTTACATCATAAAATCAAATTTGAATTAAGAAAATGTCGGGATGGCACCTTATACGCCGTTTGCTTATCTTTGTACAAGAACTCCAAGTAAAAATATGTTGAAAGACATTTTATCTTATTATATTTTGTCGTATTGTAGGAGAAGCGCTAAAGTAAACTCACTCACACTCACACCAGAAAAACGGTTCACTCACGTCGCGCTGACTTTCAACTCAAATTGTATTTTCGTCTTCTTTCGTTTTCTTTTACCCGTATTAAATTTGTCATCTCACTTCGTTCTCTTCTGTACAAAACAAATAGCATTGTCTATTAGCCCCGTGCGCGACCGAAAGCGTCGCTGTGGTCGGCCTTCCATGATTGGCCGAACGCTGACTATGACGTCGGAAAGGGGATTTATCATCGACGGAAATAAGACGAATGAAAGAACTTTAATTTTGACGGTGTTGGCAGTGTTCCTTTGAGAGCGAAATGATTTCAAGCTTCCACCATGCTAATAACAAACACCATCGAACTTGTTGTTTGCAAGGTAATGACGTCACAAGGGGGAACCACAGGAGGGCGCCACCAAAACTTCTCGCCGCTAATTGCACATTACCTTCGAGAGTCAAGATATACCAATTCTTTTTCATAAAGCGTTATGGATGGACTGCTAACACAAATGTCACTCCTTTTTATGATGGTAGCTGCCTCTATTATCTCACGTGTTAACTGGTGATGGTTCTTTCCAATTACGGTGCTATTTTTGAAGTCCGCAGTGCACCCACAGTCACGACAGTGAATCCCCAAACGTCCTGAGTTTGCTAATTGACTCCGTAAGTGTGACGTCATGGGTCCAAACAAACCGTTGCTAGGGTCGTTGTTATGGACGAATACATGTGGCTTGGTTTCGCTACGAAAACCCGACCGTTCAAAAATCAGGAGTAGGATTTAAACTTCTAAAAATCACAAATGTAGAAAGCTTGAATGTCATATATGTTTCGACAGAAGTGTGCCGGTAATCGCTTGTTTCTGAAATATTTACGACTGCAACTTCCGGTCCTCAAGATGCCTGCAGCAGACGACGAATGCAAGAAGTATGCCGTCTGTCACAAGCTCGCCGGCCAAGCCGGCGCCGGTGTCTGAATCGTGTGAATAAAGACGATATTCTGACATCGCATTTGTTTGAAATATAATAAGTTTCAGACACATATAAGAATTCATAGTGGGGTGCGATGCAAAATAGGGTTTATCGAAAGTCCGGGCGTCGATCGAGATGATCGTCTGCTAAAAGATCGCATTGCACCTGTGAGAAAAGCACTTCAGGCGATCGGTAGAGATCCCAAATTTTGTTTGCGGACTCGCGCTATGCGAGGGTGCTTCGTTCACGGGTTGTAACCATCGCGTGGTGAAAGACCCTGGCAGTTTCTTCAGATTTCCGCAAGACCCCAAAGCGCGAAAGAACTGGATAAAAAACATAAGGTGTGTTCATTACAGATTGTACTCGCATCGCGGGTTCGATGGAGATCTTCCACAAAAGAGCACATCCACGGAATTTTATGTATACCAAGGGGAAAAAAAAGCAAAATTCTGCGAAATTGCGATAGACATGCAATTCTTTAATAACCTGACAACCACAATAATAATACTAACAAACGACTCACCTCGACGGCGTACCATTTGTTTCTCATGCTGGCCTGCACTATGCCGGTAATGCACTTCAGATCGTCGTCGTAACTGATCTGCATGACGTGGTTTGATTTTACTGCATTTTCACACCTCGTAACTAAGCTGGGTTCTTCACAGAAAAAAAAAAAAACGCGCATTGCGGAGGCCTGTACGGCCATGGTGATGCACTTGTTTTTGTCGCTCGTTTACCGATCGCAATTCAATGAAGACGCCCGCTGCAATAGAGGCCAGCAAATCTATCGTGTCGTCTGCTACCAAAGCAAAGCGGGGTGTAGGTCTTCAGAGATGGCTTTCATCGTTGTGATACGACACTGAGACGACAAGAACATCTTCATAATTGGATATCAAAAAGTTAGGTTGCTTACAAAAAATTGTTTACTTACTTGTAAGCAAAAATCTAGCCTCATGTGGAGTCTCCATGCATTAGTCCATTGCAACGTCCCTAGCAACGGTTTGTTTGTACCCAGACGCCTTGTTGTGAGGTCATCACTTACGGGGTCAATCGGGTGTTGTTGGTTATGTTCCCTTAATCTGTCATTTATACATCTTCCAGTTTGTCCTATGTACTGTTTGCCGCATGAAAGGGGAAAGGAATAAATCACTCCTTCTGAGCAAGGTATGTATGCGGCTCTATGCTTTTTAGGGCAGACGGTATTAGTTTTTGGTATGGCGTTAACTTTTTTACATAGGCCTGAGAGTTTGATGGGAGCGGAAAAGACTACATCAATATTTGCGCGATTCCCAATCTTCTTCAGGTTATGAGAAATGCTATGAATGTAGGGGATGACTACAGGTCTTTGGTTACTGTATCTTTCGCGTGGCTTGCGGAATGTGATTTGACCTTTTTTAATCTGTTTAAGGAGACTTTCGGCGACTGAAGTTAATAGATGTGAAGGATATCCCGCACTTAGTATCCTAGATACTTGTCCTGCGAAGCTTGTTAGGCCTGAATGCGGGCAGGACTTGAAAATTGAGTTTTTTAAGCACTGAGTCTTGGAACGGTCTACCTTTGCGTCTTGGAACGGTAACAACTACCTTCAAAAAAAGGGAGTCTGCATCGGATCCTGCATTGCGCCAATTCTCAGCGATTTATTCCTAGCATACTACGACAGGCCGCTTCAAAAGAGCTTAGATTCCTCGACTGTGGTAAGGTGTTTCGCTACGTTGATGACTATTTGATACTCCTGGACATCAACGAAAAAGACCTCCCGATTTATGTGCCCAATGTGCTCGTCAAGTTTAAAACATGTTTAAACCCTTTGGAGATTACACACGAGCTTCCAGAGCTCGGATCCTTAAGATTTCTGGACCTAAGATTGTCTCTTCAGTCCCGTCATGTCTGTTGGGCGTATGAGCCGAGAGGGAAAAAACCACTCCTCAATTATAATTCGGCGCATTCTAAATTGGTAAAAAGAGGAATAGTCAATCAGTGCTTAAAAAACTCAATTTTCAAGTCCTGCCCGCATTCAGGCCTAACAAGCTTCGCAGGACAAGTATCTAGGATACTAAGTGTGGGATATCCTTCACATCTATTAACTTCAGTCGCCGAAAGTCTCCTTAAACAGATTAAAAAAGGTCAAATCACATCCCGCAAGCCACGCGAAAGATACAGTAACCAAAGACCGGTAGTCATCCCCTACATTCATAACATTTCTCATAACCTGAAGAAGATTAGGAATCGCGCAAATATTCTTTTCCTTCCCCATCAAACTCTCAGGCCTATGTAAAAAGTTAACGCCACACCAAAAACTAATACCGTCTGCCCTAAAAAGCATACAACCCCATACATACCTTGCACAGAAGGAGTGATTTATTCCTTTCCCCTTTCATGCGGAAAACAATGTACATAGGACAAACTGGAAGATGTATAAATGACAGATTAAGGGAACATAACAACAACACCCGAATACCAAACTCGGGACTTTTGGGCATTCACTGCCGTGACTGTGGGTGCACCGCGGACTTCAAAAATAGCACCGTAATTGGAAAGAACCATCACCAGTTAACACGTGAGATAATAGAGGCAGCTACCATCATAAAAAGGAGTGACACTTGTGTTAGCAGTCCATCCATAACGCTTTCTGAAAAAGAATTGGTATATCTTGACTCTCGAAGGTAATGTGCAATAGACAATGCTATTTCTTTTGCACAAAAGAGAACGAAGTGAGATGACAAATTTAATACGGGTAAAAGAAAACGAAAGAAGACGAAAATACAAATTGAGTTGAAAGTCAGCGCGACGTGAGTAACCGTTTTTCTGGTGCGAGTGTGAGTGGGTTTACTTTAGCGCTTCTCCTTCAATATGAATATCCAACTCGCCCAAGCATCCATTCTAAGATATTTTGTCGTGTTTGTTTTATAAGCAATCTTCCTTCCAGAGACGCTTTGCGTCGCTGGAAAGAAGATCACAGTTCTGAGATCGTCCAGGGAGTTTGCGACATCTTGCCCAGAAGATGCGCTTAAATGAAAAAAAAATATTTTCGTTTTTAAGTACCTATTTCAAGCACACACGTATTTTCTAAACATTAAAATTAATATTACTACTACTAATAATAATAATAATAATAATAAAATAATAATAAATAATAATAATAATAATAATATTAAGAATTTATTCAACCGGAAACCAGTAACACAATACAAATACGGGTATGTTAAAGCCATAGGAGGCTTGTGGGACATGACCCGGCAAGTCGAGCGACGAAACACTGAGCGTTTTACACGGGAAAAACACGCAATAAAACAACAAAGAGGATGTAGGAAACACTGGAGTGACGGTAACGTTGTAAGGTTAAACTATTTTACGTGTTTTTTAATTTTTTTTTTTTTGTGCTGGCTTTGATTACGTGCTCTGGAAAGTTGTGGAAGATGAAAGCCGCATAATATGATCGAACTCTTTTTTTGTAACGCGTAGCCCAACGAGGGGTTATAAAACGTGATGTGTGGCGAAGGTTCCTGTGGCCTACAAAAGGCGGCTTGAAATCATTACTACAGAAATGGCGGAGTACTACACTCTGCAAAAAAAAAAAGGGAAAAGAAGTTCGGAATTCGCAGAGTTTCAGACACATTCACTCCAGAAAAAAAAAGCCATATCATATTCGACGCTCTTCAAAAGGGCCCTCAAAATACTGTCAATTTTAGTTTGCCACAACCAAAAAGAGTTTCCAAATAACGTGATACCATACCTTAGTGTACTATAACTAAGGGAATGCGCTATTGATTTCCTTACGAAAAACGGCATAAACACTCTGTGACTAAAAAGTAAACGGTCTACGCTACAAAGTTTACCACAAATGTACGACAGGTGAGAATTACAAAACATATCTGAATTAAATAAAATACCCAAATACTCCACTTGATCTGCATATTCCAGTGGTGAGCAGTTGCAGTCAGAACACCTTGAGTTATGGAAAGTTAAGCGCGAAACACACGTACGAAGAAACCGTCCGATCCGACGTCCGATCAGGCGATACGACGGTCGGAGGCGAGGGTTTTCAACGCTCTCCGGTGCTACGAAAACCCTCGACACCCCAAGGTCATTCCGGCAGTCCGCACGTCGGATCGGACGGTTTCGTCGTACATGTGTTTCGCGCTTTAGTGAGGAACCAAGGACGACATTTTTTAGGATATTTTTAAAACAGACTAATCTCGTTTTCAATGAGTTGATTGTGACTAAATTCTCGTCACACCAGTCCATGCTTCGCAGAGTCATCCTGCAGAAGCTGTACAGCATGATAATAATTCAAGTGACGGGATAAAAGTGCGATGTCTGCATACTAAAAATACTACAACTAGTTACTCTGGCTGACATACCGTTCACAAACAGGTTAAAAACTAAAGGTGATAAAACAAATTCCTGCGGACATGGTAATAACATTGTGTCATTTTATTTTGGTCAAACAATAAAAAATTGGGAGAAGAAAGATGATCGCTCACCGCAGCGAAGTACTCCCCTACCGAAAAACCCAGTATAACTTTTCACCATCTGTATTTTGGAACTGAAAATCTAACTGTTTTTGATTCTGGAATCATCAAGTCCAGAAGTTACATACAAAGAAATAATTTCTGAAAACCTGAAATCTAGATAGAGTCCAAATGAATTTCCAGTTTCATAATCCATATACTGAAACGTTATGCTGGGTTTTTCGGTAGGGTCATATATTGCCACGCGCGTCGGCGAGCAAGCGCGTGCGTGGCCGAGTGGTTACCGCGCTTGATTGTCGCGTGGAAGATGTAAGTTCGATTCCAGTTAGCGGACTGTCCTTGTATTTATTCTTTCAACTTGGCCTTCTCGTAAGTTCGAGAACATTCTCGTCTGATCGGGTTCCGAATGTTCTATGCACCGAAATTTCTACGCCAAGCGATCCAGAAACCCACGAGGGTATATAAAGGATTCCGCAAGGCGAGTGGAATCAGTCTCGCCCCAGCGTTCGGCTCTGCTCTTACGCCGACTTCGACGATCGCGACGCTCTGCTGTTATCTTCTGTCTCCTTTTTATTTTCTTTTGGGCACAAGTTCGCCCCATTAAACGTTCAGTTTACTCAGTTATTCGCCGCCTCATCACTTGTCATTCGTGACAATATGTTTGGCAAGGCGCGAGTACATCGCTGGTAAAATATCATCCCCGAGCCCCAAACTGCGTGCTCCAAACCACAAACTGGTCAGCAACTGATTATAACCTGTAATTATAACTGTCAGGAAGCACTTGGCAGATTCGCTCGCTCGCCTTTCGTTGTACTCGCGTACTTTTTGCTCCGAGAGTGCTTTGAATTGTTTTGGAGGCAAATTATTTCGCTGGACTCCAAACGGCACCAGGGGCCAGATTTTATACCGATTCTTTGTTTCCGATACAGTTCTTTCCGCAGCGCGACGCAATGCGAGGCCGAGGTTGGGCGTGCAGCGCGAGCAGCATGTGCGTTGAACGCTGAATGATCAAACCATCTGAACGATCAAACCAAATCCCATTACAACTTGCAAACTTACTCGTACTTCGCTTCTTACCTCTTTGTCGGAGTAGGCATACACTACTGTGGAAACATAAGTCTTTACTTTGGGTACTACTCTACATGGCACGTCAAACCATTCAGAAAATTATGCTTCGTGAACACGACACGACTGTCGTCGCCGTCGTCCAAGCTGCTGCTGTCGTTGTCGTCTGCTAGGTGCGACAGCAGCACAGACGGCTGGCATTAAACGCCTGTGTTTGGATATTTTTCGATTTCACCGCGAACAGCGTTTAAACAAACAGCACACAGCACAGCGGGCTTTGTGTGGTATTGAAACGCGCCCAACCTGGCGTCCAATGCTAAGCCTCTCAATTATCGGCCTCTCTTCAAACACAACAGCAGAAGTGGCTGGAATCACGTGACCAGTCCTCTCGCCCGGGCTACCACATCGAAGTCCGAGCGGCTCACAGCGCTACAAGTCGGAGGACGACGCGATCCGATGATTTGAGATCGCTCTGAAAGAACTAGGCGATTATTCTTAGAGCTCCCGAACTCAACCACCCGAATATGCATCGGCTTTTCAGAGGGCTCCAGACCGCTGGATATCGACCAGCCAACTATACCAATAGTGTCGCGTGTTGAACTCTCATTAACTCCACATCTTTTTATACTTAAAAACCTGTATTGTCATTTTACCATGCTTGTTAGTCATAATAATAATTCACTTATATTATGCTGCACGTCACTATACGGCCGTCCTCTCCGATTCATGGCAGTGATTATATAAACAAAATTACCGAGATCAATCCTCGAGTCTTCTTAAACTGCAAAGTCAACTTACACACATAAATGTATTGATCTATATTCATCAAAATAACCCATTATTAAAGCAAGAAAAGCAGATACGAAGAAGAGGCAAACTAAAGTTCAGGACGCAAAAATCGTGTTAGAATTTCTTGACATACGTTTTTTTTTTGCTTCCGAAAACTCCCTTACTCTTTGCATGTAGTCTGGAGTAGAGGCGTATTTGGCTGCGGCGTGATTGATGACAAAGACTCGTGGTTTTTCTTCGAATATTTTGGATCAGTTAAAATTCAGCACTTAACCAAAGCACAAAGCGGGAATTGTTTTTCTTTGTTTTTGTTTTTCTTTCAAAGAAAAACACATGGAATTTTTTGAGAATTGTAAGGAAGTGTCATTGTACAGAACCTAGTTCCTTACAATTCGACTATTGTAAAAAACTAAGAACACACTTCCAACACTCAAAGAGTATATAATAGGTAATTATACTTTCTTGCGCGCCACCTACACTATTTTTTTTTTGTTTTTCTTTTAACGCAGGACGTGTTGTAGGGCTTGGTTTCACGACAACAGCGACACGCTTAATCGGCTTATAGGTCACGTGGCCTCGTGACGTCACGACACCTCTTGATAACAAATTTCAGGGTAAAGCGATATCGAGGTGACACTTGACATTATGACATCACGTGATGACACGGTGTTACGTTGGGCTATAGAAACGCACACACCATGTGCCCTGTTCATTCGCCACGCATTCTCTGAGCTTCCGAGTTTATCAGATATCACTTTCTTATTTTACAGATAGTCTCTTTAAACGCCATCTGTTCCCTTTCTTTCATTTTTTTAATGAAATTACAGGTTATAGAGTGAACCCTCAAACTTCTACCGCTCTCTCCATTTCTGACGTTATTTTTAGGCCCGCACGCAGCGCCCATTTTGAGGATGTCTTATGCCCTACTTCCTGCCTTTAGGCCGTTATACTTTTGGTACCTCTTCCGTTTACTTCATAGACCTTGAAACTAAACATTACACGACCGGGCTGTACGGACTTAGAAACATCGGCTTAACTTCGCGAAGTACGCAGACAGAGACGCGGTTAGCAAACGCGCCGTCGAAACCACCGGAAAAAGGCATAACGCACGTGCGACGAATTACCGGAAAAGCTCATGGACAATTCCGGTTCCGGTCACGCCTCTTTCTCTTTTTTCGTCGCCATTTCCTTTCTAGGTTAAAAAAAAAACGGTAAATAATATTCTAAAAAATTTATTTTCGGAAAAAGAAAAAAAAGCAACTTCATTATTGTCTTTTTTCCAAAGGAGAGGGAGGAAGCTTGCAACTTGCGAAATTACTTTTCACGGCTTCCGTCTCGTCTGTAACATGGTTGGTCCCGCAGACGTCTTCGAATTCGGTTATGAATGTGCAGATTGTTCTTTATCTTTATTTGTCTTTTTTTATCGCACCTTTCTACTTTGAAACGTGGTGCTCCCTGTGTATGTCTAGTAGCAAATCGTTGTCCTAATTTATTGTGAATTTCTCAAATCATTGACAAGTCTTCTGGCTCTTTTATTGTATTTTGGCCACATGTAATGCAACCAGCACTTAATTTTGATTTCATTGCTTATCAATGAATCAATAATTTAATAATAATGTCATAAGCTCTAGCTCCTCTCCTGTATATTCAATGCACTCGCTCGTCCTCAAACCTGTTTTTTTTTATTACTGAATCAAAAACGAAATGTAAATCTTATCAAGGTTATTCACGCTTAGAACACATCTCCATCAAAAACTGGTAGGTATATATATATTGCTTTAAGAAAATATAATTGAAAAACACTCAAATGAAAAGAACTATTTTTTTTAAAAGGGCCTAGTACGGGCACATGTTTTCTTGTGATTTTTCCACGAAAAAAACAGAACTCGAACATCATTTAGAGTGTTAGACACAGTTTATGTGATGGTCACGGCCCACTCTAAGCCCCGCCCACAGATCAGTGGCCCCGCCCATTACAACTGGACTGGCTTGGCTGCTCGGCCGTACACGCTCGCATGCCTAGTGTCTCTCTGTAACATGGAGGTAAGAAGAGGAGGGGGCGACACCGGCTCGAGCCAGCCAGACGACAAAATCCCCTGTGAAGCCTGAAATCAAGGAGGGAACGACCCCAAAGGTCACCAAAGAACCACAAAAAAAAGCTCTTGGCGCCAAATCAGCTGTCCTGTCTGTCCACTACCGTATTTTTGTTTTGGTCATCGTTAGGGGCGTGGCCCTTCACACCGGTAGTCTCCCCCAGCTTGTTCACCTCTGGTGGCCTCATGCCGCCTCCAGAAGATTCCTACCTCCATGCCTTGAAACGACGTCCGGTGTGTCTTGTCGGGCGTCTGACAACGCCTGATAGTCGCGTGAGCAAACGCGCCGCAGCTTTGGCGTCGTCTGCTATTCCACCACCGTCTATCGTCGTCTGCAACGCCCGTAAGAAACAGCCATGAAATCTGCGCCTCGGCATCCGGTTTCGCCTCTTAGCGGCGAGATGTTTCGATGGCGCCCTCGTTTGGTTACTTTTCGTGGCGTCATTGCCTTGTGAATAACAAGTTCAATGGTGTTTGTAATGAGCAGGTGGAAGCCTGGAATCATAGCGCTCTCAAAGCAACACTGCCAACACCGTCAAAATTGAAGTTCTTACATTCCTCTTATTTCCGTCGATGAGACATCCTTTGCTGTCGTCATAGTCAGCATTCGGCCAATTGTGGTGTTCCGACCACAGCGACGCTTTCGATCACTCACGTCGCCAATTCCGCCCCCGTCTAAAAACGTGTGCAACGTTCGTGAGACGCTACAATGAAAGCGGCGTTCTGGCGTTCTATCCTGCAAGAGCCACGGTCCAATACAAGCGTCTGACGGCGTATGTCGATGTGCAGTAAAATGCGACCCAGAGGACTAAAAAATATCAGCAAAATAAATATGCAGTCCCTTCAGTTTTTTGTTCTTGTTTTTATGACATTTGTGAGCAACGTGGGTGAGCTTCATGAGGCACAATTAAAACACGATCTAAATTGATATATATCGCGGTCAAGCAAGACGAAGACGACGCTCAAGAAGAGCACGCGCGCACCCGCGATAGCGGTCACAGACTGATTCCAAACCGCCATGAGCAATGTCTAGCTTCTTTCCAACTTGAACTGTACATAGTGTAAATAAGCGCAAATTGAACAGGAAAAGATGTATTCATTGGCGACGAGGGAGTTTCGCGAACCCTGAAGATGAAAGATTAGGGCTCTCACGGACAAATCCCGGCACTTAATCCCGGAGGAAACTGGAGTTCATGGTTGGAACACCTTGAGTTCTACTTCGTAGTCAAGGACATCACCAGCCCCGTGAAGAAGCGAGCAGTTCTGCTCACATTATGCGGTGAGTCGATCTTTGACACCGTACGGGCTCTACTAGCTCCGAAAAAGCCTTCGAAAGTCGGGTTTGGAGAAATTGCGAAACTTCTCAACGAACACTACGACCCGAAGCCGGCAGAACTGCTCAGCCGTTTCATGTTCTATCAGCGAAACCAAGCACCGGCAGAGACCATCTCTGAGTACGTCGCCGCCCTCTGCAAGATCGCAGCCGACTCCAACTTCGGAACGGTGACTAACGTGCCGGCCAGGTCTACTGCTACGGCTACAACCGCTAGTTCGTCCAGCGAGGTGACACAAGCGGCCCAGGCCGCACAAACACCAGGAGCTGAATTTTCTACCGTTCTGCCATTAGATGTCATGCTCCGTGACCGTCTCATCTGTGGCATTAAGGACTCACACCTACAGCAACGCTTGCTGGTCGAACGTCACATCACCTTCGACCGAGCTTACGCGATTGCCTTGGCTACTGAGTCTGCTGCCAGCCAGCAACGTCACATTCAATGTGAAAACGAAGGGAAGGTCCAGAGCACCTCCACAGTCAAGATTTCCAAGGGTGGAAAAACGACGAAGAAACCTTGTTTCCGCTGCACAGGCTCGCACTCGCCGGATGTCTGCAAGCACATCAAAGCAACTTGCACATTTTGCCCCAAAGAAGGGTCATCTGGAAGAGGCCTGCTTCAAACGCAGAGCCCAGCGCAAGTCCCAAGACGAATCGAAGTGTCACACGCATCACGCGGACGCAACAGAGCATGAGAGGCAAGGTGATCTTTTTGTTGTCAACAGCGTTACCAAGGGAGACACCTCGCGGGTCATCGCGGAGCTACTCGTGAATGGACGACACCTCGACATGGAAGTGGATTCCGGAGCCTCCCACTCCATAATCAGCTCGGAAACATGCAAACGTCTTTGGCAGGGACGACCTCCTAATCTAGAACCTTGCGACCTCTCCTTGTGCGTCTGGGCTGGAGACAAGATACAACTGGCTGGCAAGCTGCCGGTCAACGTACGATTCAAGGACAAAGACGCTCGTCTGGACCTCTGCGCGGTTAACGTAAAGGGAGCAACTCTGCTTGGTCGGGATTGGTTTCCTGCGTTGAACATCAAGGTTTCCGGCGTATACTCAGCGTCTTCAACAACCCTGGAAGATTTACTGAGAACCCATGAGCAAGTGTTCCAGGGACAGCTCGATGGTCATGTCGGCGAACCCCTACACATAGACCTCAAGCAGGACGTAGCGCCAAAATTTCTGAAGAGTCGACCAGTGCCTCTCGCTCTGCGAACAGCAGTACATGAAGAGCTGAACAAGCTTCAGGCCCAGAATATTTTGGAGCCGGTAAAGTCGTCGTCCTGGGCAACACCCTTAGTCATCGTCCGAAAAAAGAACGGTACACTACGGCTATGTGGGGACTATCGGTACACGGTCAACCCGGCACTCAAGGCAAACGCATATCCGCTTCCCACAGCACCAGACCTGTTGTCCATCGTACGGGGAGAAAAGATCTTCTCGAAGATAGATCTGCAATAAGCGTACCAGCGATTGAGAGTGGACGACGCCACAGCAGAGTTACCGACTGTAACGACACCGATGGGGCTCTTTCGCGTTAAACGAGTTCCTTTTGGAGTTTCGGTTGCGCCTTTGCTGATTCAACAGTTCATGGACCCGCTGTTGGCAGGCATCGAAGGCACGGGAGCATACCTCGACGACATAATGGTCACAGGGGCAACTGAAGAGGAACACTTAGAACGATTGGAAGCCGTTTTTCAACGCCCCGCGGAAGCCGAACTTCGGGTCTCTCAAGCCAAATGCAAATTCGGGGTTCCAGCGATAGAATTCGTAGGCTACCACGTTGACGCTGATTGCATGAGACCAACAGCCGAGAAGGTAAAGGCCATCACGAAAGCCCCGGAACCGAGCAACAAAAAGGAGCTCCAAGCCTTCCTTGGAATGCTGAGTTTCTACAGTCGTTTTCTGCGGAACAGGGCATCCACCGCCAAGTGGCGCTGGGGGAACGAAGAGCACAAGGCTTTCAAACAACTGAAGGTGCTGCTTAGTTCAGCACCTCTGCTCGCGCACTATGACGACAAGCGGAAACTTGTTTTGTTTTGCGACGCATCACCATACAGTCTTGGGGCAGTTCTCTCGCAGCTGGACGACGCCGGAGAGGAAGCTACAATTGCCTACGCATCCAGAACACTGGGAAAAATCGAACGTAATTACGCTCAGCTGGATAAGGAAGGACTAGCCATCATCTTCAACAAGAAACATTTCCACCAGTACGTCGCCGGGCGACCAGTGACTGTGTACACCGATCACAAGCCCCTTCTGGGAATAATGAGCCAAGGTCAACAGATTCCGCTAATCCTGTCACCACGCATGACCCGATGGTGCCTTCTACTTGGCTGCTACGACTACGAGTTGCGTTACCGACAAGGTAAGGCGCACCAGAACGCGGACGCACTCAGCCGCCTACCACTGCCAAATAGGAAGGACGAAGCCGCACCACCAGGAGATGTACTTATGCTCGAAGCAATGGAGTGCCCACCCTTGACGGGTCAATGCATCGCGCGTCTTACCAAGGAAGACTCTGTTTTGTCAAAAGTCTACCAAGGACTACAAAACGCGACCACCACAAACTGGACAGGAGACGAGTTCGCACTATACAAGCGCAGAGAACTCGAGTTGGCAACACACAACGGTAGTGTGACGTGGGAGGGCACGTGTTGTTCTACCAAAAGCAGCACGCGAGCAAGCCTTGAAAATGCTGCACGCCAACCACCCGGGTATTGTGGCCATGAAAAGTACTGCTCGGAGCCATTTCTGGTGGCCGAAGCTTGACGCAGACATCGAAGCCACAGCCACTGCGTGTGAGATGTGCCAACAGCATCATCGGGCCAAGTCTACGGTATCAACGCCTGACTGGTCACCTGCCACTCGACCCTGGGAGACAATTCACATTGACTTCGCCGGACCGATTGACGGGATATCGTACCTCATCGTCATCGACGCTTACTTGAAGTGGTTGGAGGTGAAGCCGATGCACTCCACGACGTCTACACGCATCATCGACGCCCTTCGCTCCACCTTTGCAGCTTTTAGAGTACCGAGAATCCTTTTCTCTGACAACGGACCAAATTTCGTTTCGAACGAAATCGATGAGTTCTTAACGAGAAACGGCATCAAACACTACACCAGCGCCCCATATCATCCGGCCACAAACGGGCAAGCGGAGCGCATGGTGGGCGAAACAAAAAAGGCCCTCCTGAAACTCAAAGAAGGAACAATCCAGTGCAGAATCGCCAGGTTCTTGTTCAGGCAGCATACGGTGGTTTCAACTTCCACGGGGAAAACACCCGCCGAGTAAATGTTCGGCCGACGGATAGCCACACCTCTCGATCTCATGAAGCAAAGCTCGTCGACAAGCGAAGACCGAGAAGTTCCGACGGACGGAATAATGGCAGATTATTCGGCAGGTCAAACCGTCTACGTGAGAAATTTCGGAGGAAGACCAGCATGGGTTACAGCGGTAATCATGAAACCGCTAGGAATTCGATCATTTCAAACAAGAACGGAGGACGGAAAACTTCAACGTCGACACTTTGATCATATTCGCCCCAAATGATCCCACTTGGAAACTCTAAAGGCCAAAGAAAAAGCTTCTCCATTCTTAATCTACCCCACCACGGAGGACATAAACGAGTCGCAAATGACACAGCCCGAAGACAGATGCACCAGGGACAATAATGCTGACGTACAGGACCGAGGCACCGTGGACAATAATGCTGACGTCCAGAACAGAGACACCGTGGATAATAATACGGACGCCCAGGACGGAGACTCCGTGGACGACAACGTGGATCAAGCAGCCAGCACACTTTAAAGACTATGTATTGGACGTTAATCAAGAAGGGGGATATGATATATATGGCGGTCAAGCAAGACGAAGACGAGGCTCAAGAAGAGCACGCGCGCACCCGCGACAGCGGTCACAGACTGATTCCAAACCACCATGAGCAAAGGCTAGCTTCTTTCCGACTTGAACTGTACATAGTGTAAATAAGCGCAGATTTAACGGGAAAAGATGTCTTATAAATATATTCGCTTTGGAATGCCAGGTACGCTGGGAAACTTGAGAGCTGCTTGCCTCTCGAAGCGAAATGACGAGAACCTAGCTGGACAAAACTTATTTGAGGTGAACAGCCGTTTGCCTCAAGATAAATGGCTCGCAAATTTGTACCTGTGTAGCTATATTCTAGAATTGAAACCATGTTCCCAGTGACGCCGGTTACACCATTCACAGGCCAGCGGGGCTGCTTTAACAGAAACCGAAATCTTCATTCAGCATCAACTCGGGAAAACGAACAAATCAAGCATGATCAAGCAAAGTAGTTGACGTGGGACGCTAGGCTTACACCAGTCCCGCCAAAAAAACAGGGACCCGCACAGCGCTACCGAATGCGTGTACTTTCGACAGTTGTTTGTTGCAAACTAGGTCGTTTGAGAAGACAGTCCTTTAAACACCTCGGTAAACGCAGAACGCCTAGCACGCCGCAATTGCCACCAGCCACGAACATTTCACACGTTAATCATCTCTCCAATCAATAAGAGCTCAGAAACGGTGCTTAACTAGCTAAACACTTTCCGTTATGGGAGGGGCCTAGAGCAGGGCTTCCCCCCCCCCCCCCCCCACCCCCATAAATTGCCTTTAACGGCGTAAATATTGCTAAAGAAAAGAAGTTTCTTGGTGAATTAAAAAAACAAATTATCCGTCTAGACCCTTTAAAAGTGTGAATTGTTTTCTTTCGGTACCTATTTAGGTTCATGTATGGACTAACAATAATTGATCGACGAAAGTAAGAACTTTTATTTTTAAGAAAACTTCCTCGCATAAAACGAGTTTCCCGAGAAACGATTAAGTTCGGTCTTCTTCACTATCCTTCGAGCCTCCCGGAGTCATTCAATCGCACTTGGGCTTAGCCTTATCCAGACAATGGAAGGCCCCCATTCGAAATAGTGCCCCTAAATCCCTCGTTCAAGGGGAAAACCTTCCCGGGATATTTCGAAAATGAGTTGTTTCATTATACGGAGCGGGCTGTTCCAATAAACGGGTTTATTGTAACCGGCAACGCAGCCTGCTTGCGAACGACTGTGAAGTTTCACCTGTTTGGATCCTCCGGGCAGGTGTTTGGACATGTACTCCGTCCCCTATTTAACGTGGAGCGTCGACAAGGCTGTGAGTTGACCTAGACGAATCAGCACCAGGAACTTGAGGACGTAGGCCTCGCGCTCGGCCAATCGCGTGCGCTTCTTCCTTTGCGTTTATTGGTTCAAACGAGCCATAGCGTTGGCCACGCTTCACGACAAGCTCGGGCGAAGAGAAGTCGGGCCATCGATTTGCAAGAGTAAGTTTAGTGGAACTCGCAGTTTCGTTTGGCTGCGCTTTACTTTACGGTGATAACCCGCACGCCGGTACATTTTTGGTCGGCCATTTTTGGTCCGTATTTTTTGTTTTCGGCTAGGTAGACGCTGGTCCGAATTTTTTGTTTAGTAACGTTTTGTGTTGGCAGCTTTTTTTTGTTTTGGGGCCGTCCATTCATTGCGATGCGCTTACGAAAGTTCTCGCTCCGTGGCTTGCGTCGTCACGCTCTGGTTTTTTGCGCGAATCAAGGACAGAAATTCGTGACAAGTGGGTTATCGTGTCGCGCTCTCCTTGCCGAGCGTCGTGTCGGAAATGTCCGAGCCGGACGACGTCTATTATTTTTTCCGTATCAACTCTTACGTGTACGATCCTTGCTACGTGCCCAATACGAATGCTCCGAGAACCTGAGGGAGAGAATGCGACGAGAGGAGCTGCAAGACCACCGAGCTCTGGTTGGAATGAGTATTAGGCAGGCGTAAAGCTACGCAGAGAGCAAGTCGTCTGCTTCTTGCTTAAGAGTTGCGGTGACGTCAAAACCATGCCGAGCTCTGATTGGCCTTCATTCAAAAGATAGTGGGTAGACTTCAATGCTGGAGGCCTTGAGGTCCACCCACTATTTTTTTTTTTCGATCAACCAATAAAAGCTCGGCGTTCTGACATCACCGCAACCCCTGTGCAAGAAGCAGACGAACTTGCGTACGGCAGAGCTGCTTTTGTCTCCACTGCACTCTTTGAACGCGTGAGAACGCGGAACGGCGGCGTCCTAAGTTTGGCTCTTGCATTCCAACTCCTTCGCCGAGTGTAGTTGAGACAAAAGCGAGCTAGCTTTAGGCAAAGTAACTGGGTCGTAGGAAAGTAGCGCCAGACTCTCCGAATGGTCGCCATTTTTGGCTCATGCATTGAGCAATTCCTCCCTGACCACTTGATTCTCGGTGAGCCGATCTGAATTCGCATGGTGACGGGTACCTTTATGGAGAAGTTTCTTGTATAGACCTTTTTCATGGCAAACGCCACCAGGAGTTGTTCTAGTCTTTGACGTCCCAGAGAACTTCCGGTTCATTAAAAGTATGAACAAAGCCCACCCTAACACCGCTGTTTGAAATGTTGATGAAACGTTTAACCACCAATTCTCCAGGCGAACGCCAAAAGAACGCAGAACCCCCAGATATGATAAATATTTTCGAATACTCTTGTAAATTAACTTGCCTCCTCCAAGACGTTAAATTGACCAGCCGAGGGCCCTCGTTAAATCTCCAACTTTGATGTGCGTGTTGCGTTTATGCTTTCTAGCACTGGCGACATAGGCAAGCTCGACAGACTTGCAAAGACGGAGCGACCGGAAGTTGCTTGGGACGCAGGAGGCAGTTCATGTTTGTAAACATGAAAGGGGTCTATACCAAGATTTCGCTATCCCCACACCGGCGAGACGAGCGTACATCTTCGTACCACCATCATAGGCGGTGCTTGGAGGCACTGAAACACAATTGTCCCGTTTCTATTATTCGCAACAAGAACAACACAATTGTAAGAGATCCGCGGAGATGGGCACGATTGCTAAGTTGATTGCGTAGACAGCGCCAAAGACGCTTATAATGGCGAGGAACGCCTACTCAACGACGATGTTCCACTGTGATCTTGGTGCGACTAGATTAGAACGACCCCTTCCAAGCTTCGAAGACGTACACTCTAAAAAAAGCCCGTGCGTCCACTTTTCCGCACAACACTCGGAGAGCCAATCACCGCAACTTACGAAGGCAGCTCAGCGAATCATGATGCCGAAACATATGTTTAGACCAAAAAACGCTGTCTGAGTTGTGACATTAAGCAATGCAAAACGTCACGCTTGCATTGCTTAATGTCACAACTCAGACTGGAGTTTTTGGTCTAAACATATGTTTCGGCATCGTCATTTGCTGAGTTGCCTCCGTAAGTTGCGGCGATTGGCTCTTCGAGTGTTGTGCTGGAAAGCAGACGCACTGGTTTTTTTTAGATAGCGATTGCCGTAGCAACGGAGACCGATTAGCCAATCGCCTTGCGAGGCTTTGGTCTTCTGTATGTTAGTGTTTCTTTGTGTCCGGCTAGCAGGCAGGGAAGGCAATGGCGCTACTTTCCCAGGATCCGGTGACTTAAGATTTAGGTGTACCCACTAATCCTTCCAACCAGAGCTCGCGTTCTGACGTCCCCGCACACCCTCGTCTCCTCCTCTCCCTCAGTTTCTCGGCGCATAGCGACGGCGTCCATATATAGGCCAACTCAACTCCCTGACGTCACGCCACTACGGTGGCGCGGCTGTCGGCACTGCGCATGCGTAGATGCTTTTCCCTGACGCGAATCTGGTTTCTGCGCACGCGCAATGCCCACACCTGGTGTGGGTAAACGCGAGCTTGTTTGTAAGCAGTGTGTTGGTCTATATGCCTACAATTCGTTGCACCAATCGCGCACAAAAAAAAAAAAAAGACCAGGATTGCGGAGTATCCACTGTGCGTGATTTGTTTATTCGGTAATAGAAGACGCACAAAGACGACGTAAGCCATGATAAGGCACTTTTGGCGCTGCTTGATTTATACTATCATATTCTATCGTCGGCAGCGCTTTGATTTAAGGTTAAACAAAGCGCAAATTTGTTCAGTGGCTGCGTGTACATGGATGCGACATTGTCGCATTGAACGGAAAAGAAACCCATCACAGGTGCCCAGTTTCTCTGCTTCTTCTTCTTTTCTACCCAATCACAATCGGAATTCCTTGATTTTGATGCGCTACGGTCACATCCATGTATTCGCGGCTGCTGACAAGTAAAAGGGAAAAGAAAAACGCCAGCACATTTTAATATCAATCCGGAGCCACTGAGGTGATTGCATTATCTGATAAAAACCCCGAAGAAGGATGACGAAGCTACAATCTTGAAGGTATAATAGGCCACGCTTTGTGTTTCTTGGTTTGATAGTGAGTGAAGATTAGAATAATGATAAGAGCACCATCTTTTAATATCGAAAGTAATCTACAAGTAGGCGTCAGCATATTTTGAGAGCACTTTTTTTCTTATGTGCCTTAGGAGTTGGCCGGAATATTTCGCATAAAATATCCAATTTATGAAACGCTGAATCCTATGTTCGCGAACACTAAAGACGTGTTTTTGAAATCCTTAATTTTATTAAGGTATTGCCAACTACCCCTGCTACGAAAAAAAGGAAGCAGCCCTTTTTCGAAAGAGCACTCCATGTTTTTTATTTACTTTCTTGTGAACTCAAATTCACGCGCAATGTTCAGAATACGAGCGGTAAAAAAATGGACGCTGTTTTATAAATCGCACGTACGCGCGCCGTATTTAAAAAAAAAAAATATGGGGTATTGACAGTGCATAAACAAAAATTAAACAACTGGATAAACGGATAGAGTGCTTTTAGAAAGTTCGGTCATTATTAATCATTATAGGACATTCAGTATTATAAATGGCTCGAAAGTACTACCTTCTACGTCTACTCGTTCATAGGTTTAACTAAAGGACGCATAAAAAAAATCCTAAGCGTTATTTCGATTTACTAGTCTGGGCCAAACCCTCTTGCGTTAACGTTAATTTTTACTTTATAAACGTTTTGTTTGAGTAGCAGCAATTTACTTCCTTTGCCTTAATATCTAACCCTCGTTCAACCTTATTTACCACCATACTCAAAAGATATTGCTGCGACATTTGTGTGTTTTTTATAAGTTTGTGCCAGATCCGCAAGAAAAACAAAAAGAATTGATATTCATTTCTGGGGATATATCGGTGACGTCATCAACGTTCTGCCGCCTCCCCTTCTCTACCTTGAATGTGTTCTGAGCTTCTTTTTTTTTATTATTTTCGCTTTATAAAGAAGCAATATCGCGGGTCGCGGCTCTTTTATCTACTTTATATTTTTATGTTTTGTTTAGTTTTTTTCCTCAGTCGACCATTCTCTCACGTTCGTCGATAAACATCGTTTCTTGCTCCCCGCGGCTTGCGCTATATTTCTTAAGTTTGGAAACTCGGTTCTCCAAGTGTCTTTTTTTCAAACTTTCTTTTATTTGATTTTCTTCACTTTGATTGTTTGTTTTTTTGTTTGTTTGTTTGTTTTTAGTCGAGTTTCGCAACAAAGAAACGTATGGCTGGCGAACTTGCATTTTCGCTTAGAGGTCTATCGATTCGACCTGCTTTCTTTTTCTTTTCTTTTTTTGAAATGGAACAAAGGACCAAGCACAACACGATTCAATGACACTCTGGCTGCAGGTGAGCGAGATTTCGACGCTAGATTTTCACTTCATTCTTTTTTTTCTTCTTTGTTCTACGTTTCATATTTTGTTACACTGTATTTGCTTCAGGTAGTCCATGTTTTAGGTTTGGTTTATTCATTCACCTTCAGTGTCAAAGGTTGCATTGACACCCTCGGACACCTTACAGGTTTCGAATTTTAAATTTATGGTTCGTCGCCCTTGCTAATAGTTTATTCCGGTTACTTGTCTACGATATTTAATCACCTGGTTGCAGTGATTATATGAAAATGAGTGGTCTCATTCATCGTTTAATGGTGGGAGGTTATTACAGTTGATTGTTCCATTGGTTCGCAGTCACTCCATCCTCGAAATAAATGCAGCTTTTGTTTCATGTACTATACTCCCGAATGTTTGCAGATGATTACCGCATTTGTGTCTTCACTTTTGACTAAACTTCTGGATTTGTACGCTTTTCTCGTCATTTCTACCGTAAATTGAACTGAAATACTCTTAAACAAAAAAATAGTAATGGCTGCCGCAAGAAACTAAATTGTTATAATTTGAGTGGGTTTTTAGTGACGTAAGTTTATCCAAATTTTGTTTTGTTATTTTTGCAGCAAAGTTTGAAGCTATTTTTGTGATTTCGCATTAATTTCACAAAGAAATAGTGTTTTTTCTTGTAATATTTATCAGGTAATCATTTCTATAGGGTAACGTAGATCTGCACCACCATTACCATTGTCATTTACCGCTGAAAAATGCTTAAAATTTTAAAACATGTATTTAGATGTTGCTTATCTTTAAACAAAAGGTTTCATCTTTGGGTTTCTTGAAAGCTTTTGTAGTAAATGCGGTTATTTTTTTTTTGCATTATAACTACAACCGCGCCCCACCGATGAACAATTATAGCCCCCAAATGTTAACGCTTTGACTCTGGACTGCTAAAATTCGTAACGTATAACTTGCAAATTTCAAGCATGACCATTTCTTTTTCTTTTCTTCCTGATGTACGAAACTCACAAAACCGTCACGTTTGGTAGTTTTTGTTTTTCTATTTTCCTTCTCTTCATAATTTAGGTCAACCTAGATTGGAAAAAAAAATCTCCTAAGATAATTAAAAAAAAAAAAGGCGTTTTTTTTTTTTACAATTCATACTTTAGAGGTTTCACATCCTGCCGTTTTTGGTAGTAGCTTTCCCACAGTAAGCCTCGGTTTGCGGAGAAGCCGTACCCTGAGGTTCCCGATTTCGATTTAAAGTTCGTCAGTCACTATGAAGAGTGAAGCGGACAACTCTAAAAAGAGCGCAAATCAAATGCTGCAATTACATCAGTGAAATCTTCGCACGGTTATTACCATCAACTCTGAGCATCATCGCGTCGCATCCGCTCGCGCTCGAGCTTGACCAGGAAGGTCACAGCAACCGTTTGTCATCCTCAAACGTAAACCTATTCTAGAAAAAAAAATAAAAAAGAGTCTGAAGGCGCATGACGGGGAAAACTCGTATGCTACTTCTCATTACCCTCTGTTGAATTTTCCGATAAACCGGAAAGGATGCCACAAGCAATCGAAGCTAGCCAAGTAACCCGTGAATGCCACGGGACCTTTGAAAGAGGCCCAGCGACGTGCTTGGCGCTTTGTCACGTGACACGTTCACAACACTGGAGAGGCTAGGTGGCGCAAGTTACCGCCCGTTATAAAGACTACAACCGTTGTATACATCCATCCACCACGTAGCGTCGGCTGCGGTTCATTGTAAGGTGAAACAATCTACAGAGCAGGAAGGCAGTCATAGACTTGTCGCGTAACGTGAGATCAAGACTTAACAATGCAGCGGACCACAGAAACGGCGGTGACTTGCCGGCGGACGGCTCAAAAAGTAACTATAAATGCTGGTTCACACACTCCCGACTGCTTACGACCGAGTTCCTTAAAACCCCTTGGGATCTCTTAGGACGAGATTAGCACACTGGCGCCATCTGTCGAGTAGGATGGAACACTTGGCTTTTTTGTATATTTTTATTTCGCACACTCTTTTCTCTTTGTCCGAAAAGTTTTTAACAATGCTATAAGCGAGCATTTCTCATAAATTTTACGTAGATTTGATATTGAAAATGCTGCGAAACCTTGACTCTAGCTGAATGCAGGGTTGTAAAATTTACTTTAAAAATGTACCTAAGATACAGTTACAGTTACTCATACGAAAATGTACTTAGGTACGTACCTAGGTACTAGCTTAAAAATGTACCTAGGCACAGGTACAGTTACTTTAAAGATACTTTATTTATTTTCCCCAAATTCGTCAGAATATATTGGAAGTAAAGCTCTTTATACTAAGGATGCACACAAAAACGAGTTCGATAAATATGCTTTATTGGTGTCAATGCGAGAAATAAGGAAAACCGCATTGACATGAGCTTTCTAGGACACGTTATCTTTTTCGGTTTCGGTTTGAGATGAAGGAAGCAGGTCACTACTTTCCCCAAACAGAGTTCCGAAGCGATTCGATAAATTGGTGTCGCTAGAACGGCATCGCTAATCCACCGTTCGCTCAAACGAACACAGCCATTCGCTAAAGTATCGTTCGATGAAACATTATGGGCTGGGCTTCGTTCGCTAAAACGTCGTTCGATCAAGTTAATGCCTCCCAGGTCGTACCCAACTCACCGTTAATCACGGCACATGGTAGTGTGTTAAAACTTTCAGATTTATAGTCTCTACCATTTTGACGAAGCGAATAGAAAAGTACCTGTAAAAAGTAACTTCACTCAGTTACAAGTTACTAGAAAATGTACCTAAGATACAGATGCAGATATCGAGAAATGAAAGTACCTAGGTTTGTACCTCAGGTACAACAAAAGTACCTAGATACTGATTTCCAGTTACTTGTATCTAGGTACTTTACAACCCTGCTGAAATGCAATTTAAGGAACACCTCATAAATGGTGCCATCGCGCCATTGTGCTCTCTCGTCGTGAGAGAACACGAGAACTCGGTCGTAAGCAAACGCAAGTGGGTGTGCCCAGGGGCGGATTCAGAGGGGGGGTCCGGATGTCCTGACCCCCCTCTTGAATTCTGCATGTCTAAAACTTTAGGGCGTGGAAACGGGAAGGGGGGAGGGGGTCTTAAACATATGATACGCTGACCAACACCTGACCCCCTCCTCAAGAAATACCTGCGTCCGCCCCTGGGTGTGCCTTAACTTGAAAGAAGTGGAGGAGTCCTCCTCGGGAAGTAAGCGGCGAGCTTGCGATTGGTGCGAGACAGGCACGTAGCCAGGATTTGGTTTCGGGGGGGGGGGGGGGAGGGGGGGGAGGGGGGGGAGGGGGGGGATCTGCAAATGACAAAATGCTGTATGAGGGGGAGGGGAGAGAGGAGGTGCAAGCAAAATGGAAGATTTCAAGGAGAAGGGGGGCCCAGGCCCCATGGCCCCCCCCCCCCTCCCCTGGCTACGTGCCTGGTACGAGACATCTTCATGAAGCACAAGCAACCTAAAAAAGGAGTATATAGCGATCTGTTGAGCCGAGAAACTACAAAATTGAACAGAAACTTTGATTGAGTCAGACTTATAAAAATATATATTCTGAATGTTTATAACATTTGCGTTATCTAACTATACAAAAATATGAAGTCTTCTGGAAATGGCGCGATATTCATAATTTGATAGGTCCTCGTGCGGTTATTTGGTTCAACGCGAAAGGAAAATAAAAAGCCACTTTCACTGCGAATTTTAGGTACCAGACGTGTTGCCACGTCTTTGGCAAGGGTAGCCGAGAACTCAATACGCAATAGTGAGACGCGAAAATAAGACGCAAAAGTGTTTGTGAAATAAATCACGTGACTATAGTGACGTGACTGATCAAAGAAAAATGTTAATTTGGTTAAAAGAACGTTAGTAAAGGCAAGATGCAAGAAGTTTTTGGAAATGACGTCATGAATCACGTGACTAAAGACATAATTGATCACAGGGTATGACATCCTTAGTTACGTGACCTGATTGTATACGGTTGCGTCTCGAGTGAAGAACGAACAATTCATTAAGCAGAACACAAGATCATATGCACAGCATACGGACAGGTGATGATGACTGGAGTCGCAAAACGACTGTGCATAGCACACTAGCGCGTGTAGATGGCGATGTGCTTACTGCGCATAAATGCCATCGCTATGTTGAAGAACACGAGGCTTAGCACGCTGTCCTGCGGCAGCCCACGAAGGGAGGGGGGGGCGCAACCCCCCCCCCCCCCCCCTTCTTCGTGGTAACGTTTTTTTTTTTTATTTGGTAACGTTAAGTATTAAGTTGTGGAGCAAAGTGACGCCGAGCCACGTAATCACGTCGCGTGACGTCACGCTGTCACGCTGCCGATATTTGCGTATGTGCCGCGAATGGATTATGCTCACGAGACATTTGAGTGTTCAATAAAAAGAGAGCCTTAAATTTTTGTGCCATGCCTTATGGTCGTGATCTGCACTTCAAGGGTGGACGTTAATTTACGTAAGGTTTCGGCCCCAATTCATCGCGCGCTTTTGAACCATAAAACCAGAAAAATCTTTCCCTCCTCGGAGTTTATATTCATTTACAATACACTATAATCGTGTCACTTTCCTCACTTCCATAGAAAGTACACTCGCATAAAGTTTTAGTAGCTTAAAAATAAAAATACGAGGATGCGTAATGGTTCGATAAAAGCATTAATTCTCCTAAACACTTATGTACAAACTGGGGGCTCCGCCTTTATCCCTTCCCAAAAATCTCAAGCTTGCGGGTTCATTTCTCACATATTAATGCAAATATCTTTTAGTCTCGGAACATGGTGCACACGCTGCCTTTTCTTTAATACGAAGAGTCACATTTTGTGTTTTTTTCCCGTCTTTTTTTAAGTGCGCAAGCCTTCTTTACGATGTCGCCAAGACCTTGCTTGGTACCCGTTAAAATTTACGACGCTCAGGATAAAAGATGAGCGGTAACACCACCCGCCGTAAAACTCTCCACGGCTTTTGACCGCGCTGTCCGTGTCGCCTTTTTGAAGTCTTGTATATGCTTTATTGTCGTTGATGGTAACAACATATCTTTCGTAATCTGCCTTGAACATCGGATGTACCAGTTTAATTTGAATTTATTTAGTTTGTTTGTTTTTGTACCCAGCAGCCGCCCAGTCTGTGTTTGAGAGCAAGTGCAGCTGCTATGGTGCGTCTTTGAATCCTGGTTGATCTAACAAGGTTTTTGTTTTATGTATCGTCGTGTTCGCACATTGTTGTGTGTTCTTCGTCAGTCCTTTTTGTGATACCCAATTTCTTTTGCGGCCAGATTTTTTCTTTTTTTTTTATGGGCAATATGTTTTTTTAAGCACGTGCACAAGAGCCGGAGAGTCCACATAAAGGTTTGCCTGAACTAATGCATTCAAATTTGCAAAAGTGCAATTTTGTACATGTCTTCTTGTTTCATATACTTGGTTGGCAATAGTTTCTTTTTTTATCGTCAGAGAATTTATAGGGCTGCTTCTTTTCAGAAATAGCGTGTATTTAGATTCTCGTTTAAAACAAAAAGAAATAATAATTTACACACGCTAACATATTTGAAACCCAAATTTCTGTAATATGCAATCTTTATGGACTACCTGGCTGCTCCTCAATTACTTATATTTTTATTTCTTTTACGTGTGTAGTGCAAATTTCAAGGCTTCTTTCCCTTCTCTTATCAGCATAAATTATTCGGCCTTTACTCAATCTAGTAAGCATTTTATTTTAAATTCTGTTCGTTTTTTCCAATCATTATAACCACTTTATTTAGTTTCTTCCGAACGAACGCGACTTAGCCTTATCTGATATTTTTTGTATATGAACTCAATTGCTTTTAAAGGTTAGAGTCGGAAACAAAACACGAGCCAAACGATCCGTCCCAGATAAAAAAACAACAAGCAAAAAGAAACAAGGGGAAGGAAAGTGATAGCTGCCGACCCCGACCCCAAAGTGCGTTCCTTGGGTCTTGATGCAAGATAAGTAAGTACCTTATCTGTTTTATCTATTCTTGTACTTTTCTTCTTAACAAGCCGTGCTTTCTCTCACAGGAAAGTGTCTTTTTTTAGTTGTAGTTTGTAAACTTGCTGGCTGTTAAATGATTATTTGCGGCTATTTCGACGTGGATTCTTTGTTGCTTGGTCGCGCAGTGTAATTTTCTTTGACCCGAATAGGCAATTTACTCTGCCTTTCTTCAGGTTGCCCTACAGAATAAAACAAAAGTGGATTATTTTAGCTATTTCTATATCGACTATTTTTACTTTTGAACCTACGAAGATACTTAGCGAATTCGGTTTATAATGCCAGTTTCAGACAATGGAGCCTATTTTTAGCATGAGTTCAGTTACCGTTCACACACTTTCTTTAAAACGTATAAGTTGATTGCGCCCCTCAGGCCAACAGTAGGTTTTTTTGTTTTTGTTGTGTGTGTGTTTTTTTGTTTTTTTTTTTGTTATGAAAAGAGGTGATCACGATTTTCTAGCCGATGAGTCCAGAACAATAACGTTATAGTGAACGGTTGTTATAGCAATTCGATTGTCGGCATTATTTTTTATCTTCAACTCTGCTCTTCCATGGCGGTGAGTCATTCATCTCTTCGCAGTCCCCAAATGTGTATGCGGGACGATTCCTTGTTTTACAACCTAATATTAAGTCTAAATAAACCTCCTTAGTTGGACATGAGTGCGCACATTCACGTGTTCCTCTACAAGCACATGTCAATTACACGTTTTAAATAGCACGAGTTAAAATTATATCTATAATCATTAAGAGTGTTTTTACTGTGGCGGGGATGTAGGCTTTCTTTTTTTAAGTTTTCCCAATAGGCCGTGAAGGAATTGTGTGATACTCAACAGCCAAGGAAAAACTAGGAATCCACACTACAAATACAAACCAAGCACAAAATAAATACTCGAGGGCGGCCGCTAAATTTCTCAACCTCTTTCCTCCTTAAAAATATTTTGTTTTTAAATATTTACGATTATTTGTATATGTTAATTCCACCGCTCGAGAAAGCACGTATTATCCGCGTCTTTCAATGTTTCGGCCTCATGCTCGTGACATCGTGATGACGGTGGTAATATTTAATTGGTATCGAGACTATATTAAGAAAATCTTTGTTCATTGTATAAAGGTACAGATATCTTAAGATCCTCCAGAGAAAAGCTGCAGAGGCGCCTGCAATTGAACCTTATGCCCAACTTTTATTGTTTCTTGTTTCCGCGTGTTCGCAAAAAAACGTAGTGACATTTGCTGTGCCCGCAAACCTAACCAGCACTTTCCTTTTTTACGTGCTTGTCGCATCTTCGATTGAGCTGGGTTTTGCCAGGCACGTGCAAAGACGTTTCGAAACGTTTCATGAGCTGGGTATTTTTACGCATGTTTATCTTGCGACCGTGAAGCACGACGAACTTCGCCCCTTTCATTTGACACCGCTTGCGACAGCAGAGCCGCTTTAATTGTATTCTTAATTAACTCTTCTCTCGCGAAATTCTTTGCCAAACATATGAGGTGCCTTTAAGCTCCGCAGCGGCTTGTGCCGCGAAAGTTTCGGGGCCACTACCCGCAAATTGGAAATGCATACCTTCTCACGCGATCGATCGAAACGCGGCGTCTTTATGCGCCACGCTGCCATTTCTGTCCAGGTTAATTATCATTTAAATTAAGGTTACCGGCGCCAATTTTTCAATACGGATTTGATTTTACTTTTTATGTTTATAGCGTGTTAAGTTCATCTTATATTAAGACTCTAAAGGAAGTTTCGTAAAAGGAAAATGCGGAACATTCTTTTCTAATTAGGGTATTTATTCGTTTATTAATTAGGGTAATAAAGACGCAACCTTCTATCTTATTTGTTATTTGTTTTACATTTGCCTTTTTACTATATACCGTGCTTAGTTGCGTAGATTTAATTGGTTCTGTTACCGGTCAAGAGTAGGTATAAATTACTGAAGTTCATTTAACTTTCATATGTGTAAGCGGGAAAGCCAAGCAGTGAGCGCTTTGGTACGAGCACATATCTTCAAATACGGGTCTATTGATTACTTCAATAAATTCAATAATTTTATAAACTAATTTTGTTTTAAAATGTAGCACAGGAAAAAACATTCTTGCTTTTTTTTTTTTTTTTGCTTTTAACATGTTTTGTGATGTGTTGCCAACGATAACCAGATTTTCAAGCTTGAGGCCATTTTATGCTGCCTTCTGTTCCTATTAAGACATGGTTCAGTCTTGATTTAATATTATTCTTAGTATTATTTTACAATCCATAGTTTTCATAAAGCATTAAATCTTGATTGGAGCTGAAGGTTCATTCACAAATTAACCCGACTTATCGCCACCCTTCAATAGACTAATCAATCAATAAATTTGTTGATTGATTGAACAAATGAATGAATGAATGAATGAATGAATGAATGAATGAATTCTTCAAATATATTACACCAAAGACGTTAAAATTACACTTTTTTACTATTTTTCTATGTCAGAAATGGCATATTGCATTACCGTTTTAAACTTCACGTTGTGACGCCTACAGAAATGTAAACACGGGAAGCATTTTAAATTGAAGTAATTTTTTAAGTTATTATTTAAACAGTATAATCACGCTAGATGACAATCACGAGCATGCTGATGTGTTTTATAGTGCAAGCCTGTGTCCTAAAAGAAAGAAATACTTCAAAAATATTAAACCAGGCATCTTTTACTTTTTTCTGACTTTCTTCAGTACAAGATTCCGATTCAACGGCAACAAAAAAAAAATATCGCAATTAAAGCATCACTCGAATAATCCAAAGGTTAATCGATGAACTGCCCAGTCCCGATATGCGTTAGGTGAGGGCGGATTGTGATCGGAAAGTCTCGTGAGAGTCGCTAGCCCTCATCAGTAAAAGAGTGTCGCTGCGGCCGACTCTGTCTGTGTCGTGGTGCGGCTCGTT
Source organism: Ixodes persulcatus (assembly GCA_013358835.2). NCBI lineage: Eukaryota > Metazoa > Arthropoda > Arachnida > Ixodida > Ixodidae > Ixodes > Ixodes persulcatus. The sequence continues at coordinate 271,357 of JABSTQ010011555.1, forward strand.
TGTTGAAGTTGCAGAGTCTAAAATGTTGTAATAGAAGATTATTTAGCCGTAAGTTTATAATATTAGCCTCTTGACATCCGCGGCCCTCACCGAGGAAATTGAAGCGGTGTAACCCACACTACCGAGAAAATCATTTAATAACACGCACGCTGCTGCGTTGCTCGGTTCCACTCGCTTGTTCCACTCGCTGGCAAATATATTAGAATAGTTTGTTTCACTTGCTTCAGTTGTCCTGACAACGAACTGTTTCCGGATCGTAACTACAAGAGGCACTCTCTCCTCATCGCACCGTAGCAGAATTGTTTAACTCCGGAAAACTTACCCACACCATGGCACAGTAAAGGGAAACATGGTTTGCAGCGGAACTCAATTCCACGGTAATTTCCAATACAGCACTAACTTCTCCTCGTGCGAAACGTTTATATAACTGCAAAAGCTAAAAGTTATAAAATAAATGCGTAGAACCTCCGATTTCACAAGCCCACAGTACTAGTATTATTTTATCCGGGTTGGAATTCATTGTTTTCTTGAAGTCCCACGCTCGTGAATCGATACGTCTCTTTTAAAGGAAACAAATATTTAACATAAATAGTGCAGTCCACCCGCAGACAGGCGTCCGTCGTGATGATGCATGCTTCCCAACGTCTGCCTGGAGAGACGACGCCTTCACAGGAGCGATTATTTAAGTTTAGGCCGTGCGCTGGTAACACGATTCGATCTTCACTGAAGCATCGAACAGTACCGCGCCATTTTCCGCTAAACGTTTTCTCCCACAAACAATATATGCGACAAAATAAACGCAAGAATCGACACCGTCTCGTGCATGAACGTGGATAGCCTATGGGACGGCCATGATTCTATCCCCTCTTTGATGATGCGCGACAGTAGAGCCACCTCTAGGTCGGTAAATAAGTACAGTAGCCATTAAAATAAACACTAGCCAACGCATCTTTTTTCGTTGTTTTGTTTTGTGCCATCAGGTAGTATTATGTGAAATTAACCTATTTCTGCCTCGTTAATTTACTTTATATATATATATATATATATATATATATATATATATATATATATATATATATATATATATATATATATATATATATATATATATATATATATATATATATATATATATAAGTTTGACATACTCACACTCAATTTATCGCCAACAACTGAAGGCGAAGCGAACATAAGCAACAATGTGCGGTCATGCGTTAAGGCACCTTTTGCCAGTGACTGTGCCGAAAATTCTCAACAAACATTACTCTAAGTTGACTCTTGGCTGCTGTAGTAAAGAAGAAAGAAATTTTAGTTTGCGAGTACTTTTGATGACCCAATTTCCATTTCCAGAGAAAGAAACTGAAGTACTGACATTCTCTCCACATAACGGTGAAACAAAAAATCAACAAAAGATGACGAGGTTCGAAAAAAAAAAAAATTGTTCCTCTTTTTCTTTACAAGCGAAGAAAAAAAAAAACGTTATTGTGTCCTTCTTCAAAAGCCGACTATCATCATCAGCGCTATGAGTACTGCGCCCACAACCGCCATCAAATGCCAATGGCTTCCAATCGTCGCGGAGTTGCGCTTTGTGAGCAGCCAACTCAGATTACGTGGCGCCATCTCGCGGGTCATTTACGCCCTTTGAAAAGCCCTCGCCTTACGCGAGACGTTCAGGCTTACCTTACTTGTGTTTGTTTGCGATCATAAATGGCGCTTTCTGCGCATTATTTCTTTTAACTTGGAAGAACATTGCGACCCATTCAAAGAACCCCTCGGGGGCTCTTAACATTCTGTACGCTTTTTTTTTTTTTTTTATCTCTTGAGTTTCATTCCATTCCGCTGTGGCTTCATACGTAGCTTCTTTTTTTTTTCAGCAACATAACTGAAGTAGAAAAATAATACACAATTTCTGCTTGGGACACGTACGTTTACGTCTGACGTTCGCTGTCTACGTTGGACGCTATTACGCAGCCATTTTACGGCTCGTAATTTAGTTTTACAGGTTAAGACTTTACAGGGTGTTACCTGTTGAAGGTCTTAACATTGTTTTTTTGTGTTTTTTTTTTTGTTTTCTTTCATTCTGTCTTGGGCTTGTTCTATTTTTGTTTCTCATTCTTTTAGGTTGAACGGCGTTTCTCCAATGCGGCTAGACTGAGAAAGTAGGGTGATAAACGAGCCAGTGCCCGTGTGAAATAAAAGTGGTCTCTTGGGCAATAGCGAGGGAATCCCATTTTATTAACGGTGCAGACGGTCTCAATGATACCTGTGTCGTTCTGTGTGTGTGTGTGTGTCTTTGATTTGTTTCATCTCGCTTTAAATTTATTTTGTTTTATTTTCTTGTTTGGGAAGAAAGATAAGTTAATATTGAGGATGAAAATTGTTGCCTGGACTTAAATGAGAATATTTTATCTTTTTTTTTTCTGAGGCGAGGTTTTTAGTGCTGGCTCACAATCAATAACTTGTAAACAAAATCCTCGATGAGTAAACGAAAAATATATATATATATGAGACGTAGTATTTATATTGACAGCTATGAGACGCTTGCCCTTTTTTTTAGATTTCGCTGGCAGGTTTGAGGGAAAGAACTACTTTTGTCACCGTAACCTTAGAGGCTTTGAAAGTAACTGAAAAGTTCTAAGAATTTCATTTACGTGCAAGTTAGAAAACTGTGCTCGAATAATAAATCAGAATCGGCATTTGCAGACAGAAATTATATCTAACGTGTGGTTTTCCTTCTGAGCCACTTTTTATATTGACTCTTTCCATACATGTTGTTCTGCATTGGTTATTCAATAATTGACCCCTTTAAGTTTGGACAGTGACTAATTTGTCTTTTGTATTCGAAACATTAGGAAACAATTGAACCTATGTGTCCTTAATGTACAGAAAAACTTTGCAACTGAAAATAATATTTCCAGAAATATGAAACATTTTATTTTCTGTAAATTAAATTTAAACCGAATAACATAACGCCATTTTGTTTTTCGTGGTTAGTTTAGAGGCAAGTCATAAGTTTCAAATGCCTCATTTAGTGGTTTTAAATAAAGAACAAATATTTAAAGTACTATGATAAAATATAATCTACTGACTTCAGCAATAACTATTCTTATGGTGAGCGAGGCCATCACAACCAATATTACAATTTCCTTTTATGTTATGTCCTAATACGCTACCAAAATTTAGTCACTCCACTTGCCGACTCCATAAATCCTCAAATATTTGTGGATCTTTTTTTTTTTCTTTTGCTGAGGGGAGTGGAGTGGGGGGGGGGGGGAGTTGAGGGGGAGAGTTGGATATGGGGGATGGGGGCACGGCTAAAGTGAGTTACGTGTAGTTGCAAATCCGTTCCATCTGCAAAACAAGTTCCTTCGCGTCGCCCGAGAAACTGCACTAAGAGCTTGGCAGGGAAGTCGGTATAACAACGTACTCCGTTATTCGCGAAATCGGGGCGAGCTAACGCAAAGCAAAAACTCGTCTTGAGCTGAGAACGATGAGCTGTTTCGCGTACCGTTCTTCGTCCATAAACAAACGCGAATCCGGACGGATAAAAGAAAATCTGAAAGCGGCATACACCATCTCGCTCTCAACGTGCATCTGTGCAGACGTCCCCTTTCCAACCTCCCACAAAACAAAACAACCAGTCCCTTCGACAAAAAAAAGAAGAGAGTGACAGAGATGTGTTGTCCAGAAACCCTAGCCACCTAACGACTCACGAGTAGAAAAAAAACAGCATAGAATCCATAACGACTAAATAAACGAGAGAACAACGTGGGTACGCGACGTGTGCCCAAATTTACGGAGCTTCCGATTTGGGCACCCGAGCTTGCAGACACCCGGAGCGCTAAGGCGATTTGGGGGTCAATCCCCCATGGAGACATAGCAACGCCTCCAGAAAGCCGAGATCTATCTGGAGGGATGCAACAGGAAGGAAACGCGGAAGACGTCTTGTTGGCTTAAGCGCACATCTAGCATACGTGCATCCTCCCTTTTTTTTTTGTCATTTTGGTTTTGTTTTTCTGTTGTTTTTGTTGGTTTTGCATAAATGTACACGTCCCATATTTGCGCGCCGCATATCTTATATTTGGGAACAGGGTGTTGTTACGGCCCGCGTTCTGGAACGTAGTCGAGCAAGCTCACGTCTGCATTTTTTTGGGTTTTTTTTATTTTTCTTTTTAGTTTTTAATAACGACGGCAGATCCATGCACGTCCGGTGATGCACACAATCAGCCTGCACGCATTATGACCCAGTTGAGACCACCATAACATCGCCGCGCTTGATATATATATATATATATTGTTACGGTGAAAAAGATGATGATTTATTTATAGGTCGGTAATGGTGGTAGACAGAGGATTGAATTCCTTCCTGCGAGCGCGCTGGCGATCCTCTACCTCTTCTCTTTCTAGGCATCTCATGAGCTCTGTAATATTACCCCCCCTCCAAGAAATCACGACGTCTCGTCGTTGAGCTACGTGGTGGTTGGGAGGGTGTATGGCTTGAGCCGAAGCACGTGCACTGAGTCTCTTTCTCTGCGACGTCTGTCACTTTGTTGCTCGAGGGCTTCAATGACATATGTAACGTCGCTCAACTGGTGATGAATCCGGTATGGTCCTGTATAGCGGTGGAGAAGTTTGTTAGCAAGTCCGACATGACGTTGGGGTGTCCACAGCAATACAAGGTAACCAGGAGAGTATTTGATGTGTCGATGAGAGCTATCGTAGCGCGCACACTGGCGTTCTTGTGAGTCAAGCGTGCGTATCCGAGCTAATTGACGAGCTTCTTCAGCCCGACTTATGGCATCGGATGTAAACTCGGTGAGGGAAGCGTCTGGTTGGGGTGGAAGGAGGGAGTCAAGCATTAATGGTGGTTCACGGCCGAAGAGAAGGTAAAAAGGTGTGAAACCAGTAGTGTCGTGGCGGGATGAATTATATGCAAAGGTGACGTATGGCAGTGCATCATCCCAATTTCTGTGATTTGATGACACGTACATTGACAGCATGTCGGTTAACGTTCGGTTCAGCCGCTCAGTGAGCCCATTGGTTTGTGGGTGGTAAGCGGTCGTCACTTGATGGTGGACCGAGCAGGCCTGCAGTACTTCAGACATAACGCGTGACAGAAAGGAACGTCCCCGGTCACTAAGAAGTTCTCGCGGTGCGCCATATTTTAATATGACGTCCTCCAAAAGAAACTGGGCCAGGTCAACAGCAGTACTGGTTGGGAGAGCGCGTCTTATAAGAAGCTTCAGAGCTGGATCACGACGCTGTTCGTGAGCGAGGTTGAGGAGCTGCGATATTGGATACCACCATTACCCCGCACCTCCACCAAAGAATGTTACGGTGAAAAAGATGATCATTTATTTATAGGTCGGTAATGGTGGTAGACAGAGGATTGAATTCCTTCCTGCGAGCGCGCTGGCGATCCTCTACCTCTTCTCTTTCTAGGCATCTCATGAGCTCTGTAATATATATATATAGATATAGATATATATATATATATATAGAGGGGGGATCGGTGGCCGAGTGGGCTAGCGCACACCAGCTTGGAGACGTGGAGCGAAAGCTCGCGCTGCAGAACCCAGGGATCCTGGGTTCAATCCCCACCCCTGCCCGTTTCGATCTGGATGAGCATCGTACCGGCGTGCGGTCGTGTATCACTACTGCGTGGTGCACGTTAAAGACCCCAGGCTAGCGGTTGTACCGCACTGGCCAAATTGCTTATCTACAGTGGGTAACAATGTCGCCATGTTCTGACAGACTAAACTCCTGCTGTATAAACAACTAACGACTAATTTGTTTTTGTTTGTTTATATATATATACCAGTGAATGTTGAACAAAACGTTTTTCCACCGTTAGATCGAAGCCCGCAATAATACTGCAGTTAAGTTAATATTATAAAATGAGAAGAACAGGCCGTGTCTTTCGAACACCAGGCCTCCAGCACGTGCTTGTTGCCTTCCGCCGTGCTTTGGCTGCGCGCGCATTCTCGACGCTCACGGGTCGCCCCGAAGCATGATGGAAGGTCACGCTGGAGGCGAGACAACCGAGCGACCTCACTGCTGTTCTTGTCCTGTCAGTAACTATAGCTTCATCGTGATGGTGAGGGCTGGGGTGGACTCACTGAAAACAGCCTCTCAGCTAACCCTTATAAATATTATTAATGAGTTTCTGTTAAGTTTCTTACGTATTCCATAAGAATACATTAGAAACTCCATAAAAACTCATAGATAATTTTTGTAAGAGAAGACTGCGCGAAAGAAACCCTGCCAAGCCTGGGGAGCGCGAGCGCTTGTGACTCCATTTCACGTGCCACTTCGCTCGTGCCCCAACTTTGGCAGAGTACTTTTTTTTTTTTCCACACAGTTTTAATTTACCTTTTTGTTTTTTTGAGCAAGCTGATTGTCAGTGCTAAGCGCTTCGTACGCAGTATAAGAACACGTTTTATACCCTTGTTACACGGGCGCACTTAACTGCAGTTACGATGAGCCACAGTTAGCGCACAATATTTGCCGACAACATACTGCGGCTATGCAGTCAAAGCTATGGGCGAACGTGCGCTTGAGCATCTTGAGCACCCATCGAAGCAGTGCACGCGCGCTCTTCGCTTCTTCTGAAATAGCTGTCCGAGAGTATAGTGCGGTAACTGTGGTGCCACGTAACAGCAGTTAAAGCTGAGTTAACCACGGTTAAGGGTGCCCGTGTAACAGGGGTATTAGTTACAAATATTGTGTTTGTATTTCATTTGATTTAGAGCACGGATAAACTGAGAGTGTACATAGCTCCGGGCCAATCTTGTAAAATCACCGGTCGAGAAAAAAAAATGAATAATAGACTAAATAGTCTCCGCTTTCCTCCTACGCTTTTGCTCATCGATTTTTTTTTCACGTCCTGATCATTTGTTGTAGTTTTTTTTTTGTTTTTTTTTTTTACTGTTTGAACTAGGTACGACTTGAAACTTTGGGCGCGTTAGAGTAATGATTATAAAGGAACGAAAAAGGTGCACGAAGGACAAGCCAACATGACACAGCAGTTTCGCCTGCGTGTGATGTGTGTGTTTTTGTAAATTTGTGTGAATTGGTATAGTGAAATAGCTAATATTTTTTTTGTTTATTGGCTGCACGACGTTTCTCACATTTGAACATTTCCTGGTTGTACAGTAAGCTCACCTTGAGGTAATTCCTTTAACTCGGTTACTGCTGAAGCTAAATGTATCAACATGAGTGTCATATTTTATCATACAACTAAAACAGAAATACCGGCTGCATTTTTTTTCCATTCAAGATGTTTTGGATAATTTGTTTTTGTTTTTTTTACGAGTAAAGTTGTTGGACACAAAGACTCTGCGAGTGAGTACTGCGCCACACTGTTAGCGAAAACACGACACCACAGTTTTGTTTTTCATTCATCTTCTAAGCCGTTTTGGCAGGCATAATATTTCATGTTTAGGTAAGTGGCGCAAATGAACACTTTCTGCTGCAACAGTAGTTTTTGTGATACTAGTCCTTTGTCACTTAAAGGCAGACAGAAAAATAAACGGTAATCGCTCGTTCGCGCTGGCACTGTCGCGCTGTGTACAGAACTTCATTTGCAGCTTCATGAACAACTAGAAGTTTCTGCGGATGCCGACCCGGTCCCCTGAACACACAAAATGTTTTACGTTCCCGCTGAAGAACATTCATGTTTCATATTTTATACAATGGTTCCTTCACTTTCGTTCCTAGTAGGTGCGTGGAGTGAAGTACGGTAGAAACTAGGAACCTGGAAGTGAGTCCTGAATAAGAAATTCACACTGTCGGAACCACTTTTGAAGCTTTCGTTTGTATACAAGTAAATATAGAGCGAGATAAAGAGCGAGAAAGAGAAAGAGAGAGAGAAAGAGGAAGAAAGAAGGCTTCCTCACTTCAAACATCCTGTATACCTAGTGCAGGTTATTTCATCTTTCGGCTGTTTCTTACCATAATCTCGGAAAGTTTTCCGTCGCGAGCTCAAGAGGAAAAGGTGCACTTCTTGAGAAAGGCCCCTTCTTGAGAAAAACTCGAGCCGAGCAGGCAAAATTTTGAAAGCGGTGCAAAAAAAAAAAAGAAAAAAAAGAGGAACGCAGCCTTAAGCAGTTTGGAAGCCTAGTTTTTTCAGCACACATCAAAGCACACTTTGTGCACCAGCCGTAGAACGCCATCGTCTTGGTCGCCGAAGCAGTGTGTGCCGGTTAAAAGCACTTTCTCGAATATACTGGATACAGCAGAACTTCTTTTTTTTTTTTTTGTTGCTGGCGATCTTGTTGTTTGCAGAAGGAGACAGTGGCGCTGCACGATGCAGATCATGACATATTCCTGTTCGTCTGCCATTGCAGATTTCATGAAGCTTGGTCGGCTTCCACAGACTGCGGAGATATCTAAATTCAAATTTCGTGCATGCGATGAACACTGGCGAATATTTTATTATTGCGATATTGGAGCTAGTTGAATGCGTATGGCTTATTTATAAAAGTAATCTTTTCAGAGATGCCGAATTGCGATCTGGTGTCGTAGGTATTTCGGCACTTAGAAGATTTACGTTGTAAAACACAATCAAGATGTAATATTTATGATATAAAAATGTTTTTAATATGTGAGACCAATTTTAGAGATATTGTTTCATTGCATTCTCGTTCATAAATGAAACCGAGTCAATAAGTTGATAATGAACAAATTTGTTTCTAATTATTTACTTATTTTTTATTCTAATTTTTTTTTTTTAATTAATAATAGAAAGCTTTGAGTTTGATAATTCCGGATCCGTTTCTTCTTCACATGTAGTTAATTTCTGTGTTCTCCCGCATTTCGATCCCTTGTGATCGATTTCTTTAGACCTATTTCTACCTTTGTTTGACTTCTCATTTGCGTTCATTATACTTGCCTGTGCCACACCCCTAATTGTTTATATGGACTCCAGAATAAATGATCGACAATGACTATGGGCCAGCAACTGTCAATATACATTTATATTGTTTTATGCACAGACGCATTGCATTTTAAATATGAATTCGTCGGCTAGATTCTTTCACTTGATGATCAGGAGCTTTTAACCCAAAACAACGATGATGAAATAGCAGTTACGAAACTGCTTAAGTACGAATGTTTACGATATCCGTATCGCAGACATTAGATTCGCCACTGGTTGGAGACATATTAAGCTCGCTTGCTCAGACGTTAATGGGGTATGTGCTCATCGCAGAGAACCTGTTTGGTTCCGCCTTACAGAATGTAAACTAACGCTTCTAAGCAGACATGTACGTAACACATTACTAGTAACGAGTTACTTCTACCTAGATACCTCTTTCGGTAACGAGTTACATGTTTAGTTACTTTTTTAGAAAAGGAACGACTGGCGTACTTAGTTACTCAAAAGGCCAAGTGACGAGTAACGGTATTTTGTTACTTTTGAGGAGTAACGTGTGCAACAACGTTTAAACAGCCTCGCTTTAATTCTAACCTGAGTATGCGTCTATTGCGACAAAGCCAGATGGGAAACCCGAAATAGAACTATACAAAATCACGGTATAGCAACGTTTATTGCTGAGCACGTCAGTCGAATTCTACAGCGGGGAATGTCCTCCACCCAGCGGACACCATAAGGTTCGTTGGTAGAACCTTTGAGAATCGTGTACAGACCCAATGTAAAGCCGGAGGTTGCCAACGCGTGAAGGATCAGGACCCCAGTGTCAACTTGGAACTTTAGAAGCAGAGAGAACAAAAGAGAGGGGAATCCCAGATTCACCTGCTCTTCCTGAAGCCGTTCATTCGAGCGTGTCTGTGGTATACGACTCTTCAGCGTCGCCGGAGATGTATTCTCAATGAAGCGGGGGAAACATAACTGATGAAAATTTTGAGTGGGAGCTACTGCCTAATTGCGACGACTACTGAAAAGAAAACAGTAAACCATGAAACAAAAGCAGTCGTGTGTTCGGTCGTCAGAGTAACGAGAAAAGTAACTCGCTAAGTTTGAGGTCAAGTAACGCGTTCCTTTTGAGAATAGGTAACGAGTGACATATTTAGTTATTTTTTTGAGCGACTGACGAGTAACCGTATTTAGTTACTTTTTTAGGGGTAACGATTACATTCCCGCTTCTAAGGCACTTTAGACAGCCCGCGAAAATCCGCTTCTCAGCGTATAGCGCTGCAATTTACTACAGATGTACAAGCAGGTGGTAAATGCTTACAGTGAAAACAAAAACAAAAAAAAACGTACCTCGTTTAAAAAAGAAAATAAAAACTCCTGTGTCGGGCCATCCACGCCGCCACTTCGCAGACGATGCACATGTAGAGATACGTTCTGCCGACAGATGGCGTACGCCGCGTCCAGGGAGCGCCGGCCGATTCCGGCTCTTTTGCGAGATCGTCTGCTATGAACCCGAATCGGCCGGTGACCAAAGTGACCGATATGACGGTACTGTCATACAAGTATTCTTATTTGTGTGACAGCCTCACGTGTACTTGTATTCTCGGTATTCACTTGTAAAAGCGCCGTTCACACACTTGCAACCGAGTACGACTGTGAGAGACAAGACCGGTTTTTAAGCCTCTTGCGACGACTTAGGACCAGCTCCGCAGCAGCACATCCGGTCCTAAGACATCGCAAGAGGCTTGAAAACCGGCCTTGTCTCTCTCTGTTGTACTCGGGTGCAACTTTGTGAACCAGCCTTTACTCGGTTGCAAGTGTGTGAACGGCGCTGTAGTCAAGTAGATTCTTACTTACATGACACGACTCAGACGAAGCATTTAGACGGTTTTCTTGTAAGACGCATGCGAAGCGCAAGTTTGTCTGCCTCTTTTGCGGGGTTCTGATGACGTCGGAACGCCGAGCTCTGATTGGCTCTGATTGGAAGGATAGTGGGTAGACCTGAAAGCAAGCTGGCTCTAAGGTCTACACACTATCCCTTGATCAGAGCCAATCAGAGTTCGGCGTTCTGACGTCACTGCAACCCCTGTAAAGGAAGCAGACAAACTTGCGCTCCGCATTCGCAGTGTAACCACGGCTTAAATCATTAATTAATTGGAATCACTATTATTGCGCGAGTAAACGTATGCTACAGACAGCAACAGGGGGACAATAGTAGAGGAGAACTGCAGTTGTCCCGCTTCTAGCGCGAACTTTTTACCTTCCACAATGCATCCTGCACCTGGTGCGCTTGCGTGCAGCCAAAGCATGGCAGAAGGCATGGAGCGCATGCTGGAAGCCAGTCGTTCTAGAGAAACGCCCTACCGTTGCCATCCTGTTAGTTATTTATAATGTGCCTCGATCACTTGAAACGAACGTTAATTGAGCGAGTACATCGCGTGCCTTTCTAGTGGTGAATTCGGGTGGTCGCCTCTCTCCTCTGACCTCGATTCAGCAGAGCGCCCCCTCTTCGCCACCAGAGCTACTCGGGATCCTTTTCAGCCGATCACAACTGCTGGCTTCAGAGCGCTCTGACATTCTCAAACCAGTCACGGAATTAAACTTTCTTGACTATTGGTAATGCATTAAAAACAACACGATCTTACAGCGTACGATTGAGCAAAATTTATGCTCGCAACGTGATGAAATGACGCTTAGTGACGTAAATTGTTTTACGCAGCGGCATGTAAAAAAAAAAAAAAAGTAGTATGCGATTTTATTTTTGCAGAACGGAACGAAAGCCAATGCTTGGAAAAAGTTGTCAACTCATCGCGTTCTCGACAGTGAACGCGCTGCGATAGCGGTCATGCGTACGGCAGAGCAGGTAATATAAAATGGTTAATAAATCACATTTTTCTCACGGCGAAATATTGTGCGAGCAGGATATAGCACATATCGCCACGTGACACAAATCGCAGTGCATTATATTCGGTTCTTCCTTTATTTTACAACACAAACCTTTGAACGCACTTTTACCAAACCTGAAAATTTCTTGAAGCGACCACAAAACCCGGTAAAACAGCGGCGAGCTCTGCGAGCTGCTTCGTCGTCAGTTAGGCTCAGCGGATTCATCGCCGTGAGATGAACGATCTCGTAAAAGCACTGAGAATACTTCACACGTCAACTTTTCCTGTTTCTTTCGCAAACGAATGCCGTCCCGTCTGTTGTAATCCACGCACCGTCGAATGCACAAGCACTTCGTAAAACCACACACCAACCACCGTTATGCCGTACCCCGCACACCACCACAGACCACTGCCGGCCATCGTCAACCAAACCACCTGATCCCCGTCCAAGTACGACGTGACGCCTGCGCCGCTCAGCACTCCGACGGCTACAGACGGAGTGCCAGGGAGCGCTCTGAGAGGGGGAGGCGCCCTCGGAATGAACCAGCCGACCAGGCCACAGCACTCTCTTTCAACCACCCGATCTCGCGCGCTCTGGAAAGAGCGCTGCGAGAGAGCGCAGAAAGAACCACGCGAATTCGCCATAAGTTAGGTGTATGCGTACATGTTTTTTTTTGTTTTTTTTTATTTGTCGACAAATTTTAATTTGTGTATGAACAGTTTTATATCGCAAGATAAATCGCTGCGTTTTCTTGTCAATTAAGACAATTTGTTAACGCAATCTGGTATGATTGGTTGATAAGTAGAAATTTTTTTTATTGAAGGTGAGAACATTCTAAACGAAACCCGAAAAAGAAAGGCTGTTTATAACATCAAAGATGATTTGAATCAACTTTCCCGAGTTACCAAAAACAAACAAAAAACCTCAGCCCACATTTTTGTTTATTACCTGTTTTGTACAGAGCAAACTCTCGAAGGGAAAATATATATATTACCGTTGTCTATCCAACAAACTAGATCACTTGTTTAAAGTTCAAACTGTACTTTCCGTCATCATATCTCGTTTGTACCGTTAGAGATTTGGACCTAAGCTACCATCTACAATAATTCCCGCGGCGTATTTAGCGTGTTAATTTGTAAATACCTCGTATTACTTTCTGCCTCCTATAACCTAACGGACACAACAATAAATAAGGCTTAATGTATACCCCTAATCTACCCCAAGATTGATTCTAGTTCCGCTTTCATTGACTATATTGAACATTCGATAAAATTTTTAAACACTTGGTTCACTTTTTAAATCGAACGTTATAAGTGAGATCAGTCGTCGTGGCGCGTGCGGTGAAACTCTATTTGGAAAGAAATTAAAACAAATAACAGCAGCAGCCAAGAAACGCGAACTTTCCTAAATTTCAAAAGCGCATACTTGCACATTCTGAAGGACGTGCACGTGCTTTCTATTGCTGGTTGTGCTTTCATCTAGGATGCGTCAAGGTTTAGTTGTTGCCAGTGACATCCCCGTGAATTTTATTATTGCTACCAAATTAATGAGATTCGAGAATTAGGCAACGCGCTACTTAAGAAGCGATTCTTTTCATTTGTTTAGAAGACAATGTATCGGTCCCGTGGCATCAGTATATATCTATATATATATATAGGTTACGTGACGTCAATTACTAACTCCATAGCTAATTGGGTGCATAAATCACGTGGTCAGGTCAGGTGTCATCAATTTCCCCGCCATATTTAGCGGGGAAACTGAATTGGTGTATAGGTCACGTGCCGTCAGGTCACGTGACATTGCCGCGCGCGCAGCTGGCCAAGCAGGCGGCGCGCGCGTGGCCTAACGGTTATTGTATCTGTCTCCCCCGCGAAAAGCCAGTGATCGATTCCTGGGAGCGACGTGTCTTTTGTTTATCCCTGCATTTTAGTGTTCTGGCAAATTCGAGAATCCTGGTGCTTGTTCCATGTGCGAATGTTCTAGGCGTCGAACTTTCTGCGCCGATTATTCCAGAAGCTCACGCGTGCACATAAGGAATTTCGCGTGGCGAGCCAAAGTCAGTTTCGCCTCAGCGTTCGATCTTGCTGCTTCGCCGCCTTCGACGCCCGCGACGCTCTCTTGTTATCTTTCTTTTCCCTTTTATTTTTGGGCACAAGTTCGCCCCATTAAAGTTTACTCAGTCATTCGCCGCCTCATCACTTGTCATTCGTGAGAATATCAACCTCCAACCTAAATTTAGCGGGGAATCTGGATTGATGTTTAGGCTACGTGAGATAAATCATTCCGCTAAATGATAAATTATTCCGCTAAATTTAGCTGGAAATCCACGGATGGACGGACGGACACCGTTGGTTTCTTTTTTTTAGGGGGGGGGGGGGAGGGGGGAGGGGAAGATGGTGGTTCGGTTAACGAGCATAGGTTGAATATGATCCACAATATCCGTAAATGACAATCGCACGTTTGTATTTTGAGCCTGGTGGCTGTATTTTTTGTTATAAAAGGCCCACTCTGGCAAGCGCTCGGAGAAGGCCCAGCGGAGGCCACGTGACATCCAACGCAATCGTGACGTAGGTCGTCTCGGGACTAGCAAAGCTACGGCGAGGCTGACGCCGAGAGGATAGCCTAGTCGTTCCAGCCACCGAAGCGGCTGCTTTTGTAAGAATTTTGAGTGACGGGTTAATCTTCTATAATCTTGTAAGGGGGACAATAGCGACTTCTGCGCGACATCCACCAGGTGCTTTTTGCTAATCGTTTCATTCGTTTTAAAATTTCTTTTCGAGACTTTTTCAACAAAATATTGGCATGTTCGATGTGATACTGCTCCTTTGAACACATATAGACCAAAAAATGAGCGCCGAAATTTCGTTGTAGTATCCCTTTAAGCTTACGACTACTATAGTTCCGACGCTACGGGAAAACGGGGTGACCCTTCAAGCACCGTCAAAAGCGCAAGTCGCTAGGCCTTTTCTGTTTACGACTGGTCCAGCGATGATAGAACACGTACGCAAACATGACGAACGCCATGATGGTGCGCTTTGGACGCTGCCTGATTGGTGACATCAGCTCGTAGCGTCGACCGCGTCTGGACATGAGATGAAACGCTCTATACACACCAACACAGTGTTTCCAAAGGAGCCCACTTTGCCCCCACCAAGTGCGGTGGGCAGTGCGCGTGCGCAGAAACCAAATTCGGGAGGAGCGAAGCGTTTGCGCATGCGCAGTACCGACAGCAGCGCCACCGCAGTCGCGTGACGGTGGTGCGTCGAGTTGGTCTACAGCGCGTCTGCTCTCCCGTTGGCCCGAATGTCCGACTGACTCGCAGTTGAGCGTCCGCCTATATTTGCAACTTTCGGCGATGGCGGTACCGCGGTGTCGCGCCTTCTATAGCTCCTGGATGATCGGCTCCGGAATAAAGGTGCTTGCTTATCCCTTCGGACGTAGATGTACGAAGTAAGGCTCTGATATCCTCGTATTTCACGACATGAGAATTACTCGCGCGTCGCAGTCGCAACCTCGCACTGCTCTTCTACGACGATAATCCCGATGACGGCCATTTTGGATAGGAACTAGTGCGCCCCCAATTTTTGTGAAAGTTGCGAATCGTCACTGACAACTTAAGAATTGTAGAGCGAGGCTTGCGGAGAGCAAGTCGTCTACAGTGGTCTGCTACTTGCGAAAGAGTTGCGGTAACGTCAGAACGACGCGTGCTGTGATTGGCTCCGATGGAAAGGATAGTGGGTAGACCTCAATGCTGGATGCCTCGATTTTTTGTTTCGATCAGCCAATAACAGCTAGGCGTTTTGATATCATCGCAATCGCTGTGCAAGAAGCAGACGAAGTTACGCTACGCATAGCTGGCTTCTTGCGTTTACTCATGTAAGCCATCAAGAAGCTTGCGTAACCAATTGCGGAATGTCCTTCGTAGTTTGCCAGCAAACGGACAGCGAATGCCGAAAACAATTTCGCTCAGTGTTTAAAAGTGTTTATCCGCTACAATTGGAAGTCGATAAATTATTCTCAAACTCATACGTATTCATAAGTTCCTTCTTTTTTACTTTTTTCGTCGGTTAAATTTGTTTAGCAGTCCTCATTGTTTTAGTTATTAGATGTAATTCTATTTTAATAGTTTGTTTTCTTTCTTTATGTTCGATCAGGTAGTCAGCCGGCCAACATCGAAAGCCTGCTGCATTCATTTCTTTCAACCTATTGTCTTCTCTGTTCCGTCCTTGGTGTCATTCTCGGAGACCGTGTGGCTGGTTTTCCTTTCAGCGTGGAAACTTTGCCAAAGATGGATCGCTCCCATTGGCTTTCGATGCGATGAATTGCTGATGGCGTTTCCTTTCTTCTCATTGCTCTCGCAGTACACCGTTTCACCTTGGAATGGACCACAGGGAACGCGACAAGCCACCGAAGCCAACCCAATGCCGTGTCAGTGTCGCGTGATCTTCGGGATCACGTGATAAAAACGCAGCGATGCGAGGGGCCCGCATCATGTTACACGTTCCTAGTGCTGGATCGGCTGGGATGGATCGTGGAACCCGCAGCGATCCGTCATGCTGTGACGCGGAGTACAGTACAGGATGATACCAAAGTAGAAAGAGAGGGACAGAGAGAGAGATAATAAATGATAGCTTAGAAGGTTTGGCACCTCTTTGGTATCGACATTTTGTTTCCTTATAAGAAGCATTGCCAGAGACGTAAACTTCCCTCCTTACACCTATCTCATCTTTTATCCGTGTATCAGGGTTTGAAAAAGTTGTAGCTATCGGGGGAAAAAAAACGCTTTTCATGGCGATTAAGTGAAACGCTCTGTGGGACCATCGCTAGTTCTTGTACCGTTCGGTTTTTGACGCGTTCCTTAAAAACACACGAGAAATGTAAAGTAAGCTTATTTTCCGTTTATTTTTTTTAATAGCCGTTTCGGTTGTGCTGCATGAGGATATTTCCTCGTGCAACACGCGTTATTAAAAATAAAATATTGATTCAATTCTTTTTTTAGTTCGAATAATTGTTCACAAAGAGCAGAGGACATCTCATCATTAGGGTAAATCAAATAGTAATGACGAAGAATTTGTAGCTTCCAAAAATTATATTTTATATTCGACACATTTGTATTGAGCTCTATCTGAGGTAAAACATCATTTACAGACTAGTAATATATTCAATGATTGATAACTCAGTTTATTATTGTTTATTCGTGCGATCCGTCATTTTCTGCACCTACTCTTACCTACGTTCTACATAATAACATTGTGCCTGCCAAAAATATAAAAGTAAAAAAAAAACTTTCCTGCAAAAAGAAATTAACTTGGTATATCCTTTTTTTTAAATACGGTATTAGTCTTAACTCCATTAGCATCAATTAGAAGTGTTATGCGAACGTCAATCAAGTTCCAAGAGTCCGCTAGTAAAACAACATTTTCTTCAAATTTTAACAGTTTTTACTCCAACGTGACCATGCCTTTTTTTTTTTTTCTTGGATCACTAAAGAGCATATTTAAATGAACCAAAAAATCAAATTATTGAGTTTTCCGCTGTCAATTACTTACGAACGTGTTGTATTAATGGAGCTATCGCCTTTCACGTGTTGAGAAATGTTACAAGAAAACAATTCGGCAAAAAAAAATGCAAAAATAAATCGAATGACGTATTCTACCGGAATGTCCACGTCGTTATGAAGAGTGATGAGAGGAAAAAAAAACGTTCTGGTTGGGAGTGAGCGAATAATGGAAACGCTCAGGACAAAGAAAACAGCGATAGACAAATAAAACTGAGCAAACCCCCAAAAAATAGTTCAAAGCAAACGTGTTCTTAGAGGGAAGCTGTAAGTAAAGGCAACGCGGAAGAAATAAAAAAAAAAACTTTCCTGAAAAAAAAAAAAAACATAGTACGGAAAATTTACAAAGGGAAGACCAAAATGAACAAATAAATTTCATCGTGGCTTGGCGGTTTTTATTTTGTTTGTTTTTTTGTTCTTTTGTGCACGTCTCCGAACGTGAAGACGACTGTCAAATCGCAGAGCAGACCGCCATCCCAGATCCTGCGATAAAAAGAGAAAAAAAAAAAGAGAATACGGTAGGGAAACTTTTAGGGAGGCAGGTGCCGTTTGTGCAGCGCTGTTTGATGGGAGTAGGGAATCTCCGCTCGTTTTTCTCCCGTTAGTTTCATCGACCATATCTAGTTCCCTCGGGCGCTCCGAGCATTCGGACGAATAGTCATCTTGAGATAAACCCGGAACGCGAAAAGTATTCCTGATTGTCTAAGCAAACCTAGTGTAGTAAATTGTCCGCTCTGTTCGCATTAATGTTGGGTCTGGGCCGCTATGGTCGTAACAAATATTATCTTCCTATTGGGGAAGGGGGTGGGTTTAAAGGAAGAGATTTCTCTTTATCCTGAAATGTGATTTGTATCGGAGTTTTAGTGTTGCCGTTACTGTTTGGCTCACTTAAAAAAGTTTCTCCTTAATAATCCTAGTATGTTTCTCGATACTTATATACAACGTGCGTATAAGTAGGTATTGAAATACGAAGAATGCCAGGACTACAGCGTGATTTTCCCTTTTATACCTTATATGCTAATGACGCGGTACACCCGGAAAACTTCCCAGAGGTTTACCGCACATGCAGATAGACCCGCAGGTGGAAATCTGCAGGTCTATACCTGTGTAGACATTTTGTATTTCTCGTTCGATTCGTTCGGGAGAATATTCAAACTTGCTCTCTCTTTCTTGCGCATTTATTGCGATCATAATACACGTATTCGGGCTTTTCAATGCAGTTTTGCCGCTCCGATCGCACAAATACACTATAAGAGCGACATATATTAGTATTTTTGTTTTTCTGATAACATTTGTTTATAAAAGGACAGTGTGTGTGTGTTTTTTTTTTAAACATTTGTTTATAAAGTGGGTGCAACTTATAAATGGGAAGAAGAAGAAAAAAACGGTAGTTTCTTAAAGACTTCAATTTTGCGCTTAAAACAAAGCGCCAGGTTTCCCAATTATCTCCGGTATACGCCGTCGCGAAATCCCAGTTCGTTACACATCCTGCTCCCACCATATTCCGTGTGAGTGTCTTCGAAACGACGTCGTTCACCGAAAGGCGTACACCAACAACCCCCCCCCCCCCTCCCCTCCCGAGACGACAAGCACAGGGGACGCGCAAGCTGGGAACCGTCTGGCCGCCACCCCGCGTCCGTCCTCATTAGGCGCCTTTCGAATCGCGCCGCTGCGCTGAAAATCGATGTCGGAAGCGCCTTGTCCCCTGTTGTCCCGATCGTGTTGTGCGTGGCTATACGCTCGCGCGCACGCCAAGGCGGACGTCGCAGCGTTTTCGATCCGGCATGACTATCGCAGCGTAATGACTCTATTGATTTTTTTTTTTTTCTTTTTCGAAAAGGGTGCAGAATGGGGCGGGACATTTAGTGAATGGCGCGTTTCGGAAGTGACAAATGTGTTTGCGATGATCGAACATTTCTTCCGACACGTGGGACGAGGGTTGTTCCGCTCCTATGTTTGCTTGGCGAGTGGCGTGCTTCTTGTAACTTTTTTTTTTTTAATATAATAAACCATCCGCGGTTTTTGCATCCACCCAGGGTTCTATTTTTTTTTTATGTTTAACCCACGCCTTCGGCCTCTGCACCGCCATGCCCGTTATATAAAAGATGTACGACTTTAATTGGAACAGACTTTTTTTTTTCTGTGAAAGATATGCCATGAGGTCCGATTCACATGACAAGATTTAGCTTGCGATTTCGCGACGTTAAGTACAGCAACCCCCACCGCCTTTTCCTCTCTTTTTTTTCTTTTTTGTTGCAACAGCGACATTCTGTTTGTGAAATCGCAACTGAAATTGCGTCATGTGAAGGAGTCTCAATGCGGTTTTTGGCAGGTGAGGTATACAGCCAGTTGTAGGACATAATATAGGAGGTTAATCCTCACGTTACTTTGGTTTATTAAGTAAAACTTCTTAATTTCCTTTTTAAGTGGTGAAACAACATACGTTTATCATTCGGAACTTGCTCAGCGTCATCGAAATGCCCCAAATAAGTCAATTTTAGAAAGACTTCAAACACGTGAAAAGCACCCTGGGGTGCACCAAAGTCACCACTCGTGCTACGGGCACAAGGCTAGCCGTGCGAAAACACGGACGGTAAGATTATTATCCCCATTTTCGCACCGCTAGCCTTTTAACGAGACAAGAAGTTCATTACTAGGCCTATTTTATAATAAGCCCCTTAACTCTTATTTTGTAAGTCCTTTTAACGCTTATTTTATAATAAGCCCTATAAACCACGCCGTGCCTCTCTAGCTGTCAATGCTTACATACTAAAAAGATTTACGCCCTTAAAGGCTGTAAATTAGCTTGTCCCATGGCGAACACCCTTTGAGGGTGAAAAGGCTGTGAGGGCGCAGGCCAGCTGGTGCTGCTAATCACGCCGATTAACACCTGAGACTGTGGTTTCCGGTGTAACACCCTAAGGGAATTACACCCGAAAAACAGGATGTTGCCGAACGTAGCGGCATCTTGGGGATATTTTACGTGCAGAAGGTTTGCAAACAAGAAGCACTTGAAGCAGTAATCAAGTGCACAAAAACAGCAAGCGCAGACGTGATGGATGACGCACGAGGGGAGAATCGTGACCCTGGTAACTGCTTCAACTCCTTACATACTCGACATTTCATAAACAGCAGGCGCACAGCCTGCTCTGTTACGAAGATTACGCGTGTTGTCTTGTTCTCGTCAATATTTCGCCTAATGCGTAATATAGTTATATCTAAGTTCAAAGAATGTTTCTCCGGGTAAAAAGCACTGGAGAGGAAAGGATTATTTGAAATCGTCGCTAAGACGCCATTGCTAAGCGGGTGTGAGTGCGGCGAGCTCCCTTCAAAAAGGGTGCTTGCTTCACGTCAGCCTTTTTCCCCACCCTTCTTACACCCTTCCATATTGAAAGGCATTTGACGAATCATCACTCTATTTTACGATTCAAAAAGGCTGTATTAGGTCGATAGAACGGTGCTGAAAGAGTGAGGTCATGGGTGTAAGTCTCTGGAACAGTATTTTACATCCTTAAGGGTGTTGATTTTGTTTTAGTCCGTAGAGAGATTGAGTCACGCAGCCGACTTGCATCATAAGGCTGACTACTTATATAGACATTACGGATTATTTTTTGTTTATCTGAGGTTCATGGTTTTTATAATAAATGAACGCACGAGATGAAATTTGCGGAGATTTTGGAATCCGGGCCACTGCCTTCCATTATATTGCCACGTGCGTGGCGAAATTGGCGGCGCACGATGCTAGCACGCGAACGTGCGGTCTTCAAACATCGCCGGATTAAATTTATATTTTCTAAAGGTTACTTTCTTAGATATTCTAGATCATTCTCCTTTGTTGACGCATGTTCTGGTTGAGGAACATGCTGAACGCAGTCATAATCCGTGTATAAGAGCGGCGGTACCGCACCACGTCGCAGAATGTACCCTTCTTTTTCCGTTTTAGTGATGGCACAAGTTCTCCTTATTAAAAGTTTATTTTCAGTTGTGCGTCTGTTTTGTTTTTATTCGTGAAAATATGTTTTTTAACGGCGCTTCCGACGCTCTGCACCATTGCTGAGGTCTTGCCGCAAGGCATCCACGTGTTTTACTAGTGCCAAAGGAAACAGCCTTGCCTTTGTGTTGTAGCACACGGCGTCATGTAGAGTCGCGAAGCCATCTCGTCGTTATCTCGGCCAAGCGCATAATGCGGACCACTATCCAATGTGCGATCTGAAGCTGCAGGTAACCCGGCTGCCCACGGCAAGTTGACAGTTATTCCCGAGAACAAACAATAGAAACGAAAGAAATAACGGGAGTGCAGCTCATTTGACATCATTAACTCAACAAGAAAAGAGCTACTTCCGGATAGTTCATTTGGTTTAGACTTCCACGTGCATAAACCCCGTTTCGGAACCGCCTACCTCGAATCCCTTCATTTAGTTTGGAGATGGCATGTCTACTCTAGCAACTGACAGCTTAAAAAGCGCACAGTCTGTATATCATATTATATACACTGTGCGACACTGTAACGACGCTTTTTTCCCACTTGAAATCAAAAATGTATTGGTGCGTTCTAAATTTTACACCTTAGGTTATCCGTCCCCGATGAGCCTTTTCCACCACCCTACACTCTAAGAAAAAAAGATAGTCTCAAAAGACTAACGGCCGCATTCGGTCCGCTGAACTACCATTTGCTCCCTGAAGATACCATCTGGTTCGAGCTAGGTACCGAGCGCAAATTTTGAAGACTAGGTGCACTCGCCTGGGACTCACCGAGAGGCGCACGCGAGCAAAAGCAGCCATGAACCCCCCTAAGACAGGGTATGGTGGGCTAGAAGGGTGCATTCTAGCCTTCTAGCCCACCATAGACAGGGTGCATCTGTACGTTTTAGTCCCCCAAACGCGCGGACAAGACGCCGGCGTCTGCCGCATCGCCGATGGCAATCATTACCGAAGGACCTGCTGTATCGGAACGCAGGGGGAAGTGACCACAGACAGTCGTAGCATCAAATATTGTAAGAAGGGGCATGCTTAAGAGTTGGAGCTGACTTTATAACGATCGCATTCCCTGTTCATGCACGTCATGGAAGCCAGCGCGGCCATTGTTGATGCACTGGCCGTGCGACGTTTGACCGCTGTCCTGACGACCTTCCTGTTTGCATTTTTGAAAGCGTTTATATTTTCATTTTTTGTTATAGCTGAGATAAAAATAACCACGTAGCACGTGCTAAAACGTTTCCAAATACAAAAAGGGCTCAATATTTTTTGTTTTGTTTTTAACTCTTTAAAACAAGTAATTTTCTTTCCCAAGAGATTATGCATTTGCCACAGAGACACGCATGCGTAAAGTGGAGACTAATGGTGGTGGCAGCGTATTTGGCTCTTGGAGGGACTAAATACCGCTAACTCCATTTTTTCTTAGAGTGTAGTAGCTTCCCGTACGAAAATGTCAGATATGGCCCTGATATATTTTATATACGGCCTTATATGATAATATAAGTAGTCAAATACTGCCAGATTTGGCCATATAAGTGCGTAAATACGGCCATATTTCGCCATATAAGTGGGCAAATACTGCCAGATGTGGCCATATAAGTGCGTAAATACGGCCATATATTGCCGTACACACGTGCA
This sequence comes from Ixodes persulcatus, assembly GCA_013358835.2. NCBI lineage: Eukaryota > Metazoa > Arthropoda > Arachnida > Ixodida > Ixodidae > Ixodes > Ixodes persulcatus. The sequence goes on from JABSTQ010011555.1 coordinate 294,288, forward strand.
GATATAGCCCCTGATAATGATATATGGGCCCGTTTTGGTCGTGCAAGCAATAAGTCATATGTACTCGCCAAGACACTAGTTGATTGATCTATATTGCATGAGTCTCATGTAATTGGTTAACTATTGTTAACATCCTTAAAGTAAAGTTATTCCAGGTATTTGGACCAAATAACCAATTGCGCATTTTGAAGATTGAAAGACAAATGAATTTTGGTTGTATGTTTGACGTGTGCCAATATGACGAAGTGCGTAAGATCGGAAAGCGAGTTAATCAAATAATGGATTTTAGATCGCAGCTCTTAAGCGCCCGTTTCCGAGTTCAGCGGTGTCGGCGTCACCATCGGTGTAACCGCCCCGCTAAATTTAGCGAGAAATTGAATTGGTACGTATGTCACGTGACGTCAATTTTCCCGATAAATCTAGCAGTGAAACTAATTTTGTTCATGTTTCCCTGCTATATTGAGCGGGGAAACACGAACCGTTAGCTTACTGAAGATGCAAGACGCTACTTCGTCGTCCCGAATCCTTTTCCCTTCGAACGGCTGCGAAGCCGTTGCGCCCAGAGTACCGCAGCATCATTCAAAAACCGTTCGCGCAGCATCGCAACATTCCGTTTGCGAGCGCTGCGATTCATCGTGTGTTGAAAGTCGGAAGATGTGCTGTCCGTGGTGCCTTTTATGTGCAACTCTTTTGTAAAAAAATTTGAACTTTAAAAACGCGAATCCTAACAGTGTACACATAATTTTAAATTTATTGGTAAAAAATATGTACATATCTATTTATCTATTTATTTGTGGACATCGTGCGCAAAAAAAAAGAGTCGCGCTTATTTTTTCACTTAAAATTATAATGCGGGTTATACAGCGAAAAAACATAGTATCTTCAAACTCGCATCGTTTTGGGTCACTTTTAAGCTGTACGGCTTCTTTGGAAGTTCAAAAGCTGGACTTCATAGAGCTGTATGTTCACTCGATATTGACAGCAGGGTAGACGCTATGCGTGTTTTAGGCCAATCGTGTCTCCGGTTAGGGTCACGTGCCTACAGTCTAGAAGCTGGTGATAAGGAAGCTTCTAGACTGTAGGCACGTGACCCTAACCGCACCTGCCTCGAGCCCAAGGCCACACGTAGCATTCACTGCACTATCAACCTTGGGTACAAGGACAGAACCTCTTGTTGTGGTCATTGTTGGGATCAGGACCAGGTCCTGGTTGGGATGCCTTTAGAAGATAAGCCTTTTGTGTGTACACTCCCGTTTTGGCCTTTCCTTCTCTCCTTTTCTCTCTCTCCCTAAGCCGAAAGCGTGGAAGAAAGTGTGTGGTCACGTGGTTTGACGGATGACGCATTAGACGTTTGCAATCTCGGAATGCGTTTTGCAGGATCTAGTTTGGCGTGCCGCGTGTGTTCGCCCTGCGTAGCTGCCACGGGTTTCTGCTTCTGCAAGCGATTTCTTCAAAGAAGCCCAAGCATTTTTTGTGATGCGTTTAGTGTTCGGTTCTACAAATGACAGCTTGTTCTACATCGTGTTGGATCTTCTTGGACACCTTCCTTCTTGTTACACCTTTCAAGTCCCGTCTCGTCAAAGTAAGTGCGCTGCAACCTACTTCGCGACAATTGATCGTGTTCCTAAAAGATACTTTTCCAGATTACCTCTAGAATTAGGCCGTGTCTATCTCCTGGCAGCCGGGAGAATAATGTCTCCGAAATTCTATAATCATGTCTTTTCGACCAAAACTAGGGGTTATTCTTATACTTTGGTGCTTTTGAAGCGCTGTAGGAATATTTTTTGTGTGTGTTTTAGTTCGTTTTTGTCGCTATCGGACTCGTTCACCGCGGCCGCGTTTCTCGCTCGGCTCCATGCAGCGCTCTTTGTCGCGCGCCGTGCCCACGGCGGTAGGTCTTGCAAGAACTGATTTTTCTACTTTGGTGCTTTTGTAGCACGGTGTGATTACTATTTGTTTTGTTTTGCTAGTTTCTTTATTGTTTTTCTTTAGCGGATTTTCTGCACTACGGCCGTGTAACCGTGTTGCTCCATCGCCTCCATGTCGTACGCCGTGCCTTCGGTGTTCGTTCTTGTGCAGAAACATACCGTGCGGCTCACCGAGTGCGCAGCTTATGAAGAATGCGGCGCATTTTTCATTAGCCCAAGCTATTTAAAAACCGTATGTACGTGATTTGGCGAGACGAGCGACGGCGACCCCCTTCGCTGCCGCTCGGTCACTCGCGCGACGAGGCAAACCGCATGAAAGCGACGGGAGCAAACGACCAAGGCAATGAACGCTAAGTTTTCTAGAAATCCCAAAACCGAGCTACGCGACAGGCGACAGTGAAGGGTGAACCGCCTGTAAGCGATTTAGCGAGCGACGGCGACAGCGACGGTAGTCGGCGACGAACGACGGAGATTTCTCACGGTCGCACGTCGCGTCGCTTGGTTTTTGGATTTCTAGAAAACGTCGCTTATCGCCTTGGTCGCTTGCTCCCGTCGCTTTTATGCGGTTTGCCTCGTCGCGCGAGTGACCGAGCGACAGCGAAGCGGGTCTTCGTCACTTGTCTCGTCGCCGTCGCTTGTCTCGTCCCGTCGCTCGCTAAATTGCTTACATGCGGTTCAGCCTTTACACACGGTACTCGGCGGCAACAAGGAAAGCGGCCCGCCCCCGAGATCAACTTTTCTTCTCTCTTCTGTTCAACGAAACTTCTTCAACGATATGAAATTAGCATACACTAGCAACGGACGACCGCGTACCTAAGCCAGTCAAACCGCGAAATCGAAGATGGCGGATCAACGGTGGCGCTCCCTGGCAAAATTGAACCTGCAGGCTGAGTGAATACCGCCTATTCTTGCAGTTTTGTTTTAAAAGAAGCCGTGAAAGCTACACTTACGCTGTTTGTGCGAGTGAGTTATACGCCCGGGGGGGCATTATGTGGTTTGCTAATCTTTGCTGATAAGTCGGCTAATTAATTAAACTTCCCTAATTAACTTTTAATGAGTGAAAATAGACATATGGTTTCAATTAAAAACTTGCTGAGCGTCGTCCAAAACTCCTAAATCAGTAATTTTTAGAAAGCCTTTGAGCGCGTGTGAAGCGCAGTAGTGCGCTGAAGTTACCACTCGTGAAGCAGGTACAAGGCTGGGGCTACATAAGAGACGGAAAAATTGCGCGGGCGCCTTACCGAAACCGCTAGCCTTGTATAGGCTCCACGAGTGGTAATTTTAGTGCACTACCAGGCTTCTCACACGCTGAATGTCTTTCTGAAAATGACTGATTTAGGGGTTTTGGACGACACTCAGCAAGTTTCTAATTGGAATCATATGTCTATTTTCACTAATTGAAAAGTTAAGTAGTGAATTTCAATTAATTAGCCGACCTATCACAAAAATTAGCCACCCACATAATGTTCCCCTGGGCGTATAACTCACTCGCACAAACCGCAGAAGTGTAGCTTTCATTGCTTTTTTAAAAACAAATCTGGAAGAATAAAAAAACACCCTGTATATAAAGTTTGCCTTATCTGATTGGGACATATCTGCCCTGATATGGGAGGCAGATATACCCCTATTTGGCAGACCCAGATATGGATACATAAAAAATTGGGCAGATCTGGCCAGATAAGCCTTATATAAACTGATGTGCCTTATATGGCCAGATATGCCCAATTTTTTATATAACCCTATCTGTTTTTATATAAGTCCAGATCTGCCATTTTCGTAAGGGTTTTATGGTAGGCACTGAATCGTAACCGTAAAGCAGAAAAAAAAAGAACGTCAGTCACTTGTTTGCGCTAAAAGCAGGGTGTCGAACCGAAATGTTTTTCGTTCCGGTTTTCGTTCCGGTTCAGAGAAAACGGTTCAGCTCCGGTTCAAATCCATAGTGAAAAAATAAAGTTTCAACCCGGTTTTAACCGGTTCGTACTCAAATGCACCAAAACAATTAACAACAGCAAAAGATAAACTACGCATATTTTATAAAAGGTGTTATATATATAAAACGCAAAGGCTCACATTACTGTGTGGAACGAACGAGCTCGTGCTGGGGCACCTCGGGACGTGGTTGAAAGCGCAGTTCAATATCGTACAGCTGACCGAAGAAGCAGGATGTCGTCAAGCATATCCGAGTAAAAAAGGCACCTCTGAGACGACAAAATGAATTTCAGTTCAGAAAAGGCTCGCTCCACGCTGACCTGGTTCGCAGGCACTCCCAGGGCTACTTGCGCCAGTGCGTAGAGTTCTAGATGACATTCCCTTCTCACCTCCCGAAACTGCAACATGTTAGCGTCCCTTGAAAGCCGTGGCTCTTTGTCTAGCATTTCCAAAAGGCACGCTATATCAAGTTGGCTACTGGTACCTGGAACGTGCACGCCAGCCTCAACCGCTCTTTTCTTGAGGAGCGCTTCCAGGGCGTCTTCCGGATCTTCTGGAGCCGCCGCAGTTTCAGAAGAGTAGAATCTTGCTCGCATTGCAGAGCTGTGAGCTGGCCCCAAGTCTTTGTCAAATGCAACATGGCCCGATACTTCTTCTCAGGGGTGAGACGAAGGTGGTAGCGGGTATCCATGTAGACTGATGCACAGAAGACATGCGTGTCAAGAAGTTGTCGCTCCCTTTTTTTCATTGACTGAACCAAGGCCTTTGCTAACAGGCGACGATATCTTGGAGGTGTCCATGGAACATCTCAGTCATGCTCCGTAGAAATCATCTTCAGTGAGCTGTTCCTTCTGCAAAGTCTTCGTCGCCACTTCTGCCGGACGAAGCGATACTGCGAGCATTTCGACTTCCGCCCATACGTCTTCAGTCCACCTGGAGCTTTCTTCTTTTGAGAGGAACCCTCTAGTGAAGCCTCTTATTTCAAGTAGCCCGGTGAGCATATGCAGCGTGGGCATCCATCGCATTGGACAATCAAGCTCTGGTTTCTTCGACCATAGCTTTCTGATCAGGGACAGAGCAGATTGGACATGTAGTCTCTTAACGAGCGCACGGATTTCTTCAACAATGTGCCCGCAGCTCGAGCCTTTCAAGGCGTCACTAAGTGCCAGCCGCAGCGTGTGAGCGGCGCGCCTCATTCCTTCTAGCAAGCCGGAATCATCAGAGAGTGCGCTGTCAGGATTCTTCAGTAGAAATTGCAGAGCGTGGGACTTAATTTCAGGGTCACTGGAGCTGACCTCTTCCTCGGAGTCAGAACATTCCTCGTCCATTTCATCAAGGAGACGCACAGCTTTCACCATGTTGACACTGTTGTCTGTCGTGGCGCTGTATACCTGGCTGACGTTGAGATTGAAGCGAGAGGGTGCATCTATCACCTCTGACCTCAGATGTTGCCCCGTGTGCCTTTCAAAGATTTATCTCATGGTCAATGGCTGGAACACCAACATAAGACCAGAAATCCCGGAGAATTTGTAGTTACTGTGCTTATTTCGTTTGAGTTCTCGAGTCGAACTTTATAAATTATGAAGGCGACCGTTATGTAAAAACCTGAAAATGGAACGTTACAGAGCTTTCCGCTACCTATTTTTCTCGCTTTTTGACTTATGTGAACGAAACACCGCAAAAATTATTTATCAGTTTTTCACTGGAACGAAAAAATAATTATTTTGGTTCAGATCAACTGCAAATTGCGCAAAAATGTCTCTTTTTTGCATTTTTCAGTTTAATTTTAAGGGAACCGTGTTTTTAGCCACGCACTTTTCACGCGACTTGACTTCGCGTATGAACCGAAAACCGCATGGAAAACATATCGGTTCCACTCCGGACCGAAAAATTTATTTCGTTCCGGTTCAACTCCGGTTCGTGCAAAAATAAAGGGTTTTTCCGGTTTTCGGTTAACGGTTCGGGTTTGGTTCAATACCCTGGCTAAAAGTGACGCGCACTGTACAAGCTTCTTGCTTTCTGACTGGTTCTTTTGTGGCCTTTTTGGTTGATGCCGCAATCTGATTGGCTCCGAAGCGATGATAAGATGCTGCGCACTTATCATACCCGGCGTTCCTTTGTGAGTGGCCATAAAAGCGATAACTGAATTTGACCTTACGTAAGCACAAAACACACTAGTTTCGTTTCCATTATTTTAACTTTTTTTTAACTTCCTTCTTTTGACAAAAATATAGATCTTTACCTTATTCACCTTACCCGCACGTAGAGAGAGAGAGAAAAACAGACCACTGATCTCCACTAGGTGGCTGGACGGCGCATTGAGCAAACAGGTATGAAGCCACCGGAAGTAAGCGACTTGTACCGGAAGTGAGAGCTTGAGAGGCTTCTCAACTCTTTCGAATGATGGCTCCAACAGTTTCCATTGCGCGGGATTTTTTCTTGTCATCTCGAGAGGGCCTGCTTGTTGCGCAATAACAGCGCATGCCGACCCGAGAAGTGTCTCCTTGGATGTCACTCAATGTGAACATTTTGAGATTTTATAGTTGATCCATTGTCTGCACAAGTCCCGCGTTCAAATGCCTTAATGCCTTATTCTCGGGATTTATTTCAAAGCGGAATTATTGAACCCCCCCCCCCCCTCAAAGACGCAAGAAAGCGTGAACCAAAACATCGACTGAATGCACCTGGAAGCCCAGTAGACACCCGAATTCCGGAACAAGCACCGAACTTCCGGTGACTTTACTCGCTCTATGCGGAGCGCAAGTTCGTCTGCTACTTGCACAGGGGTTGGGATGATGTCAGAACGCCAAGCTCTTATTGGCTGATTAAAAAAAAAATGGTGGGTAGTCCTCGATGCATCTAAATTGAGGTCTACCCACTATCCTTCCGATCAAAGCCAACCAGAACTCGGCGTCGTATTGACGTCACCGCAACCCCTGTGAAGAAGCAGACGACTTGCTCTCCGTATAGGCTCTGAAAGCAGCTACGCGCCATCCAGTCTCCTGCTGTAGTAGAGATCGCTAAAATAGACGAAAGGAGCTTCCGTGGGAAGCAAAACAGGTTCGTGAATTAACGACGAGGCCCTTCATTGATTAACCAGCAGCCACGCTGACGTTTGCACTCCCGGAAAGCCCGGACAGTTACTGAGAATTGATTATGATAGCCTTTCCGAGCGAACTGTTTTCCCTCGTAAGGCGCATTGGATCTCAACTAGCCTCCGAATTCCCGCACCGGCGAATTACCCTCATTAGTGTTTGAACCGACAGACGCGCTCGTAGATAATGGCCCGTATTTGCGCGTCCATATTTGCCTAGGTACCTCTACTGGCCTAATATTATACAATCATATATCCCTAATAGGGACCCCGTTTATATAAATACCCCGCTCTATGGATAATATTTTCTGTGATGAAATTGGTAAATTCGTGCACATATATTTTGTTATTAGAGATAACTCATGCTATCAATGTTTTCGTGTTGTTTTTTCTTTTTTTTTTTTTTTTTTGGGGGGGGGGGGGTGCGAACAGGGGTGTTCATTTAAAGGATACGTCACTGTAACCGAATGTATTCTTAATGCGGTTTTCTTTCCGAGATAGCGGTGTCGCCGCCTTCTAATATCCACAATGCTTTCGTGGAATTCTTAGCTACGTTCGAGTTACAAGTTGACAATTTTAAAGTAAGTCCACCGTTCTTGCGTCACTGTTTTTTTAAAGAGGGACAGAACGGGAAAACTGCTTTTCTTTTTTGATGCAGTAAAATGACTAATAATTCTTGCTTAAAGAAACCTACCTAAAGGCTTTTTTTCAGTTACAATATACATTTCTAGAAATTTCTCCACGAGGCCTCCGGTTGAATCCACACATCGCACCGCGTGGCGCGGCCATTTTCAAAAGTGAGCGCCATCTATAGAATAGCTGCTTCGCTAATTACCCGAGTCCGCCATTGTTTCGGGCAGGAATACTCTGATCGCCTATTGTACACGAGAGTGGCGTGGGCATTCGGTGAGCACTCGGAACCATCCACAAGCGTCGTGCCCAAGAAATGGCGACCGCCAGTGTTGCTCGATGGGATTTTGAAAATGGCACATTTCTTTCCACTTAAACTGCGAGAGATTATAACAAAAACAAAACAAAACAAAAAAACTTAGCACGAACACATCACGAAACCGATGTGTACCCTGTCTTGTTGACGTCCTGTTTTGTTTTTGTTTTTTGCGTTCCAGTGTCGCGAAATACCAAACCAACGTGAACCCTTTCTTCATGGGTATTCCTCCACGCGCAGTATGCATTGGATTGCAGTAGTACGTCAAAAAGAAGATAAAATGCCGCCGCGTATTTCCAGAACGGATCATTTCCGCTGGAAAATCGGTCACAATGAATTAAAGTTACGACTCGTAAATCAGTCACAATCAGACACAATCAGGCTGGGGACTCTAATAATGACGTTAATTCAATCAGGCACCAGTGAAATTCGACCGCCTGCTTTATCAATGGCCGTATACGCCAAGTACTTTGTCCAACTTTCGGTCAAGTCAGCCGACCTTCCATTATAAACGACACGTGAAGTTGCATATTGTGTAATCAAAGAAAAAAAAAACTGCGCGAACATTCATAGTAACCCTGAGCCGTAGGAACAATAAATGAGAAAACAAGAAAACAACAGGGTTACTACGGATGTCATTCACCAGCTCGCCTGTTTTTTTTTTGTTTTGTTTTTTTTAACCTTTCTTCAAAAACTGGAAGAAATTGTTTGGCCTACGTATCGTGCTTGCTACCCTACACCAGATTTCCTGCGCGCATCTCGCTTTTTAAACTCACAAACACGGATGTTCAGGCACACGTCCGGATACGCACACTCACATGCACGCATGCACGCTCACCGCCACACTGACAGACGAGAACGCGCAAAGGCAACAACGTATAAGCACGCAGAGGGCGTTTCTGCCACATTAATTCCATCGGCGTGGACTTTGAAAGAATACCCAATAAAAAATAAAAAAAACACGGACGCTCTCGTGTGCGCGCATGCAGACGAACAAACACACGCGAACGTACGCTCACATAACACAGACACACACACTACTACACACGAACACATAATCCGCGTTGTAAACACGATCCGATGGAATCGTGTATTTGTGACAAAACGAGAAGTTGAACTGGAGAACGACAGAGAGAGACGAAGAAAGATAGAGGCAATGGTGGTGATGATGGTGGCGAATAAAAATAAACAAAAATCCTACGTCCGATCGAATTCCGAAAGTCAGACGCGAAAGTTAAAAACCCGTCCACCGCACGTGATGTGCCGAGCACGCCAGAAACACATTCGCTGGCGTCCAAGTGTCGTTACCCCTCGGCGCAGCACACTTCCGATCGATGCCATCGTACTCTCCGCGTACAACACACTGCGGCGTTCCATTGCTTGGACACAACACGAAGCCCACAACGCCACGTCGGCCACGTTCTTCTTCTAAGAACGGATATGTCCTCATTCTACGTGCAATCGTTTCGCAAACCAAGCCCAAGTTTAGGGGCAGCTTTTTTCCGCCCCTAAAAGAAATTACGTTACTCTGGTCTACGCACCGAACACGATAAATGCATAACAAAATAAAACACAGAATCGACTTTTTTTTTTGCTTTCTTTCTTTCCTTTGTAATATTGTATAGGGTGTCCCAACAAAAAAAAAAGCACTTTTTTTCTGTTTTGTTTTGTTTTTCACCGCAAGAATAAACTATTTACGTCCAAGGGTAGCGCTAGAGATCAGAACCAGATGCGAAAGCTTCAGCACTTAACCGTTACTTTAATCGAAAGCTATCAGTGATTTTTATAAAGGTTCAATGGGAAAATCGCAGCCGACTCAGCTCTCGAACACAGGGAGCTCTATAGCGCCAGTTACCGAAAACGAAAAAAAGTCTGCCCCATTTTTTTCATTGAAAAATTCAGAAAATCACTCATAACTTTTCAATGACATAACGGTTAATGGTGAAACTTGCGTACGTGGTTCGGACTTCTAGCACTAGAATTTCGCAGAAAGTGACTGTTCAACAATGCACAAGCTTTTTTTTTTGCTTTTTTTTTTTGCCATGAGGTCGAGCGTTGTAAATTTTTCTTTGGTGAGGACATGCTGTATAATTGACGTGCTGCCAGCACGCATTGTGGTTGTTGCTGTTGTAGTTTTTTTTTTGTTTTTTTTTAGCCTCGTAGTGCTCTCAGAAGTTTTGAATTCGGCGCTTCATTCGTACTATTGCATAGGAACTTTAAAAACCGTAGTAACACTGCCCGAACATCGTACAAAAAAAAAAGCACGGTGTTCACAGCAAGCATGACGAAAGAGTTGTCTGCGTACACGACACAAGCAGTGCTCGAAGCACGTGTGCGTCATCATACGTACGTACACTGTGAACTCGTCCCGCCGACTGTTTTTTCTGTGAACAATAGAAAATTTTAGGGAACCGTTTTTTTTTTTGTTTTTTTTTTTCACATTCGATAGGGTATTGGCGACTCCAGCGAAATCGACGCCGCGTAGCGGCAACACCGAGAAGCTCAGAGAGGAGGTCATTTCGACTCTGTCGTCTGCTATCGCTGCTTGGTTCTCGTATAGGCAGCATAGAAACAAACATTGTTTTCAGTAGTTATTTTTATGCTTCCGCCGTGTCATTCCTACGCACTGACTAGAAGAAGGTTACTATCGTTGAAGAATCGCTTTGCTTTCATATCTAACTCCGATTTTAGGCTACAGTGCAAGAAATTTATGGTGGTCCGCGTGCTGAACGACGAAAACGACCTCCTTTCGTCCGCCATTTTGCCTGACCAGCGCGCCCCCTATAGTTCGCTGGAGTCGCGAATACGATGGGCCCTCCGGTTCGAACTGTGCATGCGCTACACCGCAGAAGACTGCTACATGTGCAGTTCGTACCGGAAGGCCCATCGTATACCGTATCGGACGTGCAAAAACGGTTCCTTTAAGCTCTCTACTGTTTGCAGGGTGTCTTTTGTACAAGATGCATTGTGACCAAGGCGTAACGATATGGAGGGTCATTTCTTTTCGCGGCAGAAATATTCAAAACGAAAAAGGTCACTGAAAATAAAGAAGAGATTCCCGCAAAATAAGATTATCGACAGCATTGGATGCCGGCAGTGCATGAATATATAGAAGCTATGTGCTTAATTACCTAAAAGCTAGCTAACTAACCCTTGTAACTATTTTAACTGGCTTTGAAACTTGTTGTTTATGAAGGCCAGATGAGTTTTATATATGAAAAAAAAAAAAAAGATTCTTCGAGCTATGACGTCACGAATTTTCGTAGCTGCGGCGGAGCGCAAGTGTGTGAATCGCCCTTAAGACGGCGAACAGCACAAAACGCCCCAAAAACACAACCTCCGAAAACGTATCAGCACTATACACTGATCCCAATTTGAGGACGTTGCTCTTCGGGCACTTTGCGTTTTTGAATCAAGAATTTTGATTAAGTATTCTTCTAGATGATTTTTATCCTTGCAATCTGCCTGCTTTTGACCGTGTATGCTTTATGTCGCCTTGGCCTGTGTGTAACGGATTTTTTTTTTCTTCACTCCTGCGTAATAAACGCTTGTCGTATGAAATCTAGTACATAAATGCATTATGTGATAAAATGCATGACGTACTTTATATATATATATATATACATATACAGTCTGATTTCTCTCTAAGTTTCCTAACATCTGACGTCAGAATACTGGAAAGCACTGGAAAATATGAACGTCTATCCTCGGCATCTCCTTCACTTACCTTTTTTTTATATACGTTTATTTTGAATTTAGATGTAATGAATAGCATGCCGTCAAGGGAAAAACTCGGGCATTCCAAAACCTAGTTAGTTTCGATAGCTAAAAAAATCTCGGATGTACACCTACAACTTCTCCACTCTGTTCTAAGCAGTCCTTTTCTTCTTTCTTTCTTTTTTTACGTTTTGTCTTGAATTAAACCAAACGAACCCCCAAAACGTCCGTTGAGCCCAATGCGACGTGAAACCCAATTTCCTATTTATTACTTCCATGACTTGGATTTCTTTAGTATTTGTGTTTTTTTTTTATTACTCGTCCAATTTATTTATTTTTTTAATATTTCAAACGGTAATATGCAAGCCGCCCTTCTTATGAATACTCTGCATCTCTAATACATTTTGAAGGGAAATTTCTGCGCGCATTCAATATCTTCGGTGAATTCTGATTTTTCTACATCAGTAATGTTTGCTATATAACCCTCGCTCATAAACCCAAATTTCGGCCTTTTTTTTTCTTTTTTTTTTTTTTTTAATCCGGTGCGAAGAGAATTCTTAAATGAATATTTGAGTAGGCACGATCCCCGCTTGTGCATTGCTATACCCTGAGACGAGCGAAGCTATTGTTCAAAACCCAAAGAACCGCAGTCTTTTCGCTGTTATTTGCCCATTTAGTTTCCCGCGTTACGGGTAACTTTAAAACATACCATGTTTGTAATTTATTTTTATATTAGCCTTTTGCGACTCGTGGAGCCTTTATCGATTACTTTAAGCATAAAACGTAGCGAGCAAATGGCACTTTTATAGCGGTGTGCGGAGACCTTAATCAAATTGAACCCTCTCCCGCAATCTTTTTTTTTTTTCCTTTTTTATCTGCCCACGTTTAGATTTGACATTATGTGCGAGCGAACCATGTAAATTATTGGGTAAATAAAACGACGATAGAAACATTAACCGTATCCTTCCGATGCAGCATAAACTGAGCTATGCAAAAAAAAACAAAAAAAGGGAGAACCATGCAAAACCTACTTTATCAGAGTATGGTTACATGCTTTAACCAGGCACATATCGTACGCCGTTGTTTCAAACTCTGGCTGTTGCAAATGTCCTTTTTTTTTAGAGCGCAGCTCTTAGGCGCCCGTTTCCGGGTTTCGCGGCGTTGGCGTCGGCGTAACCGCACTACGTACATTTAGCGGGAAAATTGACGTAACCTGACCTCAACACCGATTAAATTCCCCGCTAAATTTAGCGGGTGAATTCTGTTTCTCAGCCCGATTTAGCGGACAAATTCAGTTTCTCCGCTAGATTTAGCGGGAAATTGACGTCACGTGACCTCAACACCAATTCCGTTTCCCCGCTAAATTTAGTAAAGAAACTGAATAGGGGTTGAGGTCACGTGGTGTCAATTTTTGAGCTAAATTTAGCGGGGAAACTGTGGGAGCAGGGGAGGGTATAAAGGAGGAGGAGTGAGGGTACGGACGAGGAGGATAAGAGGGTGCGAAAGAGGAGGAGGGGAGGGTACGGAGGTGGAGGAAATGAGGAGGAGAAGGAGGGAGAGAGGAGGAGGAAACTAGGAGGAGGAGGAGGGGAGAGGAGTTAGAGGAGGAGGAGGGAATGGAAGAGGGGAGGAGGAGGAGGGTACGGAGGAGGAGAAGGGGCATACACTATCATCCTCCTCCTCAAGAGCGGAGCTCTAATTACGCATTACAGGGATTTGTAAGCAGCTCTCATTTTTTCTTTCTTTTTTTTTTCTTGAGGGGAGAGGGAAGGGGAAGGGGAGGGATTTAGAGCCTGAAGCAGCCATTGTTGAGTACTTCCGGTTGCGTGTATCACCTGTCACAGCACTCCTTTCAGGGAAGCTGGTGAGCTGTCATAATCAGACTAGTTTTAAAGTTTGGACTCCGAGGAGCGAATATATATGCTGCTAACAAGAGACGAACTTCACCCGAGAGCTCTCGCTCTGCGCGAACGTGCCGCCAGGTGGAGTACGTCCGTTGTTCGCCGCATACTCGTATTTTCTCAGCGTAACCCTTTGTTTCTACTGTCCATTCTATACTTCGTGTGTTAAGCGCCAAAATTGCATGGAACGTGACTAACGCATATATTCGCGCACGGGTGGGAAAAAGGAGGGGTGCGATGCTGTCGCACGTAGAATAAGTAGGGAGCCTACATTTAAAAGAGGGAGCAACCGAAACCGCGGAGAACTTTTTTGTAGTCTAATGGCGAACTCCTCCTGAACAGATTCGTCGATTGGAAGTGAGCATGCGGTGCGTTGTCAAGGGAAGAGAAGAAAAGCTGGTAGAGAGGCGGATAGCGGAGGACCAACGCTAGCCTCACCTCCTCGTCACTCGTATTGCAAACGCGACCCGCTGTCACATAAAACGGCAGGATAAGTATCCGTAGGTCGAGAAAGGAATGTCTAACCACGTGGGCTGCCGCCTGGTTTCCCAGAGTCTTCCCCATCTACGAATTCGCCGACGCGTGCGGGAAGCGTTTCTCGGCACCTCACTCGGTGGTTCCCTTCCCCTCACCTCGCCCGCCCAGGCTCGGCGAGGGGGGGGGGGGGGGGGGGGGGGTAGCCCTCGGTTCGTAAGAGCCCTGCCCGAGACTCGGGTTTCTCCCGAATTCATCGGCGGCAGACGATCCTCGTCTGTTGCGGCCACAGTCGTAAATATTGCGAGGCACGCTTTCCTGTAACTCTGCCCAAAAACAGACGAGGCACAAAAACATATACCAAGAGTTCTCTGAGCCTAGAAGGATTGTTTCTCAGGAAACGGCGGAGAATGTTTTGGGTTTGGAGGGCCGACTGTTTTCAGGGCCAAATGGCAGACCCGCGGGGCAAAGACCGTTGGGGAGAAGGGAATTTCTACGCTTGGTGCGCAGGTTTGACTGCCAAGAACAAAGGGCAGTGCGAGAAGAGACTCGGAGGCGAACGGGCGCATCGCGTCGTCGAGCGGGGCGACGAGACCACTGTCGACGGCCCCACGCCAAGTACAGGACGGAGTTTATCGAGTGTGTGCGTGCCACCTCAAGAAGTGGGTGCGAGGCCAGGGGGCCCCGCACGTAGTGAGCCAGCCGACCGCCGGAACTCCTCCAGCTTTAACGGACCACGCGGGGAGACGTCGTCAACCATCGACTCGCCAGATGAGACTTTCCGCACTCGCCGTTACTTTTTGGAGTTAGGAATTTTGATTCTGTTAATTGTACTGTATTCATTAGTGATTGTGTAGGCATCCGTAAATCTATAGATTTGTGAACCCTCTTTTTGGAAGCGTTATATCCAGCATGCAGTGTCACTAACTTTCCGACTACAACCAAATTCAATTTTCTTCGTGTTTTCGTTATACGTCTCCGTCTCTCTTCACTGGTCAGACTCTCTACCAGAGCGTGGAGCTATCGCACAGTCAGTGGTTCACCGTTTAACAGCGTAACTTCCTGAGGACTCTCTCTTCCTTTTTTTTATAGGTTATGACACCCGTAAACCACGTGACCCTGATCGTGTAGTTGGAAACACCCTGAAATCTAGGCACACTGGAAGTAAGCTCTAAGTAAACTGGTAAATGCATTGTACCAAGACACCAACACCTATTAAACACTGCTTCCGGACATGTAAAAACAAAAAGCGTAATGTTGCCAGCAGAACATGCATGAGGACAATGGGTATACTTTGAGAGACGGCTTGCAATGTCAAATATTTTCTTCCTTTCTTTCCTCATTTTATTTTTTTTTTTCTTTCTTTTCGTCAGCTATTAAAAATAAAGTTCATCTCGTAAGTGCGACTAGGTCTTATAGAGATCACCGAGATCAGGAATATAGCTGACACATTGGGAAAGCAAGTGCATTTATCAGGCACTAGTAGTCCAGAATACGGGGTGGAATCTCGAGCTCCAGACCCAGATCTAGACATTAGGAGCTCGACTGCCCCTCCCGTTAATTCCGAAATGCGGGCGGTCGTTTTGTTCAATTCGTTTAATCCTCAAAAATTAAACAAAATCTGTGTGGATTAGTTTTTTTTTTAATTACTACAGCTCGAAGCATTTAAACAATCATTGATAAAATACTAACTCCGCTGACTGAATGGCCATCTGAACAGCGGAAACATATCAGTCGTCAAGTATAAGTTCGCACTGAGTGGTCGTTGTACAAATACCCTTATAAAGTTAGTCGGCCAAAAATGTATAGTGAATAAGATAGTACTTATAGCTAAGCGTTCGGTTGTCCAAGTCTTCAGAAATAAAGTCGCGTTGACAAAACTTTTTACCTCCCGGAAATGATATGACGTGCATAACCAAAACTTGGAGATTGGTAATAAAATTGCGACGGAATGCGCCATTCTTCAATACGCTTCCCCATCAAAAAACATAGCGAATTCGCAGGACAGAATTTATTAAAGCTGCAAGCTTGTAGTCGATAATAACTAGACAAACTAGAACGTATTGCATTTAGTTGCTTAACGAAACTACTATCATTCCAAATAACGCTGCCACAGCAACCTTCAGAGTACTTGTAAAGCTTTCTCTGATAAAGTACACTGCTTCCATTCTGACGTACAACACATCGGCATGGCAGGAACGCACAGCATAACAAAAGAAAACGTAGTTCTTCAACAACAACATAAAAAGAACGTATAAATTGCTTAATTTTCTTTCATTTAGTTCGACGAAACAACCGCTGGTATTATGACAGAATGGAATTATAGTTCTCAAAAAACACGTCGTGCTGCAACCTCACACCCACGGAAATGGCGTTTGAGCTTTCTTTGCCAACTCGTACAAAACTCCTACTCTACTCTGTCTGAGCTAATAATACAATGCAGGGGGTGGCACGAGCTATCCTAGCCAACCCAATCTAGCGCTGCAAACATGTCACGTGACTATACGCATCGTGCACGTCGCTACTCCCCTCCCAAATGTCACGTGACACTCAAACGGCATTTGATTGGCTTCGAGGGCTGGTAGCGTCCATCGCGGTCCATCGCAAGTTTGAAACGGAGAACGTTCTCGTAGCTCCGCGACCACTGGCCTTCGTTCCTCCCCACAAGCGCGCGCATATAGACAACTCGTCATTTGCAGTGAGCGCGCACACACAAACACAAACAGACACGCATTGCACGCATGGCAAGTTTGGCAAAGATGAATACAGTTTGGGAGCCGCCGTGTATTGACCGCCCAGAATGGGATTCAAATTTGTAAATAAATTAAATGGAGACGAACTTCGTGCGCACTCTCGGAGAGTGATTACTGCTGGTGATTTTAATCTTGGTGATATTGAATGGGATGGTTTAGATCCAACCTTTCGTGAGACCCCAGTATCTTCCGCCGCAGTGGATATGATTTTACAGCGGCCCTGTTAAGGGCTAGTTTCCCCAGGATCGTGTCCGGTACCAAACAAATGTCGACATTCGTGGTCGACAAAACACTCTGTTTGCCGCCGTCACTCATAGATGGCGGTGGCTGTCCAGAGTGCTGTGTTTGCCGGTTGTCTGCTTGCCGCTGTCGCTCATAGATCGCGGAAACCTTTCCAGCTTCGGCAACCAGACAACAGGTTGCTGCCGCCGCTCATAGATGGCGGCAACATTCGTTCGGAGGAAGAAGAGGGGGAACGGAACGAGCGGTGATGTGCGCAGCAGCGCGAATGGTTCCGCAACCGCCGCGAGGCCGCTATCGCCTAAAGTTCCACTGCGTCGAGCGCTTCAGATTCCCTTGCGAAAGAGAGCAGATCGCTCGTCTGGAAAGCCACCGCCGAGAGCAGAAGCTACAGCTCAGGTTCTTTTTCCTTCTTCACCAGAGTGGAAAGGCTGCAAGTTTTTTCACGCGATTTAACTCAATTTGTCAAAGAGGCTACAAGAATGTAAGGTTCGTCTAGTTTGCTTCTTGATTTGGTTTTTGTTAGTAACAACTTGCTCTCGGTCATTTACCAGTCTAGAGTGCTGCCTGGTATATATGTCCATTGCACGGTGTATTTATGTCTTTCTATTGCAGCGATTCATTCTTGAAAGTGTACATATAGCACATATAAAGATTTCAATAAGACCAGATGAACTAGCCTTATCACACGGAACCTTTCTGGAAATGGCAGGATTACCCGGCTGTAATGGTTAATAGCCTGTGGATTTACTTGAAAGAACCTATTACTAAGTGTCTAGAATATTACGTGCCATCTAGGACCAAAGATAAGGCATCGCATAATTCCTGGATAAATAAAAATATTATTCACATGAAAAAACAACACGTCTTCGGGCATAACTTTAGTGTGCATTTAATCCGGGTTGACGTCAACTGCTTGGGCGGCTTATCCAAACCTTTAACATGTTGATTAATGCTGCAAATGATAAATATTATAACAAAACTATGCCAGCCTTCTTGCCTTTCTCCCCTCGCAAAGTTTGGCGGTTCCTTTCACCCACAACAGGTGCTGTAGAAAAACTAGATATTGATAGTCCTGCTCTCAAAGAAGAATTCGAAATGGTGAACTCTTTCAATAACTTTCTTATATCGTATTTTTTATTATGGGGCAACGCCGGAGTTCAGTAAATTAGAGGAGGTTCTTCCTATCCCAGATGCATATCTATCTCGCAAGGAAATTGTCGAAATTCTTATTTATTTATTTATTTATTTATTTATTTATTTATTTATTTCATATACCTCAAGGTAATACATTGAAGAGGGCAGTGAACATCAAAATAATAACTACAATGTGGACATGTTAGTTAGAACCCTCTTAAACAAAACAATATCAGTAATGTTAGCTATTGAGGCGGGAAGGTGGTTCTAATCCAATGATGTTTTGGGAATAAAAAAATATTGAAACAGCAAAGTTTTAAAATTGGCATACCGACTTTATGACTATTATCATTGCGAGCAGAGATGTAGAATGATGGGATAATTAGTTTACGACGAAGGTCGGCATTTTGATGAATTACTTTATGGAAAAGACTCAAACGAAAGATTTTACGGCGATGCGTTAGTTGTGGCAGTCCTAAAGAGGTTTTCATGGTAGAAACGCTGACAGTGCGGTGATAGTTCGACATGATAAAACGGGCTGAATTGTTTTGGACAGATTCAATGAGGGTAATTGGTGAAGAGTGTGAGGGGTCCCGCACAGCGGCAGCATATTCTCATTTTGGGCTGATTAGAGATCTTAACCTAGATTGTAGGAAAGCAACCGGATATGGCGAAATACCAACTGCGTTCCTGCGACGATATGCTGAATCACTGTCGCACTATATTATTATTATTTTGAGAAATTCCTTTAAAAGGTTTCGTACCTAATGACTGGAAGATCGGTAAGGTCGTACGTGCGCAGAAGTCCAGTAAAGCTTCTTCTGTTAACAACTATAGGCCGATCTCATTTACATCAACCTGTGGGAAACTCCGTGAACACATAATTTCGAGCCATATACTTTCTTTTCAGAGAAATTACAACGTGCTTAACAGCTCTCAGTATGCCTTTCGTAAAGGATTGTCCACTTTCGCCCAGCTGGTGGAAGTGCTGCATAAGTTTTCCGAAGTTCTGAACCGTAAGTGCCAGGTCGACGTTGTTTTTTTGGACCTCAAGAATGTGTTCGATGAAGTTAACCATAGAAAGGTACTATTTAAATCAAAATTCAAATTAAAAACTCCCGGGTTTTATACATGGATAGAGATGTTCCTGTACGAAAGAAGGTAATTTGTAGCAATCAAGGGTAAACACTCCGATATGGGCGATGTCAAATCGGGTGTTCCCCAAGATACTGTCCTCGGACCACTGTTTTTCTTGGTGTTTATCAATGACAAATACTATCTAATCTAACGAATTGGGCAAGACTGTTCGCAGACGACTGCATTTTGTACAAGGAAATTAAGACGCCCACCAATCAACTTAAATTAAATACATGTTTAGCCCGCATTGTTCCAGGGTGCAATACATGTGTCGTTAAATCTTGAGAAGACCTTCTATATGACCATTACGCGGAAAACCAAACCCTCTGAGTTTGCATACAATCTCGAAGGACACCCGGTTGAAAGGCTTAGTTGTTACAAATATTTGGGTGTAACCATCTCGTACAATTTACGTTGGGGAACCCATGTAAATAATATTGTAGCAAAAAGCGAATTCCAAACTATGGTACTTACGGCGGTCCTAACAGCTAAGTTCAGCTAATGCAAAACGTATGGCATATAAAACTCTCATACGTCCATTGATGAAATATGCTTGTGAAATCTGAAATCCTCACACTATTCAAGGCGTTCCCAAATTGGATAGAGTTCATTGGCTTGCTTTCCGTTTTATTTATTCCAAATATAGGCGATTAAACTCTTCAACGGCACTGTACTCGCAAGCTAACCTTCCAATACTGAAGACGCGGCGTAAAAAAAGAAGACTGAAATTACTTTACATGATTCTAAACGATTTCCTGCAGATGGACGAAAGCGCGTTCGTCACTTTTGATGTATATAGGCTTACTCGCAACAAACATAGCCGCACCCATCGTCAGCCCCAATGCTTCGAGGACCGTTTTAAATATTCCTTTTTCTCTTAACTATCGGCAACTGCAACTCTCTTCCTGAATATGCTGTCTCGTGTCGTTCGCTTAAATCGTGTTGTTCATTCCTTGCGTCTTATAACGCATCTTGTGTCCTGTGAAATAAAAAGAAAGGGAAAAAAAACCTCTTCTTCTTTTTATTGTGTGCCCTCTGCCATTGCGTTCGTGCTATTCTAGTTTACCGTTCAGTAAAACATTGCTTGATTCATTGCATTGATTTCGTCAGTTTTGCTAATCTACCTGAAAATCTGTTAACCCATTTTATCGTGTTTTTCTTATTTCCGTGTATGTTTATTTGTGTTTGTCCTTTGTACCCCTTCTCCAGAGATCATTACCGTAAAGATACAAAATCTGATTGAAATACCAGCACAAAAACAAACGAGCTATCAAAAAATACTTCAATCATGATAAACAAAAAAGGAAAGAAAAACAATGAGGCCATGAAACATGATAAAGGAAACATTGTGCGTTACAACTTGTTTTTGTGTTTTTGTTCCTGCGTCACGGGTTTTCGTAATGATGAAGGATGGACGCTTGGGATGCACCGTCGGGAACTCTGCACGCACGCATTTCTGAGAGTGGAGGTGGGGATGATCGATGTAACCGCCGCTGCCTCGTTCTGCACTCTGTGACAACCTAAAAAAAAAACTCGGGGCATGGCCTAACATGTTCACACGTCTTGCTTCGCGATTCGTTTTAAGTTGTTCTTCTCAGCTAATGCCTCAATGCCATTGGTTGCGAGGTGATAAGAAGAATGCATGGGGCCCGCCGCGTCCGGTGTTTCTTAAGGCAGTCAATGACTGTAGAACGACCGACGACCAGTGGGCTGCGTGTGTATAAGTATTTATCTTAAAGGGATGCTGCAACGAAATTTCGGCGCTTATTTTTTTGGTATATACGTTTCAAAGGAGCAGTGTCACATCGGACACACTAATATCTTGTTAAAAAAGAGACGAAAAGAAATTTTAAAACAAATCAAACTATCTGCAAAAAGCACCTGGTGAATGTCGCTAAAGCCTCGTTTGTAATGCCCGTTTAGGAACCTCGACAGGTAGTGACGAGACCTGCTTTGAACCTGACGTCATCCCAATAGCTCTAGGCCCGGCACAAGACGAGAGGGGAGGGAGGAACTTCCCACTCAAAGGGAATCTCTCTTGTGTGCCCCAGGCGTCGCTATTTTCCTCTACAAGATTATAGATGATTAACCCGTCACTCGAAATTCTCCCAAAAAAGCAGATTTGCGGTTAGTTGCGGTTAGGGAGCCTTCATGTGTGCTCCACATGAAGGCTCCCTAGTTGCGGTGGCCCAATGGCTGGCGTGCTTCGGCCGCTTTGGCGACTGGAACGGCTAGGGCATCCTGACGACGTCAGAATCGCCTCAGCTTTGCTCATCCCGAGACAGACTACGTCACGAATGCGTCGGATGTCACGTGCTCTCCACTGGCTGCTCTCCGAGCGCTTGCCAGAGTGCGCCGTTTATAACGAAAATTGCAGCCATCATGCTCAAAATGCAAACGTGCGATCGTCATTTACGAATATTGTGGATCATATTCAGCCTATTTCTGAACACGACGGGTATATTTCAAATTTCGTTGAAGTATTTCTTTAAAGGGGTACGGGAACGACATTTTAGGGCTCATTTTTATTGCTTAGGCATATATGCATGTCGCATCAGCACCTGAAAAACATCAGTCTCTCGTTTGTAAACGCGAAACTTTAAAACGAATAAAACGAGTTCCCACTTGCCCCTGGGAGTTTGGGGAGCCGAAGTATTGTTGGGCGATCGTGGCGATCCCGTGGTTGCGCCACCCTCGGCAGTACACGCGAACGCAATGGCGCAATCGCGGTGCTTCGCGCGGCGTGCGATTGTTTTTGGTACCGCCGAGTTGTTTCTGTGTTTATTCAACACGTTTGCGTGCAGGCTGCCGCCCTTTTGCGCGGCCGAGAGCTGCACCAACAGCGTGCTCAACTGCGAGAGGCCGACCCACGGGTTATCCGAACGAGGAGCATTTCCGACGCGTGTGGATCCGTCTGGGCGTCCGTCGTCTCTCGGACGCCGGTGAACAACCGATCGCCTGTACGGTGACCATTTTCGCGATCACGACTATGAAAGGCGAACCGCTGTCCTCGGGAGTATGCGTCTTCCTAGCAAGAATATTCGAATTTCGCTTGCTACCAAACGTTGTGCGAACTATTTCTTTTTTTGTTTTTGTTTTGTTTAAGAAAATAAAAGCAGAAGCCCTCACCGAACCGCACGGAAAGTGAAGTAAACTGGTAAGTGCGCACGCTGGTAATAAAACACCTAATAGCGCGTACCTCCAAGTTGGCCATTCAGTATTAAATGCGGGGCATTTTTTGGCGACCCCGACCCCCTTCAGATTTTGTCGTGCGGACGGTCGGTCCGTCGGATGGTTCGCACGGTCCTAGCCCGAATCGATTGTCCGTCGCCATGTGCAAGAGTGACTACTCGTCCTCGCTGACATCTTCCAAGTCCCCTTCCCTTGGTGGTCAAAATCCTCGTCCTCTCGAGTTCATAGATCGTGCCGGAACACGCTGCAAACTACAAGGGCCGAAACGAATGCGTCACGACGGTCGCCGTGCAGCTGCGCAGTCCTCCGCCACTCTGGAACGCGAGATTGTGACACGCAAAAGCCACCGCGTGGCGGCGCTCATAATCACGCCGGCCTTTCGTTGTGCTGGAGAGCCTGACGTCACGATTGCGACGGAGCTCCCACAAAACATCGCGCGCCTCGATGGCCGATCTCGAAGCACTCGCAAGAATCGGACGCTTGAAATGTAAAAATATAGCCATCCGCTTAAAATACGAACGTGCGATTGTCATTTACGGATATCATAGGTCATATTTCACCCATTTCAGAAAGGCTTCCGTAAACTTTTATTTTCGTTTCTGTACTCCTTTAGTTCGACTATTTCTTCACGCCGGCCCTTAAAGGGATGCTGAACCGAAAAACAGAATCTAAATTCTTTGTCGTTTTGATATTTACAGCACATAAATGGCTCTTAAATGACGGTACTTGAAACAATAAAGTAGTCTAAATTATATGATTTATGCAAATAAATATTCTAAGGTGCACCTGGTGAGTTTTTTGAAAGCTCGTTTCGTGACGACAACAAACTTGTAGTACGCAGAACGCGGCTATGGTGAGCCATCAAAGTTGGCTCGGTTGGCTCCGACCTACCTCGTTGGCTCCGGCGTGCGCTCACGCCGCGTGGTGGCGCGACGAAACGGAAATGCGACGTGCGAACCCCGTCCCGAAACGATGAGATATATTTTTAAAAGAAATGCAATTTTATCTGATAAATTTGTCGAACAATGTCGTTTTTGACACGACACCTATGCGGCGCCGAACGAGCGAGCGTCGCGAGCAAGCGGCATCTTGGCGGCATCAAACATCAGCGCTGTCGAAGTCTCCGTGGTCGCCGTCGTCATGGTCAAATTATCAGGACGGGAAAGAAATCGCCGAACTCCGAAAAACCCACAGACCAAAGTCGCCGCCGTCGCTACGACGCAGGTGCAGAAGTGGACTGGGGGTGGCAGGGTGCAGGGTGGCTGGCAGGTAGTGCGCAGCTAACTTGGCTGGATTAGTTGGCAAACTTCCAACGCGACGGGCATCCGTCTACTATTATTCAAAGCGCAACTTTCTTCCACGCTGTGGCGCGTCGGCAGCTCGACTTGTTCACGTCAGTTCCGTTGCAGTTTGTTGACGTCAGTTCCGTTGCGAGTAATCCCAGAGGGCCTCGCGCGCATCGGAGGCTTCTGGCGCTTCTGGCTCAATCAGCGGTCGTCATTCCAAGAAATATAATAATCCGATCTCCATCCCTTTACATGAATAGCATTTTTAGGTATAGTGCGGTCCCGGGAAGCTTGTCCGGGGCTTATTTCGGCAACTTCAGATATCGGTTCAGCATCCCTTTAAGGAAGATTCCGTCGCGGTCAACCAGAATCGCTGAATAGCTAAGTAACATTGCCTGACTAAACTCACGAGGCGAAGGGATTACACGTAAACGTACGCTGCAAACAATGTTAGCGTGAACACGACATCAGCGCTTTTTCGTAGTTTACTTTTAATGAGTATTGGCAGACACAAAACGTTTTTCTTTAGGTTAGTGCCCCAAATAAGCACTTTGCATCATACTAATAGTTTTCTCAACAACCCTCCGATTCTATGGGGGGGGCGGTGTAACTGACGGTCGCTTGTTCGCGCTAACAGTGTCCTGCAGTGTGTAAAAAAAATCAGATACTGTAATAAAAAAAAATAAACAGGCGTGGGCTGAAATGGAACCGACAACGACAGCGCCTCAAACTCGGCGGTCGTTACGTAAACACCTGTTCCACTGTGATGTGGGCTCGAGAACGACCGTAGTATAGGCCCGTCGGAACGACAAACCTTTCCCTATACGTTGAATCATGTAACACCAGCCACGATCCCTAGGGTACTCTGGCGCGCGCTTTCAAGAAATCGAACGTTAGCGAACGGTGTCCTCTACGAACGTTAGTTTGTTTGCTCGCTGGCGCTGTTCTCAAACGAGCCGCGTTGCCACACGAAGCTATTCGATGTTTGGCTGCAACGTATAGTTGTTCCCGCGGCTGTTTGTACGGTGCGGTGTTTGGACGCGGCCCCGAGCAAACATGCTGCGCGCAATGCCTTTCTGTTTGTGTTTGTGTGCTCTGCGAACGGCGAGTTTTCTGTACACGCGTTTGTGTGTATACGAACGGAGGCCAGTGCTCGCTGAGCTACGAGAATATCATCTGTTTCACACTAACGATGGACCGCGATGGTCGCTACGAGCCCCAAGAGCCAATCAAATGCCGTTTTATTGTCACGTGGCCTTTGGGAGGGGAGTAGCGACGTGCGAGATGAGTATACAGTCACGAGGCATGCTCGCAGCGCTGGATTGGATTGGCTTGGCTAGGATAGCTCGTGTCGCTTCGCCCGTCGCGCTGTATCGTTAGGTCAAACGGAGCAAGCAGCGTTGGAGTTTCGCACGAGTTGTCAAAGACTGTTCGAGAGCAATTTCGATAGCTGTGAGGTTGTAGCACGACGTGTTTTTGGAGGACTATGGTTCCATTCTATCATAACACAAGCGGATTTTTTTTTTTAACTGTTATATGATATATGGAGCGCAAGTTCGTCTGCTTCTTTTGCAGGGGTTGTTGGTGACGTCAAAACGCCTAGCTTTGATTGAAAGAACAGTGGGTAGACCTCAAGGCAGATTGCTTTGAGGTCTCCTTACTATCCTTCAAGAAGAGCCAATAAGAGCTCGGCGTTCTGACCTCACCACAACCCCCGCAAAAGAAGCAGACGAACTTGCGCTCTACATTGTTGAATAACTTCGATGTCTTTTGTTATGATTTGCGTTGTTTCTAAATCGGTGATTTGTACGTTGGTATAGATGCGGCGTTCTTTATCTGATAACTTTTACAAGTACTCTGAAGGTAGTCGGAGCAACTTTATTTTGAATGGTAGTACTTTCGTTAAGCAGCTAAATACAGTGCATCCCAGTGGTGCCAGTTCTTATCGAACAACAGTATTCAACTTTAATAAATTCTGCCTATTCAATTCGTAGTGGTTTTTATTGGAGAAGCGTTCTGAAGAACGCCACATTGGGTCGCAATTTTTTTTTTTTTTTTGAAAAACACTAAACTATACTCGTTTCTTATTCTCTCAAAATTGTTTGAACAGTCGCTGCAAGATGGTATTTTACCTTGTGATTGGCGAGTGGGGAAGGTGGTTCCAATTTCGAAAGGTGGAGATAAGTATTCCCCTAACAACTATCGTCCCATTTCATTAACCAGCATACCATGTAAACTTCTGGAACACGTTATCTTTTCCCAACTCGAACATTTCCTAGAGTCGAATACTTTTTTCACCGAAGCACAGCACGGATTTCGTAAATCATTATCTTGTGATCTATCCTTCACTCATGACATTCATTCTATTCTTGACCGAGGCTCCCAGGTGGACTGCATTTTCTTAGATTTCGCCAAGGCATTCGATAAGGTGTGTCACGAGCTATTACTGTTAAAACTTTCAAAACTTAACATTGACCCTAACGTTCTCGCATAGATTCGGTCTTTTCTAAATAACCGTTCACAATTTGTAACAATTAACAACGAAAACTCTCCTCCTGTGTCTGTGAATTCTGGAGTTCCTCAAGGGTTGGTTTTAGGCCCACTACTATTTTTAATCTATATTAACGATCTTCCCATTAATGTGTCTTCATCCGTTTGTCTCTTCGCCGATGACTGTGTAATTTACCGTGAAATCTGTCACGATTCTGACCTGTCTACACTTCATTCTGATATTAACTCTGTCTCTCGTTGGTGTGAATTATGGCTAATGAAACTAAACACTAGTAAATGTAAACAGATGAGAGTGTCCCGCAAGCCTAACAACGGTCCCTAGCTGTTACCACCTAGATGGCAACCTTTTGGAGCAAGTGGCAACGTACAAGTACCTTGGTGTTCACTTAACAAATAACCTTTCATGGAAACCCCACATTCAGTATGTTACTACCCGTGCTAACTGCATGTTGGGCTACTTAAAACGCAACTTTTCATTGGCACCTATTTCACTAAAATTGATCCTCTACAAAACATTAATCAGGCCTAAATTAGAATATGCAGCCTCCATCTGGGATCCCGGTCACGATACTCTAATCACTGCATTGGAATCCATTCAGAATAGGTCAGCCCGTTTCATTCCTTCCAACTACCATCGTACTGCTAGTGTCACATAAATGAAAAATAGTTTATGTTTACCACTTCTCTCCTTGCGACGTAAAATTTCACGCCTATGTCTATTTCATAAAATGTATTTTCATAGCCCTCTCCTACGCAATCGGATGATTACTCCCCCCTTTTACATTTCATCCCGTCTTGACCATCAGCATAAAGTTGGAGTTCCAAGTTCGTTTACCACAACATTTCAATCTTCGTTTTTACCCCGCACAGCCGAAGAATGGAACCACCTCCCCGGTTTGATTGCTGCTATAACTGATACTAACCTGTTTAGAAATTCCATCACTAGCTATTTTAGCAGTGACCCATGACCTATTATTATTTTTCTTTGTTTGTTGTATATTTAATATTGTTGACTCGTTACTATATTTCTATCTTTTTTCATGTATGTGCTCTCCCCCTCTGTAATGCCTTCGGGCCCTGAGGGTACTTTCAATAAATAAATAAATAAATAAATCCCCAAGTTTTGGTCATGCACATCATATCAATTCCGGAAGCTAAGAAGTCATTTCAAAACAACTTTATTCCCGAAGACTTGGACTGCACCACAAACACGAGAAAAACAAAGTCCGACACCAGTCTTCAAAAAAACTATCTACGCCTGGGTATTTACTGCAGAGAGATAGTAAATATGCTATTAACAAAACCCTATTTACGATCTACGTTCTATAAGAACGCTATTCTTTAAAACAATAAGGAAGGGTTTTAAAAATTCAGAATGGTGTGTGAGTAATGACTGTTATTGCGTTTTTTTGTTGTTTTTTTTTAACATACGTTTCAGCCTTTATGCGGGGCTGAAGGTGTTTTACCCCTCTCCAACAAAGAAAATACGCTTATGCATGTTCGTTGATTTAGGAACAATACCAACATCATTCGGAACTTTAGTGCAGTGTTTTCGTGCTGTTTCTTCCGTTTAATGGTTGTTTTGTGTTTAATTTTTTTGTTTTGTATTTCCCTAGGTTACACCTAAGAAAGCGCAAATAACGCGCACTGCCTGTGCTTTCAGATCCTGTTAGTGACAGAATATACGGGGCATACAATGGCCCTTCCCAAAACGCAGCCAAAATCATCACACTTTCCCCGTCTGCAGCTCTTCTATGCTTCCGAATCCTGGAATTTATCGAATACCCCGAGCGTTGAATAGGACCTCCAAGCGCCACAAGGCCCCGCCATAATTGGGGCGTCTGAGGCTTTCTGCGACGGCCTCCCAGTGGGGCCCCATATATATCTCCGAAAATCCGTCACTGAAGCATGGTGCGTTCCATCGGGTAGTGGGGGGGGGGCCTCCAGTGTTCCCAAAGCGACGTGGCCAATCATCCATCACGAACGTGGTAGCTAGCCTGTAAAGGCAATCGTTTCCGGGCTCTGGCATCCATCAAATGCACCGAGTCGTCGAACGCCGGCATTATCTTGTTCATTTATCACGCACTCTGCTCCCGCAATTCCCCCGAGAAGCTGCGTTCGAGCGAACCGGCGGTACGTTAGGGTGCGCTAAGTTGGCCGACGTGGAACATCGAGACAAGCTGTCCACTGACTCCTCGTTTCTGCCAGCAAAGGGTTTGCATTTAACTGCCGGAAGGAAGGAGGTAGGAAGCTGAACACACAGCTGTTGCTTGCAGTGGAATGATTAGATCAAAGACTTCGTGTGCAGGTTGTTTTGTGTACAAGGAAGGGGACGGAATACGTTGCTATTTACGATTTGGCAGGTGCACCCAACATCGATTTAAAGTTGTGTGCGTGTAACGGACACTCGTGCGCGAGTAAGCATTAAATGTTTTTTTTTGTTTTTTTTTTATGTTGAACCTTGCGGAAAGCAGTACACTGAAAGTATACTAGTTGAGCACTTTTATGAAACAATAGGAACTCTTGAAGTATATCTCGAGTGTGCTTATCGGATTTACACCTTCACATCTCTCCATTTGTCTGTTTCGAAAAATTGTGTTTCGTTTAAGTGAGTGTACCTTCATTTATTTTATCTCGGGGCCCGAATGGATTACAGAGAGGAATGGAAAACTTTAAAATACATATAAAAATAAAAACCTTGAAAAAGCAAAAAACAATTACCACGAACGCTCATATAAAAAAAATATTAATTTCAATTTTAAGATTAGCATTGTAAGCAAGCGTGACAAGGGCTGCGGAAAGGCGATTCCAACCGATGGAGGTATGGGACAAAAAATAGAGGTATGCAGTGTAAATCTGCTGAATATGGGATCTAACATTTAGATTATTATAGGTGTGCGGTGATATGCAAGATTGTTCTAAAAATAGCGCTTGGCCATGTGTTGGTTTAGAAGGATAAATCTTCTAGAACAAACATAAGCGAGATAGCTTTCAATTGTCGATTAAGCTCCCCTATTTGTTAAAGAGTACTTTGGTCTTATGACTGCAGCCGCCCAATCAATAAGATTTAAGTCACTGACAAATAGATCTAGAGAGGTTACAAAGCGCTTTTTTTTTTCTTGGTATCTTTATGAACGTGCAAACGCGAGCTGGCATTCGCTGCTCTAAACGCGCGAGCATGAAGCGGTTTTAGATTGCTTCAATTCTACCAACTGAATTCGTTGTGCTTTCCCACAGCCGCACGGGGTCAGCATGTCAGAAATAGCAACAAAAAGAAAACACGGAAATATGCTTCCCAGCTGACTGCGGTCAGCATTTCTAATACGCACGTCTCTTCGGTAACAATTTTATAATTTCCCTTCAGAAAAAGTCAGGTTTTAAATACCATACAGAAACAAATGATATGTTATTTCAAAAGACTGCACAAAATAATCCACTCTACGTTTGGAGGGTGATTCTGACACAACCGCTAAGTGCGCAGGCATCTATTCTTCCCTACTCGAGGATTCCAGCGGCTTATTCTTCTTGTGTAAGCCTCTCTCAACTAGAGAGTTACGTAAAGTTGACTTTTTTTCACAATTTATCAGTTAGTTTGGTCCCTGAGCTAGTTTTATGGGAAAGCCAAAAACAGGCTTTATCTGAAATGAAACAAGACACGCGTGCTGTATACAAACGTCGTTCCAACAAAGCGTTTATACTTCAGATCTTATAGAATGTGCATTAACTTATACAATCACTCATAGTGTCGGTGCATAAAAGACGCTAGCAAGAGTGGAGTTGTCACATGTAAAGCTTTTAAATATATATAAAACCACGAATACAGAGGCGCGTTGTCAACCATCCGCATCTCCAAAGGCACGCATGTAATTCTCTTTCCTCCGTTTCGTGCATCGGCCGCCAGACCACACCAGCTACTTGCTGCACACATGGGTAGGCAATAGCTCCCAGCTTTGCTCCTTCGCGTCTTTTTTTGCAGGATGTCGTGGCCTCCTCTGGAGTAGCGAACAACAGTAAGAAAAAACGGGAAGCATCTCTACATAAACTGTTGCCTGGAGATGTGAAAGAAATAAAAGAAAAACTCATTCTTCTAGCATAACGAAGAGTCAGTTACAATCAAGGACATCCCTTTAGACACACGCCGTGAATGCCAAAAAAACATCAACGCTAAAACAGTCGCCTCGGAATTTCGGCGAAAAAAAGGCTGAGCGAACCTTTCCTTTGCCACGGTCTAAACTATTCGGAGAGCAAGTCGTCTGCTTCTTGCGCGGGGTGTTGCGGTCACGTCAGAACGACGCCGAGCTCTGATTGGCTTTGATTGCAAGTATAGTGGGCAGACCTCAATGCTAGATGTCTTAAGGTCTACCCACTATTTCTTTTTTTTTCTTTTTAAATCAGCCAGTAAGAGTTCGGCGTTATGACATCATCGCAACCCCTGTGCAAGAAGCAGATGAACTTGCACTCCGCATAGTCACTGGTGATAACATCAGAAACGCAGGGCACGGAGAGTTCTGAACAACTTCTTAATCGCTCCACAACCAACCAGATTTCGAGATTAGCCGATAAGAACACCGAAGAACCAATCACGACGCAAAGAGCGCGAGCGCACTAACACGCGCCCTGCGTTTCTGAGGCTGTCGGCGACTGCATACACTCTAAGAAATCCGTAGCGTCTTCTCTATCGCAATACACTCGGAGCTCGGCGAATGACGGGACTGATCGTGGGGCCGTGTGCATGATCAAGAAAGAACGCTTCCCCGTACCGCTAGGAGATTCGAGTTTATTCATACCCCGAGTGCAAAAGATAAGGAGGTCAAAATGACCTTGCCGAGTGAGTCTCGTTCTAACTCACTCTTGAAAATTCTAGGTCGAATATTTGAGATACCCAGTGTAGTAGATGAGGAGCCGAGCGTGAACTTGCCGTCTCACTCTCGCACTCTCACTCTGGCCAGCTGTCACGCCGACGCCGCGACGTTCGCTGCTGCTGTTTCGACGCTCATTATTTCTTTGCCTCTGGCAAAGGTTTGCCGATCAAACCTTTGTTTTCAGTTTGCGCTTGTCGAGCTTTTTCCAACCGCTACAATATGTTTCAACTAACTAAAAAAAAGTGTGTATTTGTCATAAAAACACGTTATTATAAAAAAAAGAAAAAAAAAGACTTTATACAAGCGCAACGCAGGTTCGTCGTATAATGTTCGTTAGAGAATCACGATTCACGACACTCACAAACGACAAAGAACGTAAAACAAACGCAATCGAGATGCCTGGACAGCTTCGAGAAGCGCATCGCGAAATGGAACGGAGTCGGAACCGTCTTGAAGCGCGATGACATCTTGGGCCCTGGGCGATTTCGGTCATCCATACCGGTTTCCCGCTTCACCGACTCGCCGCCTCTCGCCGACGGCGGGCGGCCATTAATCAAAGAGAGCCGGCAACACGCCCCTGATGAGAACCCCTTTCCGGCTCGCCGCACTTTCCTATCCCCGTCGTTTAACCAAAGTTCATTTCGCTTAGAGTGGACGAGCCGGTTACCGAGTGAGGGGCGACGCTAAACAGCGTCTTTTGGAACGCGGTCAGCAAACGGTCGAAGTCCCGAGTTGTTGTGACCTAATGATCCCTCTATTCAGCTGTCGAGAGTTGGAACACCGCAACGCCATTAGAGAGTTTTTAGGGAACTGTTTCTGCACATCCGATATGGTATGACCCTCCGGTGCGCACTGCGCGTGTACCAGTATTATGCTGTAGCGCATGCGCAGTTCGTACAGGAAGGCCCTTCGTACCTCTATCGGATGTACAAAAACGGTTCCTTAAAACTCTTTTTTTTCACTTCGCCCAAAACGCCAATATTTGGAGTTGTATTATGGTGCCTGGAACACCTCTCCGTGTTCAGTGTTCCATTCAGCTCATGCGTCGAAAATGGTTCAGAAGTGGCAGCCAATGACGTCACAAAAACCGGAGTGTTAGGCTGTCGGACGTCGCGATCCTGGCGGTTGGGAGTAGGAGTTCTGGCAAAAAGCTCGAGCAGACGCGCGGGTCGCTGTCGTCACGGCGTCCCAGCTCCTGGTTGCCGAAATTTCCGTGGACTGTCAATTCTGGAGAGCGACCTGCTGCAGAACAGGGGTCTGTCACATCCACCACTGCTGCTGCGACACCAGGAGAACCGCGACCGGCGACAGCGCCACACTGTTATGACGTCATCGAACGGAAATCGAGGGACCACTTTTTTGCACACAGTAACGCACACCATTCGGAGACGAGTTCCAGCCACCATCGTTTCATCGAGGAAGTTACATAAAGAAGAGGGGTGTAAAACACCCAAGGAGGTTAAAATAAGGATCGAAACGGCATAGAGAAGGATGATGTCGCGAACAAATTGGTAGGTTAGACGATTAAACCGGAGACGGAATTAAGGTCAGAATTTAAATTGGAGGGATGTAAATGCTTCTAGGCTATGTGGCGCACGCTACCGCCCGATACAAAGGGCGTGTAGTCGTCCATCCATCCATTTGTCCACCAACTCATCCATCTAACCAGCATCACCAAAGCCAATAGCATTCTACGTCTGATACTGT
The DNA here is from genome assembly GCA_013358835.2 of Ixodes persulcatus. NCBI lineage: Eukaryota > Metazoa > Arthropoda > Arachnida > Ixodida > Ixodidae > Ixodes > Ixodes persulcatus. The sequence goes on from JABSTQ010011555.1 coordinate 327,102, forward strand.
GACGTTTTTAGTTGCCACTTCGCAACTTAAACTGCTGGCTCTTAGTCATCCCATTCTTCTGGTTTATAGTTACGCCGCCAGGTCGCGCCAGGTTCTGCTGCATGTTTGAATAGGCGATAACTTTCCGCTGCTCTCCGTCACGTCTCGCTCCCTGGGAGGCGTCACCTCTGGAGTTCCGACTAGCCTTACCACATACTTTATTAAGGAAAATGCATTTGCATACCCACGTTTGCATAAGATAGGGCGCCTACAGCGCTCAATCCTCCCTTAGCGGTGTGGGCGCCCCGCGTCCGAGAACGAGTGCGTGTGCGCCACGCTGTCCAGTCATGGCCCTGATTAGCCTAGACATCCGAGACGGCTGCATGGATTGGGCCTTGAGAAGTCAACGACCACAGATGGCGCCAGACATCCATTTCCATTGAAAGAGGAAATCCCCGAGGATCCGACGCATCCAGCCGTTCACACTACGCAAAACCTGTCCGCGTCAAGGCTGTTGATTTTCTGCGGAGTGACATATATTCCCAAAGTAACGTATTCGGCCTTACATGACAACCACCCTCTTCACGCACATAATGGCGTGCTCAGCCAGACGTCCATCCAAAAAACGACAACACACTTATTAACACAAAAAATGTATCAACAGTCGCGGAAGATATGATAACAGCCAGTCGAGCGCGTTGCTTCGAAGGCCTCAAGCGCTATATGCAACAGCAGAAAGCCGAGCTACGACAAGGCTCTAGTGCGGACGAACAGCATTTCGGAGACATTTTGGCTTTTGTCGGCACTCCCGCCTGGCCCACTCTTCGTTCGCTGACGAGTTCGGCTTTCAGAGCCCGTTTTTGATCAAGCATGTGGAATTTTGATACAGGAAAAAAAGCCTGAACAAGGCTCATTGACACCTTTCCAGCACTTATCACTAAGGCAAAACAAAATGACAACTCACTGGGATAGAGACTGGCGCGCAGAGTTTGATATTCAGCAGCATAGAGTTAGTGGTGTTTAGATAAAGTGGTGTTTAGTGATAAAGTGGCAGTGTAACCTGACAGAACCAAGTTCTTTTTTTATCAAACACAATGAATAAATCAGTCATCCAAAACGTGTCATCTATTTCTGCTTCGTCTGAGATGACTACGCGGAGAGCAAGCTCAACTGCTCCATCCGTAGGGGTTTTGGTGACGTCAGAACACCCAGTTCTGATTGGCTTTGATTGGAAGGATAGGGGGTATAGAGCAGAATGCTAGCTGCCTTCAGGTCTACCCACTATTCTTCCAATCAGAGCCAGTCAGGGCTCGGCGTTCCGACGTCACCGCAACCCCTGCGCATAAAGCAGACAAACTTGAGCTTCACATAGTCACGGACAGCTTATACGGGGCGCAAATTCCCCATGGTTCTTGCACAAGGGTTGCGATGATATCAGAACGCCGAGCCTTTATTGGCTTATTGAAAGAAAATAGTGGGTAGACGTCACGGCACCTAGCGTTGAGGTCTACCCACTATCCTTCCAATCAAAGCCAATCAGAGCTCGGCGTCGTTCTGACGTCACCCCAACCCCTGTGCAAGAAGCAGTCGACTTGCTCTTCGTATAAAACGCGGGGCTTGCCGAGCCCCCAGGATCTTATCATCGCGCAGCTGCCAACGAAGGCTGCGGCATTAGCTGATGAAAATCGCCGAAGACCGAATGAAGAAGCAACCGAAGCGCGAACATGATACGCATCGCCTTAGGTTTCTTAATTAAGCTGCCAGTGTTAGTGCCGGGACTAGCCTTGACTCGGCAAAGTTTGTCCTCCAGGCCAACGCAACTTTGAGTGACCGAAACCCGTGGACTGTAGCATTTCGACGTCATAACGGTGAGATTGCGCGCAGGCGCAGATTGGACACGAATGCCGCGTCAGCGTTCGACTGAGCCTCGTGTCCAATCAACGCGTCGAAGGACGCTCGGCGTCGGGCTCGGGTCCGATTGATTGAGTCGGAACCATCCGAATGTGATGACGTTGCACGGAGGTAGGGGGAGGCTGTTCCTGGTCTTCCGATTATTCCAGGGCCTAGGCGTTATTGAAAATTCAGGGAGTTGCGACGAATATCGAAGAAGCGCTGAAATGCCACTCGCTGTACTGGTATTCACTATTCACCTCAAGAACCATAGGAAACAAATGTCCGGGTGCTCACGGAACGTTCCTGGTGGTGCATCTTAAATTGATTTTGGTATCTCATCAAGACGTGCACGTTTCAAACGCCAACGCCATCGTTTCTTCCTTAGACAACCAGATTTTGTAAGAACTATTTAGTGCAGCGAGTAAATATTGCGCAAACCCTGTTTTTGTTTTTTAGAGGTGTGAACATAGAGTTAATATAATGTCCACTATAGGTTCAACTGACGCTAGTGTCTATGCAACTTCCGGGAGGCAAATTGAAGCAGACAACAACCAGTCTACTTTTGCAGTGCTCCTTTGCATTCCTACGAGAAAGCGCGCGTGCATTCTGTCTTCGCCGGAAAATAACGTGGAACACTTTTGTTATTTGGGTCATGCCATATAGACGATTGCAAGCAAAGCGACTGGCCGCCGCCATTCCTCTGCTCGTGCGGGAAAGCTCATGCAATTTCAAGCATGCCAAAGCTATCTTCACGCGCACGTTACACGTGCTTACACGCCTGGGGTACCAGTCGTGATGCCATGCTTGCAATTGTCTATAGTTGTGTAGCGGTGCTGCTTAGGCGCGTGCCAGAACCCACTATACTTTGTTTCAGCTTATGATGTACCGCAGGAAAGGCTACAAGCGCGAGCTCCTTGCTCTAGGGCACATCTCGGCGGCACAAGCTCTCGTGCACTAAGAGCAGCTGTCAACGCTATGAGCTCGCGCTTCTAGCCTTCGCTGCGGTACAACATAAGGTGAAACGGAGTATAATGACGACGACGCGCGCAGATGGTACGGGGCCGACTCATAATAGAGAGTTTTAGGGAACCATTTTTACAGAGCCCAACGGTACTATGGGCGGTACGAACTGCGCATGCGCTACCACAGAAGACTTCTATATGAGCGGTTGTACCGGACGGCCCATCGTACCATATCGGATGTGCAAACACGGTTCCTGAAACTCTCTAATTTCTATCTGGTTGTCGGAACTGGGACTTCTGGTATGGCACCTCAAGCTTCCCGGAAAGCCTCCTACAGGGAGGAATATCCTCTGCAACGTGGTCAACGCCCGTGTTTCGTGGAGCCATAGAGTCGCGGCTGAATCGTCTGAAGCCACAGATCTTTATGTCTGAGCTCCCGAACAGACAAGTTGCATCTTCGCCATGTCCCTAACTGTTCTTTGAACCTGAAATGGGCTTCCTACGTTGGCCGATGGCCACATCGGCATCCCAGAGCTTTAAGCCATCAAGGCGTGTAAGTCCGCGCTGGACTTGAATGCTTTTCTGACTGTCATTGTGGCCATTAAGAGGGTGAGGGGATGAGCAGAAATGTTTGCAAAACGTTCCATCTTTTCCTGGGTTTCGGCCTTACCGGTGCATTTCATTTTCGGTGTTGATTTTCAAAATGCTCAATTGCGCAGTGATGTTTTGATCTGATCAGACATACATGTCACCAGGCGTGACGAAAACAGAATCCACAGGCGGCCAGGGGACAAGACTAGGGGCATCAGCTTCAAAAAGCGCCAATGTTCTGGATTTTGATGTTGCGAAGGAACTGTGCGGTTGGCGCGAAATTCGTGAGCGTGCAGAAGAGCATGGGCAACGACACCTGCAAAAAGACCTGTCCATCTTTAATGGAACGTGGCGATGTTGTTTGGCAGAATGAATCATCCTAGGAACAAACATCACTAAATCAAAGGGAACCTAGTGTAGCGGTGCTGCTTAGGCGCATGCCAGACCCTCTGAGGACGACGACGATGCGCGCACAGACGATCCAGGCTCGACTCACGATCCGTTCTAATCTGGCCATGGACAACACTTAGTAATTTAAACTCCTTAACAGTATGTACCTTTATTAACACTGTGAAAGTGTAATTGCTTTAGTTAGCGCATATTTCTTCATCAGTTAAAGATGTTTAACGTCGCTATATTTCAGGCCCAAACCTCTGTTCCATGGCAGGTGTGTAAAGACATCCGACGATTCTAAGCGAAATATCTACCGACAGGAATATATAGTGTGTTCAAGGCTCGCCAGCATTCCGTTGACGCTTTTATGTTGCTAATATGGCAGTCCAGACACTATATGAAAATGACCCCGTCTTACATCTTTACGAGCGCTTAAAGACATTCCAGACGTAAAGAATAAAGTACGTGGGCTATGAAAGGTGTCTGTTTTATTATTTCTATGCAGGGCAGTTTCGATCAGGCACTTGTTCTCAAAGATTTCGAGCGTGCGGCTGATGTTTTGAACGTAGAAAAAGAATCATCGCGCAGAGCAGAAGGAATAAAGTAGTACCTACTTATTGAAAGTCAGACTATATTTTGCGACCTTCAATTTAGTCTTGTCGCACATGCACAGGGAGGCAATTATCCAGTCTTACTGCGTAGTTCTTGCCGTCTTAGTTTTCCAGATGTCCTTCGCTCGTTTGGTACGTATATCCCCCATGCTGGAAAGCGCCGACGTCGTGTTCGCGCTAACAGTGTACCACAGTGCACATAAATACATGTACGAAGACGTTTTAGCACCGTTTTAATGCAATAAATTTGAAAGAAAAACGTCGTAACTCACCAAATATTTGTCTGCGTGACTGAGAACTGTTCCAATGCTGCCTATTACGTACGCATTATTTGGGATATTTTCACTTATAAGCGAGCGCAGGGAGAAAATGCACTCACATTTTCTCATAAAAGTGTATTCCCTGAAGTCAATTTTCAACTGGGTGCTGTCTGCGCTCTAAGAAATGCCTGCGCATCTACTTACCCGCAAAACACTCAACGAGCCGATTTCTTCGATCTACGAAATCAGCTGAGCGAGTGATGAGGCGGAACATTTGTTTAGACCTAACAATAAAGTCCGCTTTATGGCATTACGCAGTGCAGAGCGTCACGCTTGCATTGCGTATAATACCACAGCACAGGCTTAATTTTGGGGTCTAAACAGACGTTCCGCCTCCTCATTCGCTGAGCTGATTTCCTAGATAGCAGAGACTGGCTCTTCGAGTGTTTTGCGGGTAAGTAGGCGCGAAGGCATTTTCGAGAGTATGCTTCAATTTGCGACAGCTCACTATAGCGCCAGCTGAACCTCTAGCGTGCATTATAATAACTCGTGTGACAAGGTGTGTTGAATGATCAAAGCCTGTGAACTGCCTTCTCGACCTCCACTTAAAGTGATCGCACTTGGATTGCCCCAACCCAGCAATTGAACACGAACCCGACTCCAAACTTCCTTCGAAACACTGAGTGACCGCGCTCACGTCCAATATCTGCCTGCACTTAATTTGACTGTGGTGACGTCGGAATATTAGTGAACGGGTTATGATTATTTCACGTGATTATTTCCCGCTCGTTCACACCAGACTCTCATCACAGCCCTGCTTTGTTTTCTTAGATCGTGGCTAACGTCTGCCATCATTCGAAGTCACGCGCTCAATTTGGCCTCAGATCACCCACGACTAAATACACCGACGCACAAACTATTTTGAATACGTTTTGCTCTAGCTTATGAAATGACGGCCACTATTAACTTAAAGCACAGGGCGAAATCTCTCCGAAACTCATGAATAGTTCAATATTAAATTAGTGGGCATAGCTTGGACACTTTTAAAGCCTTCTTTTAACTAACGACACTTGGTTCTTTTCTTCATTTTCTGTAGAAAACTTGTCCCGATATGACTCTTGATTCCGCAGTGTAAGATATATAAAACACGAACCTCTGGCGGGGCTCTTTCGAAGTATTTTTCAGTCAGCTCCCTGCACCGAGCTTGAATGACTCGGAAAAGCAGACGACTCGCCGATGTAAAGGGTCCGTAATATCTTCCCGAGCCCTTGGGAACGGTGCTCGCGGTGTCGATATTTACATTGTCCGCCATCTGATACGTTTTCGAGGCGTTTCAATGTACAGCGAGAAAAAAAAAATATATATATATATATATGTAACCGCGACCATTCTATGAATGTTTAGCGGTGACATGAATCGCCATCCAATCGCAGTTCTCTGCAGTTTTTTTTTTTTTTTTTTTTGTAATGGAAGTTTTTTATATCTTTATAACCTTAGTAGAATTGATAAACACTGAAAGCTAACAAAAGACTGAAGTTTCCACTTTCAACGTATGTCTATAATGCCTGGAACGCGTCGTCTCCGACGGGTGTATGAATTACCGCGTCCAAAAAAAATCGTTCCCTCGATTTTCCGCCTGATGACGTCATAGACGTGTCAGGCTCTCGCCGGCCGCGATCCTGGCGGCGTTCCAAAAGCGGTGAATGAAGTAGCAGACGCCTGTTCTGCGGCGGGTCGCTCTCCGGTGCTGCAGTTTCTCGGAAACTTCGGCAGCCAGAAGTTGGGACGCCGCGACGACAGCGACACTCGCGTTCGCTCCTCCTTTTCGCCAGCATTTCTACGACCAACCGCCAGGATCGCGACATCCGACAACCTGATACACTCCGGATTCTCTGACGTCATTTGTCGCCACTTCGGGGTTGCTTTCGGCGCACGGATGAAATAGCTAGACACTAGACCTTCCGGTCGGAAACGCTTTCCGGGAACCGTAATATTTCGGTCGAACGCGGACAGCGTCAGATCGCTCATTGAATCCGAGAGATTGAGGGGCAAAAAAAATTCCGGGGTCCTCACCGCGTGTCCTGCCGATAAACTGCGCGCAAAAAACGAGATGCAGCACACAGTTACACGCGTGTATTTTGAAGTGTAGCGGACTCGCCTACCGCTATACTAATTGACGGACTGTTTTGATACGACACTGGCACGTCACGTGACATCACGTGACAATATGGCGTCACGGGGCGTCATAACGCCACGTGGCACATTTTTTTCGCTAAATTTTGCGGCTATATATATATATATATATATATATATATATATATTGTGACGAAGACGACGACGCGTACCTGACCATCACGCGCCAAGCAACGCGCGCGCGGCCCGGCTTCCATAAAATCGTTTCTATCCCATTGAGTGGACGCGTCATTCTCATTTGCTGCCGGCCGCACATCTTCGTAACATTTGGTGGAGGTGCGGGGTACGTCATCATTCGTTCTTCGTCATCATCGCTCCGGACCTTGGTTGCAGCAGTCCTCCGCCGCAGCCGATTGAGCTCCAGACCAGGGTGTAAGATAGACAGGTGGGGAAACGAGAGCCCAATGAGCGACCGGATTGTGTCCCCCTCGGTTTTCTCTTTTTCTGTGGCGCCATCTATGTGAAGCACCGCGAACTCTCACTCCGGGTTAGCGACCGGTGGCGACCGGCTAAACTGACGGAGATGGTTTCTCGTGCATTTTCAATGAAGGACTGTCGTGCTCTCAGTTTATTTTGCGCACTCTCCCATAGAGTTCCATGCAAATCCGATTCCGATTTTTTTTCTGCTCGCCGCAGCGCTATCTGTCGCAAATCGGGGGTACCCGCAAGCAGACGAGTACAATCCGGTCACTCCGCTGCGGTAGGCTTCTATGGGCCGTTTCCCCACCTGTCTATCTTACACCCTGCTCCAGACCATAGCCCCGCCGCACAGCCCCCGCCCCGCGAACTACGTGAAATGCTCAAGTGAGTGAAACAGAGGTTCAGCGAATGTTAGCTACGAGTATTTTTATGAAGAGCGCCGTGAACAAGATGAACTATGGACGAAATTCAAGATACAGACGCGAGTTTATGGTCCCCTGCCCTGTCCCAAGCCCCGTCTGTGTTGATAGCGGTCAGATGAATTCCCCAGCCCGGATCGTGACGTCGTGGGCTGTGGCTGGTACAGAGGTCGGCAATGCTGTGGAGAGAGGCTGCAAGTTCAAGAACATTTTCATTCTACGCGGCCGGCAGCAGTCATTCATCTATTCATAAGTCTTCTCTTTTCAGTTTTCTCACGTGCTTTCTTCATTCATCGGCCGGGTCGTCCTCTTTAAACGAGGTGAAAATGTGACGAAGACGACGACGCGTACCTGACCATCACGCGCCAAGCAACGCGCGCGCGGCCCGGCTTCCATAAAATCGTTCCTATTTCATTGAGTGGACGCGTCATTCTCATTTGCTGCCGGCCGCACATCTTTGTAACATTATATACATATATTTTTATATATATATATATATATATATATATATATATATATATATATATATATATATATATATATATATCTTTTTGCTATGTTTAGCGGAAAGCATTTCCGTTAATTGGAGCTTGAAAAAATTTATTTTTGCTAAGCTTAGCGAGAAATTTTTTTCTATAAATATAGCGGGAAAATCATGACGTCACGGCATTACCGGCCATCTGCGTAAAATGTATGAACGGAAAAAAAAACGGTACATTCCTATTCTGTAGAGACAAAAGACTCTGTATACAAACAAGACCGTGTTTTCCCACACCAGGTGTGGGCCACAATACGCATGAGCAGAAACAAGATGTGTATAAAGTGAAGCCTCTGATCATCCGCCATTTCAGTAGCTACGCCACCATATTAATGTGACGTCAGCAGCGCGCGTTGCTGTGTAACTATACAGAAGGGTCTGACAATGCAGGCACACGGAATACTTCAGTGCACTCAATGCTATCGCTCGTCATGCTAGATATCAGCCACTGTTCTCAATGGTTGCCTTCTCCTCATGTACTGAACAACCTTAAGTAACAAACGGGCGACACTTGTTAAAAAAAAAAAAAAAAGTTGCGTGTTAGTTTTAAAAGACGGCTTTTTGAAACATTGTTTTAATAGCGAAATATCGAAGCTATATTTCATTTTGTTTTAGTGTGCTCTCGATATGCATAATTTGACATGCATTCTTGTGTGGGTATTGTAGAGTGTGAAACGATCATAGTTGTTTGTCTTTACCGCGAAGCTTTCATGTGCTAGGATCTGCAAAAAAAAAAAATGCGTCCATGGATGTTAACAAAGAAAAACTCCCGTTTAAATGGTGCTCCATCGTTTCGATTGGTCGTGGCAAGTATAAATAAAAAGAGGGGGCGATCCGCGTGAGTCAGCCTTCCTTGGCATTATTAGGCAGTGAGGTGCTAATTCCTTGTTATCATCTAATGTCACCGGCTTATCTCAGCTAAGAGTGCGCTGCGACGAGGCTGAGGGCAGAACGCGGCGATCTAACCTTCTTTTCTTCCGCTTCCGCGAGGCTGATAAACAGACTTGGGCTCAATCAGAAAAAACTGTCCTCGATGTATGCCTCGAAAAATCGGGTTTAGAACTCGCCCATAAGTGACCTTAAGGCAGTGATCGCTTTAGTCCCTAAGCATTAAATAAAGACAATTAAACACCAGTGTCGTGTACGTGTCTTCATTGCAATCACATGTAAATCGTATGGACGTCGTATAGTTGTCGTAAAGATAACAGCTTCGCTGGTCCTCCATCTTCACGTGAAGTGGATGGGCTCTACAATTTGTTTTTCTCCCGAGACACGCGGAATTTCTGATATAAGTGGCTATCTGTGCAGAGCGAATTCTTTTTGGGAGATAGCTGCCTTTATGTAGATGGCAAGGCTGGCGCAATCCGCAGGACGATAATAAGGCGATAGGGAACGTATTTGTCTAACAGCATTATTGCGGGCTTTGCGTCTGACGGCTATACAGATAGCGCTATGGAGTGTGATGGGCGTTCTTTCAACCAGTCATTCAACGTTACTAGATAACCCGCGCAGCTTTCCTGCTAGAATTGACGCTATAGAGTCTCACACTCGTGAACAATAGAAACATTTCGCATTCCCTTGAAGTGCTTTAAAAAATTTGGGAGATCGGGAGCGAGTGTGTTAATGCATCTCTGCTCGGAGCACCTGGAGCCAAAGCTCGCGCTGTACACTCCAGGGATCCTGGGTTTCATTCCCAGCCTTGCTCGTTTTTTACCTGGTTTACTATCGTACCAGCGTGCCATCGTGTATCGCTATACTGCATGGTGCACGTTAAAGACCCCAGGGTAGCGGTGGTAGCTCACTGGGTAAATTTCTTGTCTAGAGAAGAGACAGCAGACGCCCGTTCGGGCTGACTAACTTTCTGCTGTCTAAACGTGCACACAATGAAATTAGTTGTTTATTTTTTTATATATATTGCCCTCCAGCTATATGCATGTTCAGGTTGATTCGCTTGAAAGATATATGTACAAACAGCCCGCCACTGTTCTGCCGTAGCTTTGTTTTAAGGTAAATAAATATTAAGAAAGGCATGTTATATAGCGAGTTCGTTTCACACGCACTGGCACCGTTCGAGTTCTCTCCCAGAATGCATCGCACTCGCAGAGTGTTGCACGGAGAACTGGACTCAAACACGCCAAATACACCGAGTGGAGAAGACTGATGCTGCCGCCATCTATGTTGTAGAAAAGGTACCAACCCCAAACCGAAACTAGCGCCTTTCTGTTCGGAGTGATGGGTGGGAATGCGAGAATGCAGTCGCTACCAACGTTTATCTACAAACGTTGGTCGCTGCAACCTGTAGTTTATATTTGCGATGACTTTAAGCAACTCGGTTGGCGTAGAGATAGTTACAGACGGCGTAAATTTCCGCAACCAGCTGTCTACAAAGCAGCCGGTTGCGATCTCTTTATAACCGCTTACACCGAAGAAAACTGATGATGTTGTCCGAGCAGAAGCTTGATCCGTTTGAGCATGGTATTATGCGTGAACCACTGAAAGGGTACGGCTTAAAACTAGCCTGTTAGAATATCCAGCAAAACTGTTTGTGGGACTTTCGATTTCGATCGTCATTACTAGGTGGATCAGATATTATCCCTGGTGAGGTCGTCGAGAACGAGAGCTTTCTCGAACAAAATACGACGGGGCAAGTTAGCTGACGTAGGTAAATGTTAAACATGATGATGTTGCCCAAGCCTCGGGTAAAGTCACTATGTTTAGCTTCTTTGATGCTTATTAGGCAGTCACAGGTTTCTGCTGGGGGAGTTTTGTCGACAAATGTTCAATTTTTCACCCGCACATGGATGGTAATAAACATCTCGGGGGCCGCTGATGCGTTTGTTCTGAGCATTTCTTTACACACTGGTATATTTCAGCGTCTGTACGGCAACAGAGCGACATAAAACCTGCAAATAAAGCACGGTTTGTCAATTGCTTCCTTCATGATGTAGCAAACGCTCACAATTCAAGCTCGCATTTGATTCTGTTGCCTGCGGGACGCGATTTCTATCTGAAAATCTCCTTTTTTTCCTTTCGGTTCCGAGAGTCGCGACACATCGTAGCAGACGAACTTTCGTCGTCTGCTCCCGCTCCTCGCCGGCCTCGCCGGAGCGAGGCATGACGGGATTGCGTTTTGGCGAACTCACGATTTTCTCGGTGCAGCGAGTGCATGCACGCGTGGGGTGTCGGCGTTGAAACGAACTTGGAGAGTGCACCCACTCGTGGAGTGCCGGCGGAAACGAACCCTCTCCACGCTGCGAGTGGGCACACGTGGGCACGAGTGCCGTGAAACGAACTCGCTATTAGTAGTCCTAAGCGATTTTCTAACAGCGGATCAGCTATGAGGAGAGCCCTGCATATCTGCAGATTACCCGCGTATAAAACTGGCGGATGCGTATAAAAATTAATCTCATTTGGTGGATTGCGGATCGGATGCCAGGGACTGCGGATGCGGATCGGATGCGGACGTCCGCGGTTCGATCCGGATCTCCATGTTTTGCCAAGGCGGTCCATAAACTTGCGCGACCGTAGTGTGTAGAGTCAATTAGGGAGTTATACTATGAAATGCATCATCGAATTTTTGTTGGGAGCAATTGAGCCTCTTAGAAAAAGATACCTGTCGGAGTGAAAATTGTTTTGTACGCCAAGAAAGACTCAATTCTCAACAAAGATTGCTTTAGAGTGTTCTATGCTTCCATATATGCTGTCCCCAATAAAGTAAAGAATACAGGGCCATCAATCGTCCCGGGAAAGAGTGTTCTTGTTTGGCGTGGAAGGAGTGGAAAAGATGCTTTGGAAAAGGAAAATCTAAAACGTACAGGTCACAAAACAGTATAGGAGAAGCCTGCTCAACAGCTAAAACGTAACGTGTGTGCGTTTTTTTTTTTTTTTTTGACAGTTGGCAAGGGCTCAGTTGCGGGTTAAACCAGAAACCGATAGGAGGTGTTTCCATTATTGAATAATATAATATTTTTTTCAGTTGTTTTTTTGCGTACGTCTTACAACGCATATAGACCAACACGCGGCCCTGACGTCACGCAGCTGCGGTGGCGCTGTCGACAGCACTGCGCATGCGCAGACGCTTCACTTCACGCGAGTTTTGTTTCTGCGCACGCGCAGTGCCCACACCCGGTGTGGGCAAAGGCGCGCTTGTTTGTAAACAGCGTGCCGGTCTATACGAGTGCTTTGCTGCGGTGAGTGACTGCCTTTTTTTCTCGTCTTTTGTATTGTTTGGCCTGAATAAAATGACACAGTGTTATTAGTGTTGCGGACATTCAAGATAATTTCATAACTGCAATCCTCTTTCCAGCGACACGAAGGGTTTCCGATAGGATGATTGCTTACAAAATATAATTCAAAATACTATAAAACAAAACACGATAAAATGATTTTCATCGTAGTCTGACTCAAATAGTTTTCTTTTTTTTTTTTTGTATAAAGATAAGCCCCAAACGGCTTATAAAGTACCCTCAAACGTTGTTGTTTTTATTTTTTCACGTTTTATTATTTGATATAACATTAATGCGCGACTTACGGGTCTGATACAGGTCCGAATTTTGCGGGTGCGGTTCGGATGCGGATACCTAATACGCGGATGCAAATCGCAAGCAGATACAACTAATTTAAGAACATTGCGGATGCGCTTCGGGTGCGGATACAAAGTCTGCAGAAGCGGATCGGACTGCGGATGATCAAGTTCTTATCCACGCAGGGCTCTATCTGTTTCCTCGTAAATAAAAGAGTTTGGTTGCATGTTTAGAGACCCTTTTTTAGTGAACTTGACCCAGAAAGGTGGAGGATGCGTTCATCAGGACACGCGAAACTCTGAGATTCGGGTAAGTAAAATAAACTACAAGAACACATAAAAACTCAAACGCAGCTCTGCTTATTCACTGGGGAACAGCAATATACAAACGTCCAAACGGACAGAAAAGAGGTAAGACAGAAGACATGCCTCCGAGAAGTTTTGACGGAACTCAACCGGACAGACTGACCTCCAACTTAGACACCGCACCAACAGCAGACATCCGACGTTGGTACCGTCGAAACGTCGAGGCGTCATGTGTTTTGTCTTACCCCTTTCCTGTCTGTTTGGACGTCTAGATAGTGCTGTTCCCATGCGAATAAAGCCCAGCGATCTGTTACAAATTGTGTGTCGTATTGCGTGTTATTTTATTTCCCCGTGTCTCCGGGTTTAGAATATGAGGTTTTCTAATCAACTTGCCCGCATATTTTTGCATCTTGCGAAGCTTGTATGTCGTTTAAGTAACCGACCTTGCTCTGCAGCCACGTCAAATTTGTCGTAGTGTTCCAGAATATTGGTTTTACGCAGAGACATTCATTTTTCAAGTAGGCCAGAAATACTGATACCCAATTATAGATCAATACTGATATCATATCAAAAACGTATTGACACGCTGTTTTAAAATCATTAATCGACAGGAATGTTGTAGGGTTACGAATTTGGCATGGCAGATTAACCTGTCAGGTGTTGGATTTTTTATGGGAAGGTACTTTAGAGTTAATATAAATATGTATACGGTTCATGTTAAGACCCACACACTGGCATTTGACTAAGACCGACCGAGACAAGACCGGCTTTTAAGCCTCATGGGAAGGCTTACGAACGGGTGCGCGGTAATGCAAACGGTCGTAAGCCGTCGGACGAGGCCTAAATACCGGTCTTGTCTCCGTCACCCGTAGTCAAACGCATGTGTGTGAATGGGCCTTTATCGGGAGGGACAGAACGAGCGGGTTGGTAAGGATAATTAAACTTGAGGAAGAAAAGAAAACGAAAACGAAAACCCTTCTCGTTTTCTTCCTCAAGTTTAATTGGGCCTTTATCGTTGATTCTTTCTGAGGACATGCGACCAAAAAACTAATGTTTTGTTTTTGATCGGTTGTATTCAACAACGTTTGATTCTTCGTCATTCTGCCGCTATTTTGTTTTTATTTTTTAAGCGGAGTTGTTAACGGCTAGTTTCCCCAGGATCCTGTCCGGTACCAAACAAATGTCGACACCCGTGGTCGACACAACATTCTGGTTGCTGCCGTCGCTCATAGGTGGCGGCAACATTTATTCGGAGGTAGAAGAGCGGGAACGGAACGAGCGGCGATGTGCGCAGCAGTGCGAATGGTTCCGCAACCGCCGCGAGGCCGCTATTGCCTAAAGTTCCACTGCGTCAAGCGCTTCAGATTCCCGTGTGAAAGAAGAGCAGATCGCTCGCCTGGAAAGCCACCGCCGAGAACAGAAGCTACAGCTCCACTGCTCTTCCTTTTTTATTAAAATGGAAAAGCTGAAAGTTTTTTTGTTGTTTTGTTCGGATGTTACTTTTCTTAAGTCATACTTAAAACTTTTAATTCCTGCTCAAAAAACCCCAGTTTATAGCAGTCAATACTACAAACCGAATAGCAAAATACTAAACACCTAGAAATATTCCTTTCAATTCATTATTTGTAGATGCCTCAAAGCATAACCGCGCTCCTCGCTGTTCGACTGACTGTTCAAATTGTGAACCAAGCATCGTTCCTCAAACATAGAGATGCTAAATGCGCTGTGTTCTAAATTGATTCAAATAAGTTAAATAGAACCGGATCGTTCAAAGGTGGACCTAATATTGGAGGTCCTCTTTGATCCTACAAAGGTCGAAACATCAAAGCCTTGTTAGGTTCTTGCTTCTGCGAATTTGACTGGAGACAATCTTGATTATGTTTCGTTTGAACCAAAATAAGGCACTCACTATAGCGTGGCCTGCTCCGCGTTAACAAGATGTTCCAGATAAAGGATTTCAGCTATAACAAAAAAAGACACACCAATTTTCAGAGTGAGCTAGAAACGCGGAACTAAAGGATACTTACCAAAACCATCGACTAAGAAACTCTAATCACCGGCAATTTAAGAAACGCAGGGCGTGGCAAAATCCGGACATAGATTGCGGCATTAACTGATAAGAATGTGAACGAAAAGATCACAAAGAAAAAATGCTTGAGCATTATTTATCACATTCGGTGATTCTTAAGTTGTCATTACGCTTGGTTCGGTGCCTCCAGTGGCGTCTACATAAACAAGTCTCGTGGCATGAATAGGATGCTTGATATTCGCAGATCCCTCATTAATCAATCTGAGCGAAACATTAAATGAGTCACGTCAGACATCTCATTAAAAAGCTTCAGGTTAGATCGGCTAATTGTTTTCGCTGCACGTTCCAAATCGTTCATCTCTTCAAAAGCACCAAACGGTTTTCTCGGGCATATCGCTTATTTATTAGATTCCCTAAAACATACTATCCTTTAAGAGGTAAATTTAATTTATCGTCATTAAACGGTCTAGCCAGAATCAATTCCCCTTTTCTTGAAAGGGGAGTTCTTTAAAACGACCACGCAGCACTTCTTAATTAACAAGGAAACAGAGCGACGATCTCCCATTTTTCTGGAGGTAAAGCATTTGCGAAAGGTGCTGCGATGAGTTCAAGAGATACACTGTTTGGAAATTTCCCATGGGACATGCATTGCGATTTGAGACCGAAGCAGCCCATTCAAAACCTTCTAAGGCGAACTTTCCAAAT
Source organism: Ixodes persulcatus (assembly GCA_013358835.2). Lineage (NCBI taxonomy): Eukaryota > Metazoa > Arthropoda > Arachnida > Ixodida > Ixodidae > Ixodes > Ixodes persulcatus. Next base: position 342,923 of record JABSTQ010011555.1, read on the forward strand.
GTCATCTAAGCTAAAGGAAAAAGCTAGCGGAAGCAGCTTTAACTTTTTTATAAGACGTCAGCCTTCGTTTTATTGAAACAAAAACCGAGAACATAACTGCAAAAGCCCAATTAAGAAAGTAATTTAACCGGTCTTTCTCGCGAGCAGAAGTAAAACTAGGCATTTTGACAGTCTACCCTCCACACATAGAGCGCAAAATGTACTCGCAGTCACTGAAACAAAAATACACATTTTGCGGCGAATTGCAGAGCCTGTCACTCACAGGAAGGTGATTCAATGCTTCCCAGTTTCCAGCCTGACAGATTTATAGAGGCTCTCGAGTCAGAGACCATGGCCCGAAAAAGAAGAAAGTTACACTTCGTGCGAAATGTGACGTCTTTTCTTCCATTTAATTTCACTGGTGTGACTGGTGACTTTAAGTCTGTTCAATATAGTTGTTTCTGGACGCCATAATTTGTTACGTTCCTTTACTATTGCCCAAAATAAAAAAAATGCTAAGAATAAGTTGGGTAAACATAGTTAAACGGGAATAGCGCAATGAAATGATCACTATATGTGGAGCGCAAGTGTCGTCTGCTTCTTGCACAGTGGTTGCGACGATGTCAGAACGCCAAGCTCTTATTGGCTGATTGAAAGAAATAGTGGGTAGACCTCAAGGCATCTAGCATTGAGGTCTACTCCCTATCCTTCCAATCAAAGCCAGTCGGAACTCGGTGTCGTTCTGACATCACCGCAACCTTTGCGCAAGAAGCAGGCGACTCGCTCTCCACACACTCACCGACCAGTTTCACTCTCCATGCTTCGTGATGCGCTCTTATTGGTGAATTCCGCGACCTGATTGGCTGTATGGTGATGATGATATTCTTGGGGCTGTCCCCGCTCTGCGCTTCTTAACTCTAACTGCCAGCGACTGTGCGGAGAGCAAGTCGTCTGCTTCTTGCGCAAAGGTTGCGGTGATGTCAGAACGACACCGGAGCTCCGACTGGCTTTGATTGGAAGAATAGTGAGTAGACCTCAATGCTAGATGCCTTCAGGCGTATCCGCTACATTTTTTTTTTTTTTTTTTTTTTTACAATCAGCCAATGAGAGTACGGAGTTTTCACATCGTCACGACCAATGTGCAAGAAGCAGACGAAACTTGCGATCCGCATAGTCCTTGTTTGGGGCACTGTTTGTGGTTCGCTGTCGTCTATAGTCACTGAGATCTTATGAAGAGTAGAGTGTGGCTCATTATGTTTATGCTTATTGCTTTGTGATTGGTTCTTCCACCTTCGTATCGGCTAATGCATCGATCTCATTGGTTGGCGAGCGATAATCAGATGCTGAGTACTCAAAACGCCCTGAGTTTTTAGAGCTGTCGGCGACTCTACAACGCAATGTGTTACGTCTAGATTTTGAAATTCAGTTGTTGTTGCTTTCCTGCGTCAGAAATATGTAGAAATAAATAGCCACGCACGCCTGGCACTGCGTGATAGCTACGAATTCTCACAATCTGATAACTACGAAAGATAGTGCCCGGATGTGCGCAGCATTTCCACCGAAAAAAGCTATGGTGGCGAGATGAACGCGTTGCTGAACCATGAGCCATAAAGCACTTAAATGCATAATTTAACAAAAAAGGAAACCTAGACTGGGGAAAAGGCGGCGAAGCACAACACAACACACAGAATCTCTGTGTGTTGCATTGTCGTTCGTCTTTTCCCCAGTCTCGGGGGTTTGTCTTAAAGTATGTTAAACCTTCACCAGCTCGTTTCTGCCCCAACATTTTGTGCATGCAAATGAAGTTTTCCGCATTCGCGAAAAGATCATAACTTTATAAGGGAATTGATTCACACCTAAGATTTCACCCGATTCCTTACAATATCCGGCACACGTGTCAACTGCGATTTATTTAGATGGCTCGAAAATATAAAACAATTTCTTTGGACTAGTTATTTCAGTAATAGATCAGGGTCTTTTTATAGTCTAAACACCTATAAACCTGTAAAGTACCCAAAAAAAGAAAACGGTCCGGTGCACGCCCCATGTTTGCTTTAAAAGATATTCAAGAACCAAGACAGAACAACAAATGATTTTTTGTCTTTCCTTGATACCCGGATAAGAGAAATAGCAACAGGCTTTGTCTCGCAAAAATAGGCAGCAAGACGAACAAAAAAAAAAACATCACCTGACAGAAGAAAGCCATTACGAAAAGGAAAACTTGCTAAACACCAAGGATCGGACAAGCAGCACTGCCTCCTCCCACGTAAGCAATGGCGGCTGATCATGTGCAACTTGTTTTAGCAAGTCCACCTCAAGTTCGCGGGACGGTACATCTGTTGCATTGAAAGGTTCCAAAATAGCATTGCGTTCTGCATGTGGTATGCGCTGTGCACAAAGTGTTTCCTTCCTTTCAAGGGCTGCGTCGAACTTGCACTCAAAGTTTGTTTCACCAACTTAATGCACTAAAAGAGTTCCCTGAGAATAACCAGAACTTACAACGACGACGTTTTCTTTCTGTTGAACCCACGTAAAGAAACTTAAATAGTGCGTTTTGCGCAGATGTACCCGGATGCGCACCACATTTCCGGTAACGTTCACCCAAAAAACATTACAGCTCCAAAGTTAAACAAAGTAATGACCAGAACAAACACGCAGGACATATTACAACAAACTTTCTTTAACAGAGCGGAAAGTGTTAAAAAAACCAGGCTCGTCTTACTAACCTTTCTGTCGGCCGCAAACGGAATGAGGCAAACGCTCTGTCTGCCGTCCCCTCCCATGGCACCTGCGATGCTGTACCTCACACTCCTCGTAACTCCTCCCACCTGGGGTACCTGAAGGTTCATCGCAACTTGGTCGCGCCGTCGACGCAAGAACCGCACGAAAGAGCACCGGCCACGGCTCCGAAAGTGACACCTGGTGCCGACACCCCGACGAGACACCCGGTGGTCGGGACAGGTCTTCCCGCGGACACGTCTGAAGTCTTGTAATCCATGCCGTTACTGATCTACGCCCAAGAAGGTGATGACGGATCGGAGTTACGACCTGGAGCACAGCGCATCCGCTTGGGGTTTGACTCTACTCTGGTCTGGGGCTCTCTGGAGCTCGAACCTCGGTCGGCGGGTCTAGGGAAAGAGGGAAAATGGGGAAAAGGGCAAAAGGAGGGAGAGGGGGATCGATAGGGAACTTGCGGAGTGGATAAAGGTGTGTGCGTGCGGCGACGTCTGTGGCTCTTGAGCGCTGTGGAGCGCGGCCGGACAGGTTGCCCGTCGGCTGCACCGATGGGACGTATCTCCATACTGTGTAACACTTCGCTTATAATCACTTATTTTGTATTGTTATTGCCCGTTGCGCGCGCCCGCTCGTTTTTTTTTTTTTCATTTTTTTGTTAGCTGTCTAACTGTGAAGCTCCGGAGTTCGGGAATTCAGGGATCAGTGCGGAGATATCCTATGCGTTCTGACGGCGGCAGAAGGAACAAAAAGAAAGACGGTATCTTTGTAATCCCAGATGGTGTGTTACGACCCGTAATGCTGCGTAATGAGCTGCTGTTTTCTTTTTGTTCTTTTTTTTATTTTTTTATTTTGTTTGTTTTATGTGTCCCGATTGTTCGTAGTTCGCATGGCTGCGGTGTAAACGTCTGCTTTTTTTGTTTTTGTTATTCATTTAAGACGTATGTTTATGATCGAAAATCATTTTACTGAAAGCATGACTGCAGGGCCGTTTTACCACCGGCAGTCTTCAGAAATAAGCCCGCCAGGTCGACAAAATAAATAAACGGGTACGATCATGCTTCAATGAAGCCATATGGCATTAAAACCTGGTTAACTTCACGTTTTTCTTATATATTCATTTTACGTGGCTTGGAACAGAAAAAAATAACAAGATAAACAAATTTAATGCAAAACAAATTGGGTGCACACTTTGGGCTTATCAGCAACTTTCTGAACCACTCAGCCTTTGTCGAAACAAAGCTCTGCATTTTGATTGATCTTTTTGTTTAGGTTGGATTATTTTGTAAGATTGCTATTGGCTACATGAAGTGAACGACACAACTTATTACTCGCTTATATCGGTGACATTAGATATATATGATTTGCGATGTCGAAGGCACTCTTCAACTCTCTGCCTCCCACATAATATTGATTCGACGTGGGGCTTAGGCTTGCCAGCTTGATACAGTGATAACTCACAAGAATGACTATAATAATGAGAATGCAATACAGTCAATACAGTGTATGATAACCGCCTTTGAAGGACACTGTAGCACCCACATTACTTCACAGGGTCTGTAGACAGTGCCAAAAAAAACATATCATGTATCCCAAACAAACCCTACGTGAAAAATGAAACGTCTTTCCCGATTGAAAAACATGTGTGTTATAGATAAGGCATTACACGTTTCGTAAAATTTAAATGTGTGTGTGTGGTGGTTTTTCTTTCTTTTTTTTTTCAACCGTGTTTAGAATGCATAATAATCCCGATTGAAAGAAACTGTATGTAAACCTCTCTGTAACTAATAAATACACTTCTAGTATTTATATCGGATAACTATTTACGCCATTATTCCTGGTGTTAGAGTAGAATTACATAAATGACCAGGTCTTGACAACACATCGCGTCATTTATGTAATCCTTCCCTAACACCGTAACTTTACCACTAAGCTCCACTTCCACAAGTCATTAATCACTATACCATAATAATATAAACAAACATCGAAGACGCCTTCAAGGACAAAACGCTTGTGAACCTCGAATATCGCTGAACGACTGTTGAAAGAATCTGACTGCAGGATATTCATTACTATCTGATTTAGATATTTTTGTAAGGCGCAGTATCAAGGAACCAAATTTTATTTTTCTTAACATTTATAATTTTGTTTACTATCGTAAGGTGCGCATAGCCAGTAGTTACTTATTTTTACAAATAACAGAGTTAAATGGCGAGGTTGACACGAAATAATAAGATTGTTGAATTCCTTAAATGAAAAAAAAATATATATATATATAACATTAATAGTTCAGCAGGCGCAAACAAACGTCATGGGTCATTTCGCTATCGCCCGAGGTAAGTAACATTAGAGAGTGTTACTTCCTAGAAAAGGTAAAGTATCTAATCTAGACAGCCGCGTGTCAAAATCATTCCTACTCACTTTTAGGACAAAACGTGACATTCACGCCATTTCTGCCAAAATATCAGCGCTTTCTAAAAGCTACATCTAAATGATGTCATCACGCGCATATACAGTTAAAACAACTGAATTTCGGGTGGCATAATCATGTTGCTTGACTGCTGCGATTCAGACGAAAGGAACATACCAGGTCACATACAAATGTCACTATATCAACAGAAAGGGTGTTTCAAACAAACCAACTCGTTTCTTACCTGACACTTGTGATTTGGGTCAGAAACAGGCGCAAAATAAAATTACTAGGACATATCTCGGAAACGACAGCCGAGCATTCCCAAAGTGCAGTCTAGCATTTAAAATCAAAGTAACAATAGGAAGATAAAGAAGTTTATTTTTCTGCTCTCTGACTAGTCTGACCCTTGGGAAAACTTCAATATACTAGACAAGTAAATTACAGGGGTAAGCCTTGTATATGAATTGTTGTTTCTCGAAGGAAGCTTCTGTCACTCTGAATAAAAAATATGGCTGGGTGCTTTTTAGGATTTACAGATTTGTTTTAAAAAAGCCGTTAAAGCTACACGAATGTGGTTTGGGCAGGTGAGTCGCACGGCCAGGGGCACATAATACAGGGAGCAAGTCGTCACGATAAGTCGATTAGTTAACCAAGATATGCTAATTAACGTGTTCATTAGTGAAACTAAGCATGATTGTAATGAAGCACTAATCAAGCGTAATCAAAAAACACTATATTAATCGATTTAGAAACATATGGGACACGTTGGAAGCACCGCGGAGCGCTAACTGCACCCCTTGTGTAGAAGGAGCAAGGCTACCGCTGCGATAACTCGCCCGCGCGGTTTCTCTGTTTCTTACCATCCACCTTTACTCACCGCCAGCCTTCTGCCGGTTGCACGAGAGGTAAATTTAGCGCATTACTGTGCTCTTCACGACCTCAGTCTTTCTAAAAGATCGAGGTGCACCCAAGCATTTCTTATGAGCTGTGAATGCGAAAGCATGCAAGCCGCTCGAGCGCTTCCTTCTTCGTCTGCTGCGTAGTTTTCGTCGCCGGTCAGCGCGTCTATCCCCTGGCCACGGTGACCTTGGACTCTCTGTGCCCAGGGGAGCAACGGCGCGCTGATGGACACGCAGCGCCATGGGGTGAGCGGTCGTGGAAACTGACGAGCGCAGCGGCTAATGGGAGCCCCGTCGACGCGCGCCAGCCAATGGAACCGAAGGATCGGGGAAACTAGGTGCCGTTTTCGGGCTTCAAACTGATGACGTCAGCTCGCTCTATGAGACAGTTAATGCCTTCGCATGCAAATTACTGATTTAGTGGTTTTCGATGACGCTCATCAAGTTTCTAATCGGAACCGTCTGTTTATTTTCATTGACCAAAAAGGCTAATTTGGAAATTTTAGTTAATCACTTGACGTATCTCGACGATTAGCACCCTATATTAGGTCCCTCTGACTGCATAACTCTCCTGCAAAAAACGGCTCTAGAGTAGCCTTCGCGGCTTTTTTAAAGACAAATCTGCAGAGCCTAGAAAAATACCGGGTATAAGTCAGTCTCTCTACCTCTTGATGCCGCCCAGAAAACGAGTCAAAACGCCGTTTGTGAGATAAACTGAGAAACATATTACACTTCATTTCAAGCACCTTCACGTTCAACCAGCTTCGACCACAATCGCGTTCTTTTTTGTAGACCTTATAGACATAACCCTGCGCAATGCACTTGTACTGTTTTACTTCCTACAACGCTAACAACAACTAACTCATGCATTTTATTCAAATGATTCTAAGAAGTGAAGCTTCGAAAGAATTTAGACGCGCCAACCTGTCGTAAAAAGACGTCACCATCTCTACTATTATATTTTCATTTTTGTTTTTCAAGAAACATTTTGACAGCCCCTACCACCTTGAATGTATTGTCTGACCTAGCAAAACCTAGAAAGCCTTGCTCTTCAGTCAAAACTTAATAAAAGTTAGCGCGAAAGACATGGACAAGTAGACCAGTGGACAGGACAAGCGCTGTTTTTAAATGTTTAATCAACTAGGGGCCAGGGGTCTTCAACGTATCTGAATGCGGGGGCCGGATAGCCCACCCCCGAAGAGTTTCGCCAGTATAATTTTTAACTCTGAATTGTTTATAGGACTACCTTTTGCCCTTATCTTTTCTGATAACAAGTTAGAATAGCGCCGCCCCGCCAACGTGCTGGCATTTTTTTTTTTTGTAGAACAAAATAGCAATCACACTGTCGTTCCCACTGGTCGATTCACTCGGAAATTAATAGAACTTAGCATGTCTCGAAAAAGAAATACGTTCTTCATATGACAGTTCCTGCTGTCCTCCCGATCGATTTTAATAGCAGCAATCTCAAAAATTACTTGTATTTCAATGGTGATATTTTCTGAAGGCAAGAAATTTTGAGGGATTGCCATATACGTGGATAACATGGCAAAAAGCTGGGAAGCAAACGCTAGACCAAACGCAAGGCAAATAAAAACTACAAGAGCAGAGCTATGTTTTGAGCAGAAATGAATCGACGACACGAGATGATTTTGGCGTATGTCATTTCTAGCTCTTGAGACATGGGAACGGGCGCTCGCCGCCGGCTGCCTCAGGGCCGCGTCCCAGCGAGAGTGCCTGGCCGCATGTTTGGTACCCTTGAACTAGGCCATCAGCTTATATTGCTTCAGTCATTTTTTTTACTCGTACTATTTTGTTTGAATTCTTTATATCACTGTATATTTATTACTGTACAGGCGATGCTGTACTATATGCATAGTTATTAATATACCAGCAAGGGAAGCAGATGTGTTAAGTAAAAACTTACATCAGGCCTCAACAGTCTGGAGAACCGTTCAACTTCTAATTTCTAGTACTACTCGGGGTCTTTGATACCTGTCACACGCGAACTGCGCAGGTGTCACCAAATAATAAAACTCCACCCGTCTGGTGCTGCAGAAAACCCTTGTACATGTTGAAATCGCACAGTCACTCATCGCGTGGCGTTCTTGGAAACACTTGCCCTTCGCCCTTGGCAACAAAAGAGAAGCTCTCCATATGTTAGAGCATAGCCTCCTCTATACTCACAAAGCCTGGCAGTTCGACGACGGAGCCAAAGAATGTCCAGTCGCAGATTTGGAGCGCGAGAATCTGGTGGCACAGAGCATCAAAGAGCCATTTCTCGGAGAACCTGGACGTCAGCGCACAGCTTTTGTAGCGGCGAGGGCCCGAAACACACTTGTTCGCTCGGGAGAAGTGTGTTTCGGCGTCTCGCCGCAGTGGGGCGCCACTCAGCTGGCTCTCCTCTCATCCGTTGTCTGCCGCTCCACCTTTTCCATTTCGGCGGCCGCCTCTCGTGGCGATCTGCCAGGCTTTGTCAGTATATAGAAGGCAATATGGTTTGAGGCTTACAGCTAATGAAGTTCCGCGCTTGTCCAATTCTATAGACTGCTTCACACATTTTCGTCTGAGTGAGCTCGAGCACACTGCTTTTACTTGTGACCGCTTTCGACGATTGAACGCCGGAGAGCCTATATCTGAGAGAGGGTGGTAAATCTCAAACCATGGTGAGCGTTTTCAGTTTAATGGCGGACGCCCTCCTGCCGAGATAGGTCTCAATTGCGCATGCTCCGCGTTTTCGCGTGGCGATGAGGAAGGCAGGCAGAAAGGCGTTTTCGGCACCTCCTCGCAGTTTTGTATTGCAAACGCGGCCCGTAAACCACGTGACCCCGATCGTGCAGTTGGAAACTCTCTGTAATACTGCAAATTCTCTAGAAAACACGCTGTACCACACCGGTGCCATCAGTCGGGCAGCCCTGGAACGCTTACCCGTCTGCGTATGTGTTTGGACGGCCTTTTCACGCGTCATTCTTTGGTCGTGCCCTTGGAATAATTTTGACGATGTTACAAGCGACTGTTTCTCATAGACAGCGCGTAGAGTTGATCTCGCAAATACTGCGAAACATTCAGTCTAGATCCACACAGATGGGAAAAACGTTCCAGGGGCACCTGATAGATGGCGCCGGCAGGCCAGTGTGTTTGTTCTCTCGTAAGCGGTTGCGAGGAAATTCAATACACTTGAGCACACTTAAAAACAGACGTGTAAACCAGCCTTGTGGCAATTTTATACCGGATCGAGGTATAAAATTGCCACCAGTTTAGCAGATACTTTTTTTTTTTTTTACCAAGGACAGGCAACCTTGACGAAGCAACCAAGGACAGGCAACCTTGACAACATCCGCTTCTTACACCCTTAGAGACAGAAACAAGATTTTCATAAACATTACTGGGCATGGCAGCTACAAATAAATGACAATTTTATTTGAGAAACTAAAGCAACAAACAGTCACAAGGGGTACATGTGTTCCACGTGTATCTTTTCCACACAAAACGATGCATCGTAAAAGAATAGCAACATATGCTTCTTTCTTTTTTTTTTTTTTACAAACGAGTTTTTACTCCGTTCTACGTAACTGTAAACCACAAGTTACGCCACAACTCAGCGGAGCAAATTTTGTATTCACCATGTCTCAAGTTTTGTGTCAACCATTATTCGTCATGTCAGAAATCGAATCGGGTACTATCTTTGTGCCCCATCTGAGCTACCCTGAGATGGCTCAAACAATCAGATGCTTGAAAGAACCTGTACCTTTCGTCGCTAAAGTACGCGTACGTCGTAAATCCTTCAGTTTAGCGTGTTTTTCTTTTTATGCGAAAAGAGAACGTAGCGATGACAACAACGCAGTTTCATCAGTCGCTTTCGGAGCAGCTTGAAGAGGAGCATCCGGCATCCGTCTTCTTCTGGTCCTGAACATTGTTAGAGTCGTTTTCCCTGTGAGGCTGGTTCCTGGTGGCGGTTGGCTGTAGCAAAACAAAAACAAAGTAGGGAGGCGCCACTGACAGATTTGCATGGTACTCAGAAGGCAGAATCGTTGGTTTCGTTAAAAGGTTTATAACCGCTTACGGGAACATTACTCGTGGTTTGGTAGATTGTGTCCTACTCAAAAGCCTACATGACAAAAGTAAATAAGTTACGAATTTTACCAACTTCTATTAGGACAAAACTTTCCGGTTTAGATAGCATAGAAATATTTTTTTTTTCTTGTGAAGTCTACCAGCGTCTGAAAGAACAGAACTTGCGCTACTAATGACGTGGCTTGCACTTAAAAGAGCAGAAAACTAGAATACTTTTTGTTAGAAGTTCTAGCAAGGTCTTTCTGCTAAAACAAAACTGGTGTTATTGTTTGTGTCGAGCCGAACTTGTTAAATAAAAACGATTTATTCGTTGATGTGTGTTTGAAAAAAATCTGTTGCGAATTATTGGTTTCGAATACATTATTTTGTTAGAAGTTCTACCAATGTCTACGAAACCGCAACTGGTGCGACTGGCTTTGTCGAGCAGAACTTGTTAAATAACAACGAATTTTTTGGTTGTTTTCAGTTTGAACAAATTTGATGAAAGTTATTTGTTTCGTTTATATTAAGAAAAAAACGTAAACTAAAAAAGTTACTTTGTTTGTTAGCGTCTGCTAGCGTAAACTAGGTGCAACAGAAAGACTGTTATATTAATCTCTACATTAAAGGAGACATCTATGACTTTTAAAAAGGCAGGCCATACTGATGAATTTTGTGACGTCATATGGCCGGTACATAAACTTGTGAAGCACCATTTCCAGAGCTCGGCCAAAAAATAATTTCTTCTTGTTCTTTAGTAAATCTGCATTTGCACTTTAACGATGCCATGGCACAATCGCATGCCGCAGTATATCCAGGAAAAAGGTTTTGCTTGTGCAGTTAACTAGGGGCTACGTTAGTTTTGACGCTCTCAGAACAACCGCCACTTATAATAGAAAATTATCTGCGATAAAAAAAAAATATATATATATATATATACACATCATCTATTGAAAATGTTTCAACTAAGCGTATGATTATGTTATAAAAACTTCATTTTTTATAATTAAAAAAGACTTAATAGGAAGAGAGTTTCTCGTTTCGTTTATAGTGTCCAGGCATACATCGGTCGATAGTCGGGCGCAGAAGTTGTTTCAAGCGAATTCCAGCTTAAGTATAAATATTTTCTTCGAAGGCAATAAACGATAAATTGCAAATACGTTAACACAATTTGTATTAGCATCTAGTTCCTAGATCAACTTATAAATATGTTATAATAACTTTTAAAGGTGTTACAATTTTTTTTTTGTGCTCATAGCGTTAAGACGTATCACGCCCGTGGCCTTTGCTTCCCCTTCAAAAATCGCTCTGGAGCATAGCGTACTCTGGACAGATTATGGGAATACGTAAGCGCAAAATAATCGCTATAATACTTCGCGTTAAAGGCAAATCCAACTAACTGCCTCGTTTCATCCCCACTTGCATCAATCGCCCGAATTGCTTTTGGGATAAAGGTCACGTAATGGTACGCCGCACTCTAAAAAAAAGGGTATCACCTTACACCCTTTTGTCCCATATATAATGCACCCAAAACTTCAGTTCGACGTACAGCGCACTATAGTCGAACAGACGGACCCATATTTTACGAGGGGCTTGATAACGGTGCGATATAACTTATCAAATCTCTAAAGTACGTATCAAAAACCACAGAAAAAAAAAACACTGAGGTTTTGCGATAAAGCCAAAAAACCCCGATCTTTTTTTCTTTTTTTTTTTTTTTTGCAGTCAGTAACACGTTCATGACCTATTTTATTAGGCTGTACCACGCGGCTATCAAGCCTCTCGTGAAAGTTAGTACCGTCAGATCGACGTCAGTGCGCCATACGTCAAATTGAATTTTTGGGGTGTCCTATATGGAACAAAAAGTGTAAGAATGCACCTTTTTTTTTTTTTTTAGAGTGCGTATTTAATAGAATGAATCGGCAACGACACAAGACTCACCAGGTATCCGAGTGCGGCAAGGACGGCCCGTCCGCAGCCGTCGGTCACATACTTGACTTTGGCGTACATTTCGACGAGAGCGTCGGTGGCCAGGCGTCTGATGGGGGCGAGTCGCTTGTTGAGTTCGGGCGAGATCTTGGCGTAGGTTTCCTGCAGACTGCGTGCCAACTTGGAGCGCTCCGTCACCAGCGCCACCATTTGGTTGGTTGCGTTGTTGCTCACGACCAAGACTTTGGACGACAAAGTCTGCAAATTGAGGGGGAGGGGGGTGGATTTACAGCAGAGCTGTTAAGGGCTAGTTTCCCCAGGATCGTGTCCCCCGCAAAAAAAAAAAAAATGAAGACACAGAACTCTGGACACCTACCGCCATCAATGATTGACGGCGGCAAGCCACGTATCTGGTTGCCGCCGTCACTCATAAATGGCGGCAGCCTTTCCACTCTGTCTTGCCGACTTGCGGCCGGCCATTACTTTCCAGTGTACAGCTCCGTTGGTCTTCCTTCTTCACCAGAGTGGAAAGGCTGAACGCTTTTTGTATCATGTGAAGGACCATACTTTTTTTTTCTTATTTTATACGGCACAAACTATATACTCCGCTTGACTTGAAGTCCGACTACAGCCCACGCTACGGCCCGAAGGAGTCAATTAACCAGCTTTAGTAGAGCATCGCCCCGGCGCTCATGTTTTTGTGGGTGACATATGCTTGAAGTTATAGAAGATCGTTTGTTGACAAGACAAAGATGAAGAGGCGTTTCGCCTAAGCGTCCCCATGCAGGCGGCCTCATGACCTGTGGGCATAACTAGTCTGGAAACTGCTTCAACTTGATCACGGAGCGAAGAGAACAACTTGGAAAGGTTTGAGGTGCCTTGTCAAAAGGAGTTAAAGCGTTGGAGGAAATTATGGGTCACTACGACACCATTGACCTGCGGCGGCCGGAAGAAACTACCTCCCATGCGAACGCCGCAAGAAAGCGCGCTTCTTCAATCCAGCCCGGCCATGGTAATACGATGGTCAAGCACTTAGCTTAATGCCACATGCAATGCAAAGGGGCGGGAACTCTAGCGTATTTACCGGGCACCTCATCGCGTTGTTGTTAATGACGTTTAAGGTGTTTTTTTTTTTTTCTTGTAGAGATGCATTATTTCGGGTACTGGAGTCATTAACTGTGAAAACAAGAATCGAAACAAAAAAAGACTCTGCTAATTGTATAGGCTGTTTACACTCCACTCTGGATGAACAGAGATCGTCCGTGTGCTCTCCTTCACTTTTGTTTCAGTATTCGTATCTGTATCTGCATTCTTTCTTTAAATCTGTAGAGATATCGTCTCCTCAGAGGTCCGCAGGCTCCTACTCGTAGGTTTGTGATGCCTTGAAAATTACTACTAGATACATAAAAGTACGTTATAAGTACCTACTTACAGGGAGGTTGACGAACACGCAGCGCTCTCGACACTATTGTCCTGAGCGTTCAGCCTCTTTTCGCGTTGCGTTTGCACGCGCCAGCAAACAAGTGACGCGTTTGACATGGCCACGGGGTCAGGCCATTAACTTTGTTAACATTGCACGCTATGTACCAAACGAAGTAGACTGCAGCACGAGCAGTTTTACAGCCAAGGCGAATTAAAACTCAATGCGCTGGTCGACCTGCCAATAAACCCAGAGTAAAGCAATTATTATGGCGTTTTACTGTTTTAGTATACAAGGCCGCAACGCATTGGGCACCTCAAGCATCATGGGGCGTCGCACTGCGCACGCGCGCAACTTCCGTGCATGTGCAGTGCGGCGCCCCAAGCTGTTTAGGGGACCCAACGTGTTGAAACCCCCACTTGTAGAACTCTCTATGTCTCGAAGCGAGCTGAGTGCCGCTAACCAACCTTAACCTTGTAAGTGATCGTCCAGGCATCAACGCTAAAACACACGCCCGGATGCACTCTGACAAAATGCTAGCAAAAACATCCCGTAAGTCACGATCGGTGTACGTAACCTAGTTGGTTGTAATAGTATTTTTACTGGAGCTCTCCTCTAATGACTAGACTAGACAACATACCGGGATCATTCCGAAAGGCAAGTAGAAACAAAAGTCCCATAGGTTCGCAATCATCCCAGCAGTAAGTGTTTAAAATCGGGTAGGTTTTTTTTCAGATAAGGAGCGCACTGTCCTCCGGCAACACCCACTTCAGCGCACAACAAACACGGGAAAGGTATACTTGGTGTTTTTAACTACGAGACCAGAGACGCGAGCGTTCAAAGTTCGAGGAGAAAGCCGTAGGCCGGTTCGATAAGGACGCCGGAAGTTTCAGCTAGTCTTCATTTATCGAGTTCAACGTCCGACACCCAAGGAGAAGGAGCAAGTGGCGGGATAAACACCTCAAGAACACCCACGCGGGTGAAAAGGTGGTCAAGTAGTGCCTACAATAGGCCTCTTGTCATGATTTACCTCGGCCCAAGAACAAACCTCTTCAAAAACCAGGAGTCCTCGTTTGGGGCAGTATAAAACACAACTTTACAGATATATCGACAATTTAACTTTTACTCAAACAGGTATGTAAAACAAATAAAGACTTCCGTGAAAGGTACACTAATACAGTCTTTGCAGGTGAGTTATACGGCCAGGGGGCCAATTTTTGAAAGACTTGAAGCACGTAGTAAGCGAGAAAGCCGGCTAAAGTTGCCACTTGGACAATTGGCGCAACGTTGGCGTTGCAAAAAAAAGGGATGAAAATATTATCATCCCCGTTTTCGAACCACCAGCGTTATGTCTGTTCCAAGACTGGAAACTTTTTAGCTCACCACCGCGCTTTGCATGTGCTTTAAATTGGACTACAATTGACAGACTTCGTGGTTCTCCGCAAGCTCCTAATCATAATCATTTGTTTATTTTCATTGATTAAAAGGTCAATTACCACATTTTAGCATGCTAGTTAACATATCAGGGGAATTAGCTCCCTATAATATTTCCCCCTCTTGTCATATGATATAACTCACCTGCACATAACAAATTGGTCTACATGTCACGGGTTTTTTTTTTTTTTTTTCATAAACCTTTTCGAATTATAATTGAACACCCTGTATGATGTCAAATTTTTTTCATAAAGATTCGTTTCTGGTAGATGACAGCAGCCAGTTTGTGGCTTTCTTCAATTCCTTTCACTATTTTCTGCTGCCATTGAGGTATTTTGCTTTAATAATCTTACCTAAATAAAACAAAAGTATTCCAACCTTTTTGCTTTGATTAAACCTGTAAATCTGAGGACAGCAATGCCATTTGCAAATATCAAGGCCAGCTCGCTAAAAAAAGCCAAACCCTCGGTGAAGATGTATCACTATAGTGTTTTCGGGGTTACCACACAAATAAGTGGCAATTGTAGCCTCCACGGGCTCTGTATTGTTCACTAGCTGCCTTCGCCAATCCTTTCAGTAGACTCTAAATGCATTTTTTACAAATCGACGTTAAGCTCAGCGAACGCAACCTTGCGCAACACGCGATACTTTCGTTCGTCGACGAGCACGAGGTTGTGATTCGCGCAACGTTTAATAAATGACGAGCACGAGATCGTGATTTGACGTCATTCAAAAAGGTTCCCATGTTCTGCAGCGCTTCGTTGTAATCAGCACTGAAATATAACGTCAACTACCCTTCTATATAATAGGGAAATAACCAATCACTGCAAGGATTGTACTCGAAGATTAGGGCGGCGAATTCTCAGGCCTTGTCATTCGCTGTTTATTCTCGCAAGATCTGGCCTTTGAACGCGACAGCCTGGGCAGAGCAGACGACGCTCTTGCTCGCCTGACTGGAGGGAGACAGGAGGGAGACCGGAGTATGGATACAACGGCAGAAGTCTTTCTGTCTACCCACTAAATCTTCCAGTCAGAGATCGGCGCTCTGACCTCACCGCACCTTCTCATCTTCTCTCTCTCTCTCTCTCTCTCTCTCAGTTTTTCTCCGTGTAAGCGTTGGGAAAGCATTTGCGATTGCTGACAGAAAAAAAAAATAACAACGCTATCAAGGGTACTTAACCTTGTGTGTACTAGGATCGGGGTCGTTGAGCAAAGCCTTGATCCAATTGGCCTCCGGATGCAGTTCATTGAGGATGTCCTTGAGGCTCTTGCTGTTGTCCAGGAGGCCGTTCTTTATTTTCTGGAGGGCGCCCAGTGCCGCCTGTGCCTGCGCGGACAGCTTAGATGAAGCGTCCTGGAACGCCTTGTACTGCTTCTGGGCCAACTTAACGGCAAACGTTCCGCTCTTGCTGGTGATGGAGTTCAGGCGGTTCGCCAACTCAAGGCCTTCGTACTTTGCGGCTTGCACCTCGACACCCATCGAAGACAGTTCCTGGAAGGGCGACGAGCGAGCAGAAAAAAATTATACAAGGTCCATCATGCTGACGAAAACCGGGGAGCGCGTAGTGCGTTGACCGCAAGCTACCCCCTCGCTGAGCAGCCGAGCCGAGGCAAGTAGAAAGGACCATTAGCAGGAAGCGATTGCGTTGAGTGAAAGCTGTGTAAAGAAAATAATACGGTCCCCTATAGCTGAGCTCACCAACCGATTAAAACAATCTGAGGTTGTGGGCTGGCAGACAATAAGAGTCTAAGAGTCAAGAGGTGCGACCTTATTTTAATTTGGTTGAGGCATCGTCTCCAGATATAAGGCTCCTTTTTTTATTTTTCTTACTATTTCTCATCCGCCCACCGAAATGATAGTCCAGCTGTCACGTAGACAGCTGTTATCAAACCTCGACGGCTATCATTGTCCGTCACAGGTTTTTCTCAACGAAAGCCGTGGCGACGCCAGCAATAGCTCGAGGGCGTTGAACACAGATATGATCGATTTGGCAGGGACACTTGTTTCTTATTTCTGCTCTGGTAGGTACGTCTAAAAGCCCGCAGAATACCAGTAAACTGCATATTGTTCTTTGCCTTTACATCCTCGCTGAAAAACACAGACTGGCACTACGCAACATTTGCCATGCCTCCAAGATCTCAAAGCACAATAATATCGAGATCACTGTAGAGACTGTAAAATACGTTTGCAGCCAAAAGAAAAAGGCGTGCGTACTACAGAAATTCATCAATTTCTAAGTGTAATATTAAAAAAAAAAAAAAAAACAATGTTGTGACCGCAGTGCTGAGTTAAAAAAGGGAATCTCGAAAGTTAGAATCGTCGAAAATGCCTGATTGTGGTTGGTAGTAGTAGCAGCAGTCTAGCTGTGTAATGGAATTTCTCTCGCCAAGTCCGGACCTGTTTAGAACACGTATTACACGGGAGTTTTGTAGTGAGGATTTAAATGAGAAGCTACACGGATGAGAAGACACGGACGAAACTACACCCAAACCCTTGAGTTGAGCTGGACTTCTGACACCACAAACGTCACTCTCAGTACCCCTGGACACCTTGCTCCTAAAGCTGTTCAGGCTTTATTGAGTGTATGCAAGTAATATATCTAAGCATGATTTTTTTTTTTTCACTTTAATATTGAAGTTTTCTGTGCCGTTTGTAGCATAGATAAAATTGGCTTTCAAAGACCTGCCTCCCAATCATGCGTGTCCTAATGCAGCGTGCGCGAATACGTAGTTATTTTATGGATGTCCGTAACATCCAGGAGCGCACACTTTATGAAACATGTCGTCTCGGAAAAAATGATGGAAGCGTAGATAAAATAATAATGACGTCCTCCAAATGAAATCAGGATAGGCGTGCTTCAGTACTAGCTAATTAATTTTTATTTTTATTTTTGTACCTGTCACCAACAAAAACAAGGAAATCCCAGGTAATCTAATATTTGCATGGAAGTGAATAGCATAGAGGCAAACCTACAAAAAACAAACAAAACAACGTAAGGCAAAAAAAAAATGTCCGAGGAAACCTAAGCACTTCTTATGAGTTGTGAATGCGAAAGCATGCCGCCTGCGTCGTATATGCTTCCGCCTCGCGTTGTCGAACGACCTCGTCCTCTTGCCGCCTGAGACGCTTTGAATCGCAATCCGCTTGCGCTTCACGCTTTCGAAAGGCTTTGTTCTGTCTCCCAAACGGCTCTGCTGTCTCCTAGCGCGTTGCGCCACTGCTCGTTCTGCCCGCTGTGTATTCGTAGACTCGACAACAATGGTGGATTTCGCTGCCTGCCTCCTCGCTCGTTGTGCTGCGTTATTCCACTCCCTTAGTTCGTCTGCGGTGTACTTGCGTGGACGGGCAGAGGTTTCGCTACTGCCGAGGTTGCGGCCGCCAATGATGTAGATGCTTGAAGCGGCCGAGCGCGCGCACCGTGTTCCTTTTACCGATGGATGGATGGATGAATCCGGCTGAGCCCTTTCGATCGGGCGGTAGCTTACGCCACCTAGCCATTTTGTTTTACCATTTAAGCTTAGAATATTTAAATGTGAAAACTATATTCACTCCGCACTGAAAAGAAAGTGAGGCTATAAAAAACCCCTTGTCATTAGTTAATAAGAAAATACCTAGTTTTCTCTCGCTTTCTGCCACCATTCACTTAATTTTTGCTTGGTAATTTCTACAGTCTTGAAATCCACTTTTAGTTCGCTGTCTTTAAAACCCAATGACTTTATTAAATCTATGTTGTCTTCGGTAGGCATACGGTGAAGCCCTTTTACAGTAGAGTATGAAGTGCTCAGCCGTCTCGTCCTCCTCTCCACAAGCAGCGCACACTGTATCCATTTCCTGGTACTTCGCTCTGTATGTTCTGATTCGCAAAACACCTGTCCTTGCCTCAAACAACAATGAGCTTCCCCTAGAATTGTCATAAATGCTTTCTTTGGAAATAACTGTTTTGTTTTATCTATAGCTTTCCAGAGCCGTCTTTGTCTGCATTCCCTCTAGCCACCGATCTCTTTCGGTGGCCTTAACTTTCTTCTTAAGTGATACCTGCTCTTCCGTAACTCCACTATAGCCTAAAAACTTTCCTCTTAATTTCCTAGTGCGCTGTCTCCACTTTGTGTCTATACTCCTCATGTATAAATAGCTGAAAACCTTTCGTGCCCATTGCTCCCCATCCATTTGCCTCAACTGATCCTGAAATTCTATCTTGCTCGCAGCTTCCCTGCCCTCAAATGACGCCCATCCCACAGTGGCGTCGCGAGGGTCAGCGGCACCCGGGGCGATAGCCCGCCTCTACACCCCCCCCCCCCCCCCCCCCGCTCTCGCGTGACCCACCGCGACTCCCCCCCCCCCCCCCCCCCACCCCGCTTTCGTGCGGCCCGCCGCGACTCCCCCCTCCTCCCGCTCTCGTGGCCCGCCGCGACACCCCCCTGAGCCCTGCACCCGAGGCGGTCCGCCCCCCTGCCCCCCCCCCCTTGTGACGCCACTGCCATCCCATGTCTCCTTGTACTCCCTGGTTTGGCGTTTTGCAATGTGCCCCCAAAGCCAGCCTACCTACTCCGCGCTGTTTTATTTATAGTCGAGGGGCCCGCAGCGCCATGGGGTGGTGTTCCTTGAAACTATGAGGCGCGCCAGCCAATGGGAGCCTCATCGCTTGAAACTATGACGTGCGCCAGCCAATGGGAGCCTTTCCATCAAATCGCTGCAACAGACTACACGCTTCGCTCCATTGCGACATGGGAATGGAGGTGCCGTTTGGCGCGCGGCTTCAAAACCTGATAACGCCGGTTCGCTCGATGGAACAGTGAATGCTTTCGCATTAAAAAACAACTACAAATACATGTGTGAGTACAAGAAAACCTGGGAACGTAGAACAAGCCGATGAAAGCAAACGAATTCCGAAACCTAATCATAGAAAAAGAAATCATAACCTAAAGAAACGATTCATAACCAAACCTTAAAGAGTCACGCACTTTGTTCAACCTGTCTTCTGTGACGGTGAGGGCAGTCTGCATGTACTCCTGCGTCCGCTTGTGGCACGCCTGGTACGCCGTCGTGACAACCTCCCGTGGGTGAACGAGGGCGTGCATCGTCTGCGACGTGTAGTTGCGGACGAGGGACACGGCGTACTGCCGGGCTTCCTCGTACTTCTTGAGGCCGTACGTGGTCGCGTCCTGGAAGATCTTCTCGGGTCGGTTCTTCTTTACCTCCGGATAGGTTTTCTCGATCTTATCCAGTCCTTTTTCATGCCAGAGAGGAAACATTTAAGGAAACGCGTTAGTTGTTACTTTCTCCAGTGGTGTGACGTAGTGGGCGCATGCTTTTTCGATGAGTAGGCCCGTTTGCATGTATGGTCACAGGGCGCCGCCATCTTGCCCAAGTTGAGGTGCGCTTGGGTGCGTGATTATCCTATTACGCCGCCTTGCTAAGGCGTCGTAATCGGATTATGGCCGCCCTCAAGCATACCCCAACTGAGCAAGATGGCGGCGAACTTCTTTCCAAGTTGGGGTGCGCTTGGGTGCATAATTATTCGATTACGCCGCCCTGCTAAGGCGTCGTAATCGGATTATGGCCGCGCTCAAGCGCACCCCAACTAAAGAAGATGGCGGCGAACTTCTTGCCCAGTTGGGGTGCACTTGGGCGCGTAATTATTCGATTACGCCGCCTTGCTAAGACGTCGTAATCGGATTATGGCAGCGCTCAAGCGCATCCCAACTGAGCAAGATGGCGGCGAACTTCTTTCCCATTGGGGTGCTCTTAGGCGCGTCATTATTCGATTACGGCGCCTTGCTAAGGCGTCGTAATCGGATTATGTCCGCGCTCAAGCGCACCCCAACTCACCAAGATGGCGGCGAACTTCTTGCCCAGTGGGTTGCGCTTGGGCGCGTCATTATACGATTACGCCGCCTTGCTAAGGCGTCGTATTCGGATTATGGCTGCGCTCAAGCGCACCCCAACTGAACAAGATGGCGGCGAAGTGATGCCGTATTAGCAAACGTGTATACACTAAAAAAATCTGTAGCGTCTACTTTCCCGCAAGGTACCGGGCGTTCCTTACAAAACAATAAGCGTGTTTTTTGACGGGAATAAATAAACTCTACATCGCAGAAAGCTCAGACTCCATGAGAAATGTGACACTAACGATAATGCGTAATTTTTGAAAACATGACGTTTAAAATATAATTGAGAAAGACGAAATTTCTCTATGAGCCGATATCCACCTAAGCCTAATATTGTTAAAACAAGACCGGACATGGTGGCCTCTTGTGGGGTTTATATAATTGAAAAAAACATTTGTCAGAAAGAAAGTGAATGTTGTTCTATTTCTTGCTGACAAGATTTTCATACTTTTTTTATTGAAATAAATTATACAGGCGCCCATAATACAATTCCTCGTTTTGACGATATTAGGCTTAGGTGACGTTGGCTCATAGAGAGTTTTCGTATCATCGGCTACGAAGCTATGTAGTAACCTCATTCAGGTTGCGGCATTAGACGATAAGGACACCGAAGAAGGAATCAAGAAGAAAGAAAAAATAAACGTAAAACTATTTATCCGCTGCTCCCCGCAATTATTAAGCTCTCAGAGACTATATACAGCCCTGAAAACGCTGGGCTTCACTGTCTGATGTGTCCAGAGGCTGATATTCACCTTCAGACCCCCTACGTTCACGTTGCACCGCGGTGCAAGCACAACACCAGTTATCTGTCTACCTTTATGCAGTTCAACAAATGAAATGGAATATCTGTACCAAGGTTCGATGATATAGTTCAGTATCAGTAACAAAAAATGGCCTTCTTTTTTTTTTTTTTACTGAGATTGCATGCGTATTGTGACACAGATCACCCTTCTTATTGGTTCAAGCGAATGAGGAGCTAACTGACTGTGTGTACAGGGTGCACCGCAGAACAGTATGCATACCTCTAGAAGTGAACCGCTTCCTGGCAAAACTTATCGGAATATTTTTTTTAATAGAAAATACCGTTGTATTTTCTCTGTGTGCTTCTGCGTTTCGATTGTAACGTGCCTAGTTGCATTTTTCTACATTGAATAAGGGGCGATAATACCATGCCCGAGACTCACCACAATCGGCATTTCTTTATCACTCAGTGACTATGCGGAATGCGAATTCGTCTGTTTCTTCCTGAAGGGTTGCTGTGACAGCAGAATGCCGATCAGAATGCCGAATGATCGACGGGATAGTGGGTAGACCTCAAAGCAGCCAGTTCTCGAGGTCTACCACCATTCTTCCAATCAGAGCCAATCAAAGCTCGGCGATCTGACGTCACTGCAAGCGCTGCGCAAAAAGCAGACGAACTTGCTCTCCGCACGGGTTTCCTTTGTCTGCGAATAAGCGTAATGGAACAAGCACTACAAGACGGTACACTCTGGTATAGACGCTTTCAGGGAGTCAGTTACTACAGCTGCCACCAGTCGGCGCGCCCTCCGCGCGCTTTCCGGTCCGCCATAGCCGACCTTCAGTTTCTCATCGTTGTTCCGCGTTGTGTGCTGCACCGGCAACCACCGGAGCTTTGTTTTCGTGTTCTTTTACACTCCGCGTTGAAATCTTGTGTTTTCTTTATGTCTTTTCGATATTTCGGGCTTTCATTGAATCATTTGATATCTATATTTCAACAGAGCTCTATTATTTTCTTATTTATGAAATGGAATCGGACAGAGAATGGATCGACGATACAAGATCATGGCCTAGGCTTCAGAAACCATGCAAGTTCATCGCCTTCTTTCGTTTTTGTCGCTAATAAAGGGCAGTCAACACCATTGCGACATATGGAAATTTCAACTGATGCAGTAAGGCTATCGCAGCCGTGCTTCTCGCTGCATGTGCGCGCTTTAGACATCGTTTCCGTAAGTAAAAGCCGAACCGCACGTAAGCGACAACGACGAGTCAGCGACGAAGATTTCTCACTGTCGCCCGCCGCGTAGCTCGGTTTTTGGATTTCTAGAAAACGTCGCTCACCGTCTTGGTCGCTTGCTCCTGTCGCTTCCATGTGGTTTGCCTCGTTGCGCGACTGACCGAGCGACAGCGAAGCGGGTCGCCGTCGCTTGTCTCGTTACTCGCCAAATCGCTTGCA
This sequence comes from Ixodes persulcatus, assembly GCA_013358835.2. Taxonomy (NCBI): domain Eukaryota; kingdom Metazoa; phylum Arthropoda; class Arachnida; order Ixodida; family Ixodidae; genus Ixodes; species Ixodes persulcatus. The sequence continues at coordinate 365,863 of JABSTQ010011555.1, forward strand.
TGCGGTTTATACTTAATATCGAGGCGCCAATGGTTCAGTGCTGTGTGCATCGAAATTAATTAAGTGTAAACCGCATGTAAGCGATTTGGCGAGCGACGAGACAAGCGACGGCGACTCGCTTCGCTGTCGGTTGGTCACTCGCGCGACGAGGCAAACCGCATGGAAGCGACGGGAGCAAGCGACCAAGACGATGTGCGACGTTTTCTACAAATCCAAAAACCGAGCGACGCGACGGGCGACAGTGAGAAATTTTTCGTGCTGACTCGTCGTTGTCGCTTACGTGCGGTTCGGCTTTTACTTACGGAAACGATGTCTAAAGCGCGCACATGCAGCGAGAAGCACGACTCGATAGCCTTACTGCGTCAGTTGAAATTTTTATACGTCGCAATGGTGTTGACTGCCCTTTATTAGCGACAAAAACAAAAGAATGGGATGAACTTACATGGTCTCTGAAGCCTAGGCCATAATCTTGCATCGTCGATCCATTTGCTGTCCGATTCCATTCCATAAAGAAGAACATACAAGAGATATGTTGAAATATAGATATTAAATGGTTAAATGAAAGCCCGAAATATCGAAAAGATCCAAAGAAAACACACGATTTTAACGTGGAACGTAAAAGAACTCGAAAACAAAGCTCCGCTGGCGGCTGGTGTAGCACACAACGCGGAGCAACGGCGAGAAACTGAAGGTCGGCTATGGCGGCAGGGTCACGTGACGTCAAGATGGCAGCGCCCATGAAATGTTGCCTGAAAGGGTCTATACCATGAAGCGGATCTAACCTTTGCATGCCAAGCTGTCCACATACTGTCCTGGGCCGGACAGCAAGCCGAGTAGGGGCAAGGAATGCTCCACGGCGTAGGCGGCCGACCGCTCGGCCGTTGAGAGCGTGTAGCTGAGCAGCCCATTGCGGTCCTTGACGTGGTTGTACGACTGTTTGGCGGTGTCCAGAGCAGTCACGACGGCTGGAAAGTTCGAGATCCTCTCCAAGAAGTGACTCTGGGTGGTCGGTTGGCTGGTCGCCTCCGGCATCGCCTGGTGAGCGTAAGGTAGAAAAGCGTGAGAGTAGAGACGACTTCGCACAAAACGAAGCGCAAAAGACCATCTACCCGAGCGTCTTACGTTCCCTTCGAACCTAAGCAGACCAGTGCGCTGGGAGCAACGCACTGTCTGGTCCAACAAGCCCGTAGCTTCCACTGCGCAGTCAACTTAGGAGTGCTGGGATATAGAAGTGCGTTTCTGATAGGATGCCCTCCTCAACGAACATTTTAGTACGCTTGTCGCAATGACGAACATACCTTGAAGTACATTGCCCGAAAAAGGAAGTATATAATCTGCCATTAAAATATGTTTAAAAGCTATTATCCGAGCGCGACTATTATGGCAGTTAGCTCGGACTATACTTATGTGCAGGTTACTCACTATTTTGAAGTTTTTTGTTTATGATACTGCATGAAACTTAGGTTATAAGTATGGCGAAAAAGCAGAACACGAACATTCTTAATGTGCTTCCTTTTTTCTATGGGTAAGATCAGCACCGAAATGACTCATGATCAAATAACGCAAAACAACCGGAATCACATTTTATCCGAATTACAGGCGGGGGATTTAGTCCATACGTTGCCTTGTACCAGCCTTGCCTGTAATTTTAGTAAAACTAAAAAAAAAAAATAGGCTTTGAGGGTTCGGCATATCTACCTTCCAAAATTGTGGCCCAGGTGATGTTCCCGTCCTTCGAAAGTTAACTACCACGAAAGAAAACAAAGTACCGGGTATTTGATTCTCGCATTTCGGCACGCGTCCAAATCCTCCCACAGAGCGTGATAGTCCTGCCAAGTCTGGTTCTCGGCAGATGTTCTTATCAAAATGGCCTTCTAAGGCCCCTTTATAAGATTATATTTAGTCCCATAAAAACGCAGTCCCAGGCAGATAATGCCTTGCTTCCTTATCCGTCTGATCGGTGTCCTAAATTCGGGTCCACGCGCTTATCGACTATTTGTGTGGTACAACAAGCCACAAAAATACACCAACGCCATACTCAGTGTAGCAAGACGATCGGGGCAATTTCATCGGTTGAGGTTATTAAACGGAACAGGAAAGTAGCAATTCAAACCAATTATCAATTCTTTACGCAATCGTAATACCTTCGGAGATGATGATCTCCTTGACTTAATACTGAAAACCGACGAATCGCCGACTACACGAAGGGGTGACAGGCTGCCATACTTGGGTAGTAATTCAATTACAGTAATTGAATTACTGTAATTTAATTACTTTTTCTGGTAATTTGTAATTGTAAATAATTACTTTTAGCTAAAAGGAATTGTAATTGTAATTTAATTACTTTCTAGCATCAGTAATTGCAAAATTTCAGGCACAATTACAATTACTTTGCAAGATTTTGCGGCGCCGGCGCATTTCCTCCCCTGACCACGGGGACGGCAGTACAGCCAAAGCGACAAAGAAAAGAGTGTATCCCAACCTGCTCAAAAGGAAAGAAAAAAGGTATGGAAAAGAGAGGCTGGGATAGAACGGAATGAATGGTCTTGTAAACTGTAAAACAATTTAATGAAAAATTTGAGAAATAATTTGTTAAATGAGGGCTACATTTACGTCGGTTTTCGTTTGGATTGCAGTTGAAACCTGTCTCTTCGTCTCGTTCGCTTCCTGTTGCTCGTGTTCCTAGGAGTCTCTCTTATTTCTCATTGCCATCAGGAGGCATCGGGGTTCGAAGTCAAGCTGGTTGGGCTCCGATCACACCATCCGGTCACACCATCCGGTCGAGGAGGAGGTTCGAGGTTCTCCTTACGCGACCTTCGTCACTAGCATATTCGCTTACATATTTCAGTCAAGGTTGGCGGTTTTATCGTCTATGAAATCATTCTTTTTTTCTTTATGAAGTCTTCATGTTCCTCTACTCTCACTTGTCTGTTGGTACCACTTAAAGTAAGTTGTGCTACTCTAACATCGAGGCGAAAAAGCAGCAGGTCTCGTTAATACGACTCATTCCACCTTACTTCCAACGCTTATTGCTACACTGCTCTTCCCTCTCCCAATCCTCATCTACCTTTCTGCATTAATTTTAATTATCTACTGTTTAACCCTTTCAACCGTTTCTCATCCTGATTGGACGAGATTCCAGAAGATTACAAACCACAATTTTAGACTGTCAAGAGCTTGTTTCAAAATAAAATAAAATATAATAAAATTTATTTTTATTTATTGAGAATATAATAATGCAGGAGTTCATTACTCCAAACTGTTAAGTTCTATATTTCATTTAGCACATTTAGTAAAAGAAAAGTACGATACGTGACATTTATACAGCGTCCACATAACTCGTTTAAAGTTACATGGCCAAAGGTGGGTAGCTCTCAGAAATAAGTAATTGTAATGTAATTGCATTACTTTTTAAAAGTAATTTGTAATTTTAACGAAGTACTTTCGCTTAGTAGTAATTGTAATTGTAGTTAAACTACTCTTGGAGCAAAATAACTGTAATTGTAATTAAATTACATTTTGAAAGTAATTTACCCATGTATGCAGGCTGCATAGTGTGACGTAACGTTTGATGATAACTCATCAAGTTTATCAGCCATCCTTTATCTGGAATTAACAGAATCTAACCTCCCACTTCGCTTGTGCAGGCAACATCGCCTAGAAGAAACAAAAGCCCGTGCACTAGAATTTTGACGTAATCACAGTGAAATCCAGCGAATACACAAATTGGACGCGAGCGCTTTCTCAAGGTACGGCCGGGCGTATTGTTCAATCAATGCGTCGAAGGGTGCTCGGTATCAAGGCGGGCCTAATTTGTTGAATTGGCGTCATTCTACTTTAATGACGCTACGCGGAGTTAGTGGAGACTGTTCAAAGGTTTTTATTATTCAAAGTGGCATTGGTATACGGGTCGACGGCATTACCAAATGGGAGAAGTGCACTTTTTTTTTGTAATGGTTCTTTCGCAGATTGTTTCAAACCTTTAATTTTTAGTGAACGTCCCCTAATTTGTTATGAGCGAAATGTATTTTAAGTATTAAAACGGCGCAGCCAGACCGGCTTTTGACCGGCATTATCAAATTACTTGGATTGCATCGGACAGCAGGTTCAGTGGATTTTGTGCAGATGTTTCGCGTACGTCTTCCATCGCCATCTAGAAAATCACTTTTAACAAAAACAAAATGTTAGTAATTTTTTAGTTAACGGTTAAACGGTAATTTATGAAAGAACCACATGTGAGACCCGTGGAGAGAGTTTATGAATGCAAACAGGGCAACAAGAAGTGAATACTACAGCTGATTTCACTTTTGGTATACAGAGTAATGCCGTAGTAAAGAGATCTTCCGATATGAAATCAGTATGGCGTTGGGAAACTTTACATACTGTTTCTGAAGTCTTTATTAAACCAATTGGTCTGACCGGCGTTTAGGAGCTTTTTATTTGTGAAGATAACTTTTGAACATTCGAATACCTTTCATAGCTGCAATCCTACCATCTTCTAAAAGAAACCAGCTGAGCATAGGAAGACACACGAAGAGAAGAGAAGAAATAATACAAACACACTGCTGGAATACCAACCATTTACAGTACATAAACATCTTCTTCCACTCCCATCATTCTTGAGGTTTCAGAATCATCAACTAGCTCATCTACAAGCAGTCACATCATTCCACCATTGAAGAATTCAAAAACGTTCGAAATTTGAAAAGCCGTTTTGAGCACTTTTACTAGATTGGATAGGAAACTGGGATTCCTTTTTGCGCTGTTACTTTTTTTTTTCTCTCGGACATAACTTTCTTACTTATCGCAGATAATTTCAGTCTTCCCAAAAAGGATCTCCACATCTTGAAGAGTCTGGCGGCTTTGCCACTCATCTGACGTTGTGGCGAATATTAAGACAATCTTTTCGGGGAAGTCGACGAGTGATAAATGAGGTATCTATTCGGGCCTCATTTTCTATCGACGTTCGTGTGAATATAAAAAGCTACCGTGTCGTAAAAGATGGGGAAATGTCTAGGTGAGATAACATATTGCCTTGCGGAGCGATTTTTGCTTTCGTGATAAACTCGACGACGCCCATCACTTATCCCCTCGCACAATATGTATGATGTTTAACGTCATTTTGAAAGCAGCAAGAGTGTTGTTTGAAACCACGTTTTGTATTTTTCACGCCAATTGAAGCTTCTAAATTTTAAATCGCTCGTAGACTTTTACCAATACCATGTGGATGATCATCTTTACGTCACAACCGTTATAACCATTTCAAAAAATATACCGGAACAAGTGAAATTAAGTTTCTTTAAAAACATATTCAACAGATTACTTTTTTCTTTATCTTCAGACATACATAAGCATGAAGACAAATTATGATCTGACATTTTATGAGTTTAGGGTGAGACAACGAACATTAATTTTTTGAGCTTTTTGTGTTTTTGTTTATTCGTCTCCTGTCACCCGCAGTATCCGAAAGTAGAAGAAGCCTTTGGGCCGAAATTTGATTTTTGTCTGGCGAGTTCGGGTCTGAAAGCCCATAAAAGTTCAGGTATAACCGAATTCGGCATTCTTTGACCAGAGTCTGGGGATTTGGGCTCTAAATTACCGAAAAAGTGCTATAGTCATGCCTCACTGCCTGGTTGTTTCGTTTTCACCTGGCGAATTTGCGCCTAAATTACCAAACAAGTGCCAGAATTAAGCTTCACTGTTGATGATTCGATAGACGCGTGGAATCTATGGCTCATATACGTCTGAGGCGTTGGCCATTATCTGGCGAACCAAATAAAACTCATTTAAGAGTAAAAAAAAATGCTTTAAAACTAACTCACGCTTTAGAGAAAAACCTTATTAGGCCCCCAAAATTGCTTTCAGCCGAGTTAGGCGTTCTTCTGGCGTGCTGCCCGAGTTCGTTTTTCTCTGTTCTCTTCACACCTGCAGCGCATGGCGAGCTACCACGAAGCGGTTGTAACCAGAATTCTATATCCTACTGATCCTTAACGCAGGGGTCTCCCCAGAAATTGAAATTAGGGGGCGGGGGGGGGGGGGGGGGCGCTTGAGAATAGAGGAGTCGTTTCCAATCTCTGCCTTCAGAAAAACAAGGGGGGTGTACAACCCCCCCCCCCCCCCCACACACACACACACACACTAGGGGTTGTGTAGGAAAATCACTGCCTTAACCCACGATTTTAAAATTGGCGTATGAATACGAGCGATTCAACGAAAGGAAACGAGAGATCCTAAGGAAAAACAAGATAGCGATGTAAGCAGAAAACTCGTGTTCTGAGAAAGGCGGTTTCACATTTCGAGCTACAATCTCGGGCCGCTTTAATAAGCCGTGAAGAGATGGCGCAGCACATTGGAGCTGCGATACGTACTGCATAATCTGATCATATGGTCACCACTCTTGTCCAGAGCAAAATGTGATTCCAAAGGGAGAGCGACCAGGTACACTCTAAAAAAATCTTGAGCACCTACTTTTCCTCAAGGCACTTAAGAAAGCAAATTGTTTCAATGTACGGAAGAAGTTCGGCGAATGACGAGTCTGAAACTATGTTTACACCTGAAATAACCGTCTGAGCTATTGCACTTAGCATGACGTATGCACCTGAAATGTGCTCTAGTTCACAACAGGGACTGTTTTTCTGTTTGGGTCTGAGCACACGTTCAATTTAGTCGCATGAATTCGAACTACGGCTATGACATTTTTTGATGACGGGCAACACATCTGTAATTAAAATCTGCCTGCTCAGGCGAATGTTTCAATCGTTAATTTGTGAATTTTAGGTAATCGGTTTTTTTAATTCTATTTTTACACTCGTAGTCTAACGTCCGCCGCTGAAAAAAAAACACTATTTATTTTAACTGCCCTTTTTATTGTTGTCAGGCGCAGGCCAAGCACCCTCTATATGACGAAGAACATGATATACATTTGGATATTTTTACAGATGCATGTCAAGAGGAAGCAGAAAAATCCATTGTCTTGGTGATAATCATAGTGAATGTCAAGGTGTGGAATGCCTACAGACAATGTTATCTGTTGAATTGTTCTTCAGTAACGCCCCATTTGTTCAGGTGTTAGTGGTAGTCGCACAAAGTACTAAATCGTAATAGAGCGAGAAGCCATTCCTCGAGTTTGGAAAGATTGTATGCACTCCAGCCTATAACCTTTGTACCCAACGTAACTGGAAAATAAATTACGTGTGGAAATATTTTCAACTAATATGTGATTGCGTAAAGAACAATTTTTTTAAGATTAGTTTTAGTAGAAAGGCAAACATCATTTCAAGTGCTTTTTTTTTTTTTGCAGCAGGGGGAAGGCAACATAAAATGCAGAGGATTTGAAGCTTTGTGGTAAATCAAATCTAAAAACAGACTTACGAAATTAAATGTTTAAATATCTCTTTTTACAAAGCGTTAAGAACGAGAATTTGTCAAAAGTAATGGTACCATTGTTGGCTATCGCAATCCTCGAGTGTATACAGCTACCTTGCCTATAGTCAGAAATCTGGCTTCTTATACAGGGTGCTATCAATCCCGAGGCCGGCTGCAAAATGAAGTTAAAACATCAGCCCCTTCGTGTAGCGAGCTCACTTTATTGTCAAAAATGTATTTTACCCAAGATTCCTATACGGTTAAATTTTATATCTTATATTTGTTCATATGAAAATTTTAAAACTAAAAGGAAGGAGTCGGGTTTGGTGCTACGATTAAGCAATGGCGCCACATGTCATTGAAAGCGTGGGTGAGTGCGTAGCGCGTCGGCTGCAGGCCTGCACAATAGCGCTTGCCATTATTTGTCTTTGTTTCGGTGGTAATTTTACCGTGCATGTTTACTTTTACGAAGATATCTGATTGCACGAATATCATCTTAACCTAATCAACCGCCGCCTTAATGAATTGCGATATTTTGGCCTCACCTTTCAACAGGAGAACCAAACCTGACTCTTGACGCGATTGGGTCGTTTAACGTAACGTTAGCTAATAATATAAAATCTCGAAATAGATCTTCGTGTCTTTGAAAGGTAAACAAATGACGCAATAAAACCAAAAAGATAGAGCTTGCCCTTATCTAAATGGCAGTCAATCTTTTATAACCGGCACACAAACACCAACGCAACGTACAGGGCTTCTGGGCATTGCTTATATAATATTAAAACGCATCGGTCGGCGTGCACCATAGCTCTTGCGTGTGCCTTCTCGGCGAACTGACGAGCGCCTTTTCCGAGAGTGTGGTTGTTTAAGCGAACTACTTTTTGATTAGGGGGGGGGGGGGGGGGGGGACATAAGCCTAAATTTCAATTTTTTTTTTTATTCATTTTTCAAATTTTAGTTTTTAGTTTTAGAAGCTAATTAAACACCCTAGCACTAAATTTGATAAACCATACGCCAAATAGTTAAGTTGATATAAAATATTTTCAACACATTGTGAGGCAGTAACAAAGTAAAGGAGTTCAATGTTTGAACGCATTTTTCTCAATTCCACTTTTTGCTGCAAATTTCATACGAAGGAAACTTTTGTTTGAAGGTAAAAGTATTCTGATACCACAATCAAGATGTTTCTGAACTGAAATTTACTGGGGAGTTGGGCTATCTACTTTATTTTGTTTTAGGTTGAAATCCTCATTGAAAAAAAAGCTATATTTTCAAAAATTGGCATAGGATAGATATGCATCTCATATTTTGAGGTAATAACTCTTCTTGATATAATTACATTTGAGTTATAAAAACTGGATAGCCCGAAGTCCCACATCCCCCCACTTTATATTCAAGCAGTCAAAATGGTGCTTAAAGCTTCATTTGCATATCATAGATTTCTTAACGAAGAGTGACGCATCTGCTTATGCAGGTATATTAAATTGTCCTAGAGAGCTGAAGGTTTGTACAACACACATACATCTGATGTTAAATCTCCCCTGCAAATTTAATTTCGATCATTTGAATAGTTCACAAGTTATATCTCTAGCCAGTGTCCCGCCTTAAGACATGAATTGGGGATGGCGAATAATCGATGCAAGCGACTACACTGCTCCGTGGTTGAGTGAACTGGAAGTGTCTCCTATGCGGAGAGCAAGCCGTCTGCTTCTTGCAGAGGAGTTGTGGTGACTTTAGAACAACGCCGAGCTCTTGTTGGCCGACTGGATCTTAATGCTGGATGCTTTGAGATCTTAATGCTCGATGCTTTGAGGTCAACCTACTTTTTTTTAATAAACCAATAAGAGCTCGGCGTCGTTCCGACGTCACTGAAACTCCTGCGCAAGAAGCACCCCCCCCCCCCCCCAGACGACTTTCTCTCCCTATATCCAGTACCACGATACGCCTTCTAAGAAATGTCCGTGCGTCTGCAACAGTCACTTGACAGCTCGAGAAGAGCAGGCTCTGGCACACTATGTTCACGCTCCTCGCATTGTGATTGGTTCTTCGGCGTTCTTGTCACAGAATGTCGCGATCTCATTGGGTGCGGGAGCGATAATGAGATTTGAACGGGACTCACCATACCCCGCGTTTCTTCGGTTGTCAAGCGACTGCACTCTCAGAAATAGGGTAGTGTATGCTTACGCCGCTTGTCCCAGATCAAATTTATTATTTAATTGTCACAAAAAATACACACACCAAAACAACGTTTCAAGATTCTGCCAGACAACGAAACAATCACACACTTATATAGAGAATCCCAGACGACTCAATATTAAAACGCATCGTCCGGCGTGCACCATAGCTCTTGCGTGTGCCTTCTCGGCGAACTGACGAGCGCCTTTTCCGAGAGTGTGGTTGTTTAAGCGAACTACTTTTTGATTAGGGGGGGGGGGGGGGGGACATAAGCCTAAATTTCAATTTTTTTTTTTATTCATTTTTCAAATTTTAGTTTTTAGTTTTAGAAGCTAATTAAACACCCTAGCACTAAATTTGATAAACATACGCCAAATAGTTAAGTTGATATAAAATATTTTCAACACATTGTGAGGCAGTAACAAAGTAAAGGAGTTCAATGTTTGAACGCATTTTTCTCAATTCCACTTTTTGCTGCAAATTTCATACGAAGGAAACTTTTGTTTGAAGGTAAAAGTATTCTGATACCACAATCAAGATGTTTCTGAACTGAAATTTACTGGGGAGTTGGGCTATCTACTTTATTTTGTTTTAGGTTGAAATCCTCATTGAAAAAAAGCTATATTTTCAAAAATTGGCATAGGATAGATATGCATCTCATATTTTGAGGTAATAACTCTTCTTGATATAATTACATTTGAGTTATAAAAACTGGATAGCCCGAAGTCCCACATCCCCCCACTTTATATTCAAGCAGTCAAAATGGTGCTTAAAGCTTCATTTGCATATCATAGATTTCTTAACGAAGAGTGACGCATCTGCTTATGCAGGTATATTAAATTGTCCTAGAGAGCTGAAGGTTTGTACAACACACATACATCTGATGTTAAATCTCCCCTGCAAATTTAATTTCGATCATTTGAATAGTTCACAAGTTATATCTCTAGCCAGTGTCCCGCCTTAAGACATGAATTGGGGATGGCGAATAATCGATGCAAGCGACTACACTGCTCCGTGGTTGAGTGAACTGGAAGTGTCTCCTATGCGGAGAGCAAGCCGTCTGCTTCTTGCAGAGGAGTTGTGGTGACTTTAGAACAACGCCGAGCTCTTGTTGGCCGACTGGATCTTAATGCTGGATGCTTTGAGATCTTAATGCTCGATGCTTTGAGGTCAACCTACTTTTTTTTTAATAAACCAATAAGAGCTCGGCGTCGTTCCGACGTCACTGAAACTCCTGCGCAAGAAGCACCCCCCCCCAGACGACTTTCTCTCCCTATATCCAGTACCACGATACGCCTTCTAAGAAATGTCCGTGCGTCTGCAACAGTCACTTGACAGCTCGAGAAGAGCAGGCTCTGGCACACTATGTTCACGCTCCTCGCATTGTGATTGGTTCTTCGGCGTTCTTGTCACAGAATGTCGCGATCTCATTGGGTGCGGGAGCGATAATGAGATTTGAACGGGACTCACCATACCCCGCGTTTCTTCGGTTGTCAACGACTGCACTCTCAGAAATAGGGTAGTGTAGTGCTTACGCCGCTTGTCCCAGATCAAATTTATTATTTTAAATTGTCACAAAAAATACACACACCAAAACAACTTTTCAAGATTCTGCCAGACAACGAAACCAATCACACACTTAGATAGAGAATCCCAGACGACCTCCAGAAATACGTACCAATTATGGAAGACAAACGACAAGCTTCAAAGTCTCCATAATTCTGAACAATACAGAAGGTCTTATAGATTTTAATTGCAATATATTTCAAATCAAACAAAGACATCGGGTTACAAAAAATACATTGTGTTCTGATATGTATGTATATTATTTTTATTAAATCAAGTCCGTATTTATTATTTCCCTTTTGTTGTGTTAAAAAAAAAGTTTCTGACTAATTTCATTCCATCATTCTTTGTAAAAACGATCGTGTGATAATAATTGATCCTTTTTTTTGTTTGTTTGTTTCTCAGTTGTATATAACTTCATAGCATATTTTCTCTTTATTTTCGTGTGTAAAAATTTATGTGCCCTACATTGCTGTGTTAGAACTGTAAAGGGGGCAGAGACCTCATCAGGCATCGCGCCTTTAGTCTCGGCTCGCCTCCCGGTCAATCGGTGAAAGAATAAAGAAAGGAGCCTCCAAGTCAATCGGTGAAAAAAAAAAAAAGAATAAAGTTGGTATCTGACGATACCAACTTTAATGAGCGGCTTGAAAGCACTACATAGGTAATGTACGTATCAAAGTATAAAAAAACACTATGGTTTTGCAGCATTGCCAACAAAGCCTCGAGTGCTTTCCTGTAGTATTTAATGGGTACATGAGCCATTTTAATAGGTTGTATCACTCGACTGTCCAGCTGCTCGTGAAAGTCGGTATCGTCGGTTCAACGTCAGTGAACTCAACGTCCAATTGTAGTTTTTCGGGTGTTTTATGTGGGACGAAGGGTGTAAGTAATACACTTCCTATTTCTGAGAGTCACCTCCCCAAAACTGACGAAGAACCGATCCATGTGATCTAACAACAGAGCTCGCTAGATAAGAATCCGAAAAAAAAAAAGACTATCTTAAAACAAAGTTTGCGATGGGAAACTGAGCACAGCGGAAGCGTGTGTGAAACGCTACGCCCGGTGTCCCATTGCAAACTTTATCTTTTAGGGTGAAAACTTTTTTTTTTTTACTTTTTGGGCCGATTCGGTCGCCGAGCCTCCTCCACAGATTGTAGGAATGAGCGAATGATGCTTCAAAACAAAAAGTGCAGTGTCATTCGTGGCTTCAACACCGCTACGAGAGCTAGCATATGCGGAGATCAAGTCGTCTGCTTCTTGCGCAGGAGTTAGGGTAATGTCAATAAAGATGCCAAGCTCTGATTGGCTCTGATTGAAGGATAGTGGGTATACCTCAAGGCAGCTTGCTTTAAGGTCTACCCACTATTCTTCATTCAAAACCAATCAGAGCTACGGGCTCTGACGTCACCACAACCCCTGCGAAAAAAGCAGACGAACTTTCGCTCCGCATACGATAGAGATACATGTGAAGGCTACGAATGACGCAGCGCCGACAACTTTAGGAACGCTAGGCGCGGCGAGACTCGTGCATCTTATTACCGCTCCTCGGCCAATGAGGTTCGAGCACTGGCAGGTAAGAACTCCGAAGGACCAATCACGTAGCTTGAACGCAATGAAGTATAGTGGCCCGCGTATTTTGAGACGTCGGTTCCTGTAGCAGATTGTAGTAGACTCTTTTCAAATGTCCATCGAGCAACCTTGGCGGTCGCCATTTCTTGGGCAGGGAGGTAGAGGGAAAGAAATTAGGTATTTAAGAGGGGGAGAAAAGAATTTTCTCGAGCTAGGTGGCGCAAGCATTGGCAGATAAGAACGCCGAACGACCAATCACGTAGCGTGAACGCAAGGAAGTATAGTGGCCCGCGTATTTTGAGCCGTCGGTTCCTGTAGCAGATTGTAGTAGACTCTTTTCAAATGTCCATCGAGCAACCTTAGCGGTCGCCATTTCTTGGGCAGGGAGGTAGAGGGAAAGAAATTAGGTAATTAAGAGGGGAAGAAAAGAATTTTCTCGAGCTAGGTGGCGCAAGCATTGGCAGATAAGAACGCCGAACGACCAATCACGTAGCGTGAACGCAATGAAGTATAGTGGCCCGCGTATTTTGAGACGTCGGTTCCTGTAGCAGATTGTAGAAGACTCTTTTCAAATGTCCATCGAGCAACCTTGGCGGTCGCCATTTCTTGGGCAGGGAGGTAGAGGGAAAGAAATTAGGTATTTAAGAGGGGGAGAAAAGAATTTTCTCGAGCTAGGTGGCGCAAGCATTGGCAGATAAGAACGCCGAACGACAAATCTCGTAGCGTGAACGCAATGAAGTAAAGTGGCCCGCGTATTTTGAGCCAGTCGGTTCCTGTAGCAGATTGTAGTAGACTCTTTTCAAATGTCCATCGAGCAACCTTGGCGGTCGCCATTTCTTGGGCAGGGAGGTAGAGGGAAAGAAATTAGGTAATTAAGAGGGGGAGAAAAGACTTTTCTCGAGCTAGGTGGCGCAAGCATTGGCAGATGAGAACGCCGAATGACCAATCACGTAGCGTGAACGCAATGAAGTATAGTGGCCCGCGTATTTTGAGACGTCGGTTCCTGTAGCAGATTGTAGTAGACTCTTTTCAAATGTCCATCGAGCAACCTTGGCGGTCGCCATTTCTTGGGCAGGGAGGTAGAGGGAAAGAAATTAGGTAATTAAGAGGGGGACAAACGACTTTTCTCGAGCTAGGTGGCGCAAGCATTGGCAGATAAGAACGCCGAACGACCAATCACGGAGCGTGAACGCAATGAAGCCGTGCCCCGCGTATTTTGAGACGTCGGTTCCTGTAGCAGATTGTAGTAGACTCTTTTCAAATGTCCATCAAGCAACCTTGGCGGTCGCCATTTCTTGGGCAGGGAGGTAGAGGGAAAGAAATTAGGTAATTAAGAGGGGGAGAAAAGAATTTTCTCGAGCTAGGTGGGGCAAGAATTGGCAGATAAGAACGCCGAACGACCAATCACGTAGCGTGAACGCAATGAAGTATAGTGGCCCGCGTATTTTGAGCCGTCGGTGCCTATAGCAGATTGTAATAGAATCTTTTCAAATGTCCATCGAGCAACCTTCGCGGTCGTCATTTCTTGGGCAGAGAGGTAGAGGGAAAGAAATTGGGTATGTAAGTCGGGGAGGAAAGCATTTTCTCGAGCTAGGTGGCGCAAGCTACCGCCTGTTACAAAGGGCATAGCCAATATCATCCATCCATCCATCCATGGGACTTAGTTAATCGGTCCAGCGGCTACCAGGCGGAGCACGCTTTCGAAAAGGGATCTCTTCTGAAAGCAAGTCGTCTGCTTCTTGCGCAAGGGGTTGCGGTGACGTCAGAACGACGATGAGTTCTGATTGGCTTTGATCGGAAGGATTGTGGGTAGACCTCGATGCTAGATGCATTGAGGTCTAGCCACTTTTTTTTTTTTTTTTCATCAGCCAATAAAAGCTTGTTGTTCTGACGTCATGGCAACCCCTGTGCAACGTTATTAGATTAACTCAGTTACGGAACTGTTCATAGACGCTGCATGCACGAGCAGTACCCCCCCTCACTCACCACGACTCGCGCGGAGTCGCTCGACGCGCCGCCGGACGGCTGCTTTGGTAACTGAATCGGGATACGTTCGTTTCAACGTTACTAGAAATGTAAAAACCAACGGAAAAAAACTCTGTTTGTAGTAACTTTTATTGGAGTTAGTACAAAATGAGGGGCGCGTGATGTTTTCTAAAATTTTTAGTTTGCAAGGTTTTGCAGCACAATTAATATTGTTTTTATACAACCATGCCTCAGCGGGGATTTCAGGTAGCGCGTCCCGACCTAGGTGCATCTTAACTTCATTGGTATGCCGTGGCGCGTCCGCTGGAGAGACGGGGGTGGCACCCCTGTAACCCTTTCATCTGCTTCGGCTCCGAAATGGACGATTGAAGCCAAAAATAGATGTCACGTGCAGTTCCTCGAGTTACCGCTGCGGGAGAAATGGCGGCGTTGTGATCGCCATTTGGCGCTTCACCTGTGCTTTTTGGAACTCGCAGTTCTGAAATGAAAATCTAGATGGCGCTTCGAACGACTCCAGGCGGATTGAAGTGAGTGAGGGGGGGTACCCCCCTCCGCGGGAGTTACACAACTGAGGTAATCTAGTAACGTTGCCCCTGTGCAAGAAGCAGACGAACTTCCGCTCCGCATTATTTGCTCTCCTGGCATTGTTGCTGTCTAAACCATTAAGAATAACTGGAAAAAATTAGGGCTGGACACTTGATCGACTAAGCTACCGGTTTGATCAATTAGTGCTTTGATCGCGATAAATTATTTTAACCGGTTTAAACGGTTCATTTTTGTCAAAAAAAAAAGGAAAATATTCAACGCGTTCATTCCGCAGACGTGAACGAGTTCACCTGTATAGACCCTTTTCATGTTTACAAACATGAACTGCCTCCTGCGTCCCAAGCAACTTCCGGTCGCTCCGTCTTTGAAAGTATGTCGAGCTTGCCTATGTCGCCAGTGCTAGAAAGCATAAACGCTACACGCACATCAAAGTTGGAGATTTAACGAGGGCCCTCGGCTGGTCAATTTAACGTCTTGGAGGAGGCAAGTTGGTTTACAAGAGTATTCGAAAATATTTATCATATCTGGGGGTTCTGCGTTCTTTTGGCGTTCACCTGGAGAATTGGTGGTTAAACGTTTCATCAACATTTCAAACAGCGGTGTTAGGGTGGGCTTTGTTCATACTTTTTATGAACCGGAAGTTCTCTGGGACGTCAAAGACTAGAACAACTCCTGGTGGCGTTTGCCATGAAAAGGGTCTATAGGGCCGCCCACACTAGCGAGAAAACGCGAAAAACGACTGCGAGAAACCGGCACATCTGTGCTTCGTATGAAGCATGGAATCCAATTCAAGGAATCATCTTGGCACGCGATATAAGCAGAACGGATGTCCTGGTTTCTCGCAGTCGTGTTCGCGTTTTCTCGCTAGTGTGGGCGGCCCTTAAGACTATGAAGGCAAACTTTACGTGAAATTTTTACCAAAAGTAAACTGTAGGGGGACGAGGTTTGTAACTACGAACAAGTGGAGAAGGTTATACGAGTCCCAGACTCTGTGGGAGCTGTCCGTTTTGCTCAACAGACTACTGTGGACAATCAAAGGAGTTCGCTATTGCTGGAGAATATCAACAAACGTCCTTGACTCTGCGGCTGAAGTAATACTTTGTGTGTGTGTGTGTGTGTTGAGGGGGGGGGGGGGGGGTCTATTTTGACTGCTCTAAACTACACATAAAGGTTGATGTAAAATCCGAAATTGTTCATTGCGCCGTTTATCACATGTGAGGAAAAGGCAAAACAAAAAGTATTTAATTTTGACTTTTTTCGTTATTTTTATGCATGGGAACGAACTGATTCTATTAATCGATTAATTAATCGATTGAAAGGTGGCGATTAATCGGGTTAAAATTTTGAATCAACGCCCAGCCCTTGAGTAAGCACAACAGTCGTACGCACTTTAAGAAAAAAAAGTCTGCTACACTCTTAAAAAAGCCCGTGCGTCTACTTTCCCGCACAACACTCGGAGAGCCAATCACCGCAACCTGCGGAGGCAGATCAGCGAATGGCGATGCCGAAAAATATGTTTAGACAAAAAAAAACGCAGTCTGAGTTGTGACATTAAGCATCGCAAAACGTCACGGTTGCATTATGGGCGTCTAAGTACGCCCCAACAACAGTCGGTTTCCCGAACCCCCCACCCCCCCCCCCCCCAAAACGCATACTACTACTACTACTACTACTACTCACGCTGGCGTTGCCTAATGCTACAACTCATACTGCGTTTTTTTTTTTTTTTTTTTTTTTTGTTTAAACATATGTTTTGGCATCGCCATTCGCTCAGCTGCCTCCGTAGGTTGCGGTGATTGGCTCTCCGAGTGTTGTGCGGGAAAGTAGACTCACGGGCTTTTTTTTTTTAGAGCGTAGTTCACTTTCCCGCGAAACACAGAGACCCAGGCAGTCACGGCAAGCAACAAAAAAAAAAGAAAAGCAAATGTCAAAACTTAGAAACGATTATATCTTTAAGATGTAATGTGCTAATGTCCCCGTGTACATCGCATATTTCAGGCCTTATCGTATTCTGAGCTCCGTCATTTGTTGGGATCCTTTCATCGTTTGTCACGATTGGCTGTCCCAGTTTACTGCGAGAATGTAAACTTACAAACCTTTTTTTTTTTTCTTTTTTTTTAGTGAACGATACTTGAGTATTACATTTTCCGAATCCGCGATTTAGTTACGTTTAGAAGTTTAAACTTTACTTCATGCGGACTATCTGCAGGAGCTGACTACACGAGAATTTTTTTTTCTCAAGGTCGATCAGTCAGGGCGGATTTTGAGAATGACAGGTTACGTTAACGATTACTTCTGTCCGATGCAATCGTTGTGCGCTAATAAATCGGGTATTTTGCAGGGTATGCTGAGTACAATTTTTTTTTTTTAATCCAGAATATGCACCAGATATGAAGACTAAGAATTTTTTTTTTCAGCCGAAATTAAAACATTTCTTAAGCAAAGCTTGCCTGGGTAAGGCTGTATCAGGAAAGTAAGGTAAACAAAATTTCGCAGATGCGGTCTGTAGTCGGAAAAAAAATGAAAAGAAAATTTCGCTAATATGTACGAGGTCAGGAAGGTAGGGTAAACAAAATCTCACTGATGTGGACTGTAGTCAGGAAAATATGGTAAACTAAATATAGAGTTTTAGGGAACCGTATTTGCACATCCGATACGGTACGATGGTTCCTATGATACGAACTGCGCAAGCGCTACCACAGAAGACTCGCGCATGCGCAGTGTGTACATCGTACAGTATTGGGTGTGCAAAAACGGGTCCCTAAAGCTCTCTTTTCTCGCCGGTGTGGAATGTAGTCATAAAATTACGGTAAACAAGATCTCGTGGTACTGTAAACCAAATCTGCCTAATGAACAAAATGAAACAAAAGCTCGCAAACTTACGGCTGTTGCGCCGGGTAATCCACAGGAACAGGGAGAAGTGCCGTCGATGTACCGACGAACGCAAGTCTAAACTTTGAGCCCCTCGACGAACCTGCCGCCTTATACCACACTCCCGAACAGGAGGACTCAAACGCCAAGCTCCGCCCACGGAAGCGCGAGCACCAATCAGCGAAGAGTGCCGACTAAGATGGCGGGTGGCCCGTATCGAAAAAGCGTGGGGGGCGCCGATATTGGGTTCTTTCTGGCAACTCCATTTGGACGCTTTTGTTTCAATCTAGTTTTTTTATGTGTGTGTCTCCGCCGTGCAGCTCTCGTGGGTCGAGAGGCTTTGATAAGTGGAAGGAGACTCCACGTTTTGAGGCGAGATAAGACAGCTCGTTATCGGGTCGTGTCCAGGAATAGTCTTTATTTCGAGGAGTGTTTTCGGACTTCAGACGTCTGTCGCGCGGGGTTCCCTGTTCACGTTTTCACGTTGCCTCTCTTTCCAGAGTCTTGGCGCTTGTTTTGACCTCGGTGATACTGCCTAAAAGGCAGAATGGGAGCATTGGCAACACGCGCCAAAAATTGGATCATACGGCACATTTGCATAACAGCGGCGAACAATGAAGAACGTTGGCTTTCTTCGCAACACAACAGAGACATTTTTATTTACTTTGTGTTAATATTTGTGTAGGGTATAGTGATTACGTGAGGGAAGCTAGATCCTTGGATTATAAAACGTCTGAAACGTTCGCTATTGTCAATACTGAATTCATTTGACTGTACCAGGGGGGGGGGGGGGGGGAAGGTCCGGGGGGCGGTGACCTTGGTATCCCTTGGGTGCCGCCGGCCAGTGTTTGCGCTGCCCAGTGGCGACTGTTTCAGGAGGGGGGGGGGGGGGGGGCAAAACGCATGCCTTGCCCCCCCCCCCCCACTCTGAGAACTGGGGGGGGGGGACTAGCGCCCCCCTTGCCCCCCCTCCCCCCCCCCGGTAGGTACGCCCATGTACTGTACGCCTCCTTCGCTGAAGCTTTGGACAGACTTTGGCGCCCTCATTTTGGGTAGTACAAGCTCACGTGATTGAGCTTCGCCATACTTATGGCACCTTCGCTGAGCTTTTTCTTCCTGTGTGGTGCTGATTAACGGAAAAGCACCTTCTGACATCCGAGAGCGTTTAGATTTATCGCCGCAAACCAATCGAAAGTGCCAGATTCATGCCACCACCGCTGGGGTACGCGTGAGTGGTGACGTCAAACCATCTAACTTTCGAACGTGCTTTGGTTGTTTCTTTTAGAAGGTGTGAAACGGCGTTTCTCGGCTTACACTCTTAGCTTTGACCGGTGCTTGCACGGCGTTCGAATATTTGTTGTTTCTTTCTATTTTCCTCGTTATCTCGCGTTCCGCACCAGAACAGGCACGCTTCTGCATGTGACACTCTGAAACGCGCATGTTTGTAGTGTCATAGCCTAATCTATATTCACAAAGCCTGGCAGTTCGACGAGGGAGCCATGGAGTGCCCAGTCGCAGATTTGGAGTGCAAAGATCGGGTAGTACACACCATCAAAGAGCCATTTCTCGAGGAACCTGGACGTCAGCTCACAGCTTTTGCAGCGGCGAGGACCGAAACACACTTGTTCGCTCGGGAGAAATGTGTTTCGGCGTCTCGCCGCAGCGGGCCACCAGTCATGTGGCTCTCCTCTCATCCGTTGTCGCCGCTCCACCTTTTTCATTTCGGTGATGCATGCTTGTGGAAGATGCCAGCTGAACGCAGGAAGATACATGAAGAGAGAAAGAAAGAGGGAGAGAAGAAAATGGTGCTAAGCTGCACCAGCAACCATGTACTGAAGATAAATCTCTTCTTCCACTCCTATTAGTTCCGAAATATGAAAGTTCTTCTCATCGGTTGTCCTATCCTTATTTTGTATTGAAGAGATACCTAATTGCTTGGTGCGACGTATTTCTTTAGGAAGAGTTAAATATTTTAATAACAGTGAGTTTACAGGCAAGCTGGTGATAATATCATAACGCAACACCGCTTACTGTGGCGCGGAATGTTAAGAAACTTTTAAGTCAAAGAAAAAGACAACGCTTGAACCGTCTCAAAGCACAAACAGTAGGTATTTTTCTTGGACTTAAAAGTTCTTTGTTTTGTTTTTTCACACTACAGTTTTAGTGCTCCGTTATAATCAGCCTTTTGTTTTTTCTTTTTGTTTTAAACACTGTATTTTGAACACTAATTATAATAAACATTTAAGTATGCTTCGCTTTGTACGGTGTCGCTGAAGAACGACGTCTCATTTATCAGCCTGCGTCGCCTCATTATCCTTGCGCACTCTACGGCCCATTTATATAATATCTCTATATACTGCTAGACTATAAAAGTATAAAATCAATCACAAATGGATTATTACAGTTCTAATTATCAACACCTAGATGTCCTTGAGCAGCCAATGTCTATGGACTGAGAAAGAAGTTTCCTCCTTTACTCGCCCCCTTCCACAGCGTTATCTCCCACCAGATGGTAGGCAGCGATAACACTGTGGAAAGCTTTACGGGTAAAAATGGCATCCAACTCGTATACGTTTTTTGAGTTCGTAGAGTTGAAAGTGCTTAATACACGCAGTGTTTGTTCTTGCTAGAAGAATCTGAAAAATATGGCTTCCAATAGATTTCACCGTTTTTCTAAGAGCGAACCCGTATTCCTACTCACAGCGTTTGAAGTTTCTGGCGTGGATTCGTCTGGATTGAAACACCGTCCACTCACGGCCACCGGAATCCCCCTTTGAGGAGTTCCCACCGATAGCGCCTCTCTGCTCTCATTAACACACGAAACTGCGTTCATTCCTGCTTAGAGAATCTTAAAAAAAAAAAAAAAATAGACGTTTACAAATCTCTGTAATTCAAAACTGAAGCGCAGCTCTTGAGGAGGAGGAGGAGAGGGTACGGAAGAGAGGGTATGTCCCTCCTCCTCCTTTTTACCTTCCCCTCCTCCTCTCCTGCTCCCATCCGAGTTAGCGGAAACTTTCGCTCGATTTCCCGCTAAATGTAGCGGGAAAAAATCCCCCCAAATTTAGCCGGAAGTTTTTTTCGCTAAATTTCGCGGGGAAACTTTCCTACAAAATTTAGCGGGGAAAACTTCCCGCTGATTTTAGCGGAAAATTTTTTTCCGCCTGATTTAGCGGGAAACTTTTTCCGTTAAATTTAGCGGGAAATATTTCCCGCTAAATTTTGCGAGGAAAATTGCGCGCTAAATTAGCGGGAAAACGTTTCCGCTAAATTTATAGGGAAACTGTTTTCGCTAAATTTAGCGGGGAATTTTCCTGCTAAAATTAGAGGGAAATTTTCCCGCTAGATTTAGCTTGGAAATTGACGGAAAATTTAGCGGGAGAAAACCCATATTCCTGCTAACAGCGTTTGAAGTTTCTAGCGTGGATGCGTCTGGATTGAAACACCGTCCACTCAAGCCCACCGAAGCGCCCTTTGAGGAGTCCCCACCAAAAGCGCTCCTCTTCTCTTGTTAAGACACATGCAAAAAAACAAAAAAAAACTTTTTTAAAAACAGCTTATACTCGTTTTCACCTGGAGAAAAAGGTATGTTTACGCATTGTTCATTCGCCGCGCGAAGTAGTTCCTGGTTGGACCTGGTTGTCGGAGTAAGAACCGATTCTTATGGCGTTTAATGTGTGTACGTATTGATGAGATAACATCTGTCTAATCTAAAACGTACCTTCATATATCTTAATTCTCTATATAAATTGAAAAGTTAGTAATGGTCCGCGAGGAGTCGTACTTTTCTTAGTGCGATTCTTCAGGTGAAATTGAGTATAGATGGAAAAGGGAAGTCATAAAACAAAATTTACAACGAAAAATAAACTTTTAGAGCTATATTTACGGCGCGAAACGGATTTGTAGTTGGCGCCTGCGGGAGCCGCGGAAAAGTGGCCGCCATTGTCACGTGACTGGCCGTTATGGTCACGTGGTGCTTGCGCTCTTTCGGGAGT
Organism: Ixodes persulcatus; assembly: GCA_013358835.2. Taxonomy (NCBI): domain Eukaryota; kingdom Metazoa; phylum Arthropoda; class Arachnida; order Ixodida; family Ixodidae; genus Ixodes; species Ixodes persulcatus. The sequence continues at coordinate 387,933 of JABSTQ010011555.1, forward strand.
TTTATATGTGCTCTAAAAGTTACTTGTTGATCTTCGCTTGAAGTGCAATAAAGAAACGAAGATTAATAAGTAACTTTTAGAGCCCAAAGGAAGCTCCTGAAAGAGGCCAAGCAACACGTGATAGACTGTGCGCCGGTGAGACATTCACGACGGCGGCGCGCTGAAGTTTTCCCTTCCGGCGGCGGCCTCGGCGCTCTCTCCGGGGTTTACTGACCCCAGTCCCCCCCAGGATGGTTTCATGGGAGGCACTGTCGAATGCCTTTGTGAGGTCTAGGGCCAGGATGGCTGCCGTGTCCAGGTTACCGGTGGATTTTATTACTTGTTCAAAGAGCTGTAATAGTATGGCCTGCGTGGATAGCTTAGCACTGAAGCCTGTCATAGTGTGTGGGAATAGGACTGTGTCATTCCTATGGTTGGTCAGCCTATCTAGCACTATGTGTTCTATTAGTTTACCTAAGCAGGATGTTAGTGAAATAGGTCTTACGTGTTCTAGGGTGAGGGGTTTCCCTGGCTTGGGGATTAGAATGACTTTTGCGTGTTTCCACGACTCAGGAATCCTCCTTTCTCTCCAGCATGTGTTAATGTAGTAGGTGATGTCAGTAATAGATGAGTCATCAAGGTTGCGGAGGGTGCGGTTGGTTATTCCGTCCGATCCTGGCGCCGAGTTGGGTTTGAGTTTACATAATGCCAACAATCACCTACGCCTCCGTGATATCTCTGTCCATGTTAGTGTTTTGCTGCCCAGGGTAGGGGGGAGTGACTTTTAGGGCCCGATCGGTAGGAAGTTTTCGGTAGCTTGATCGAGCAAGTCTTTATCCGAGCTTGGGAACTTTTATACAAGTTTCGTCACGCGATTATTTTCCGATTTGCTTTGATCCGGATCAAGGAGGTGTCGCAAGAGGATCCAGGTCTTTTTCAGCCCGAGGTTCCCACATTTCATCGCAGATCTGTCCCCATTGGTCTCGCACCAGTGAACTCACGTACGCGTTGATTCGTCTCTCCAACTGGGACAGTCTGGTTTTCAGTTTACGGTTGTGTTTGTTCTTCCTCCATCTCTTTAGGATGCTACGGTAGGCTTCTCGTAGATTTTGCAGATGGGAGTCTACTGTTTCCGATGGAATACTCGGGTCTAGCTCTTATGTGGCTCCTCTGACATCCCTGAGCAGCTGATTAGTCCACTGATTGATATCGGCGATCTGTTCGTGTCTGCTTCTGTTTTCTGTGGCGTTATACTCTCTGATTGCCCTGAAGCTTTCCCATTCAACCAGGGTGTTTTGCCTGAGGGTGCGAGTAAGCCTCAGGTTGGGGGATAGTGTTGTGCTTATGATGAGATGATCACTGCCTAGGCTGTGTTCAGTGACCGTGCTCGTGAGCAGGTTGATACGTGGTGAGAGTGTGAGATCTGGTGCTGGTGTCTGTTTCAACATTGTTGCCTATGCGTGTGGGTGCTGTTGGGTTGGTCTCTAACGGGAGGTGATGTGACTCTATCTGTAGCCAGAGGTCTCTGCCCTTGTGACTGCAGCTGGGGTGGCCCCACGCGGTGTGCGCGGCATTAAAGTCTCCAACTATTTGGAGGGCGTGTGGGCCCGCCTCTTTTCTTCTGAGCGAGAAGAGCTGGTTTGATCGGTGTGTCCTGCCCTGATTATTTGATGAGCTGTATACGTTTAAGGCACATACCTTAGTCCCGCTTCGCTTCGGGGGGTATACTATTACTTAATTATAAGAGATGTCTATACTGTCGAATCGGTGCGCGACGCGGAGATGTTTATGTGCACCAGAACGGCGGTCTTGCCATTTTCTTTCCCTTGGCTTTATACCCCGGTAACTTGACCTGAGTTTCTACTTCATGGAGTGCAATTATATCCGGGGAAGGTTTAGCGTTTTGAACTAAAAGCTGCAAAATGGCTCGTTTCCGTTTATAGCCTCTGCAGTTTCACTGCTAAACTGTGACTCCTTTGTGATTAGTATGTGCCATGATGAGGTTGTTCTAGAGAGTGCGGGGTGTCTATAGTAGGTAACAAGTCAAGAAGGTAGCGGCAAATGCCCCTCAAAGGGAATCATATATCCCTCCGCCACCTCCGCATCCAATAGCGTCCCATCGTTTCCGTGACGTCGCGGCCAACGCGCGAGGAGGGTCTTGCCTTTCTGTACATATTTGCTTTATCTTTCGACTTTGACTTAGCATTGTGGAAGCCACCCCTTCCGATGGAAACAAAGACGACTTTCGGGGATTAGCTTCCCCCTCCGATTGATACAAAGGCTGCTTTCAGGGGCTCGGTTCCTTCTCCAATGAATACAAAGGTCGCTTTCAAGTTGCCACCACTCTGTGTCCATTATCTATCCATTGAAGCGGAACAAGGAGCGTTTCCAGTGAACTCTTCTTTCGATTGCGGAGGGATTTGAAACCGGCGCACCACGCTTGTGGGAGGAGCTTCTCCTACCTTCTTAACTTGTAACCGACTATAGTGCGGGGTCCGTCGTTTGGGTGGTTTGGTACGTTGGGGTCGGGTGCGTGAGATCATGCATGGGGAGCGCCAGGAGAGGCGTTCCTTGAACTGGAGCCGCGTGTCGCATCCCTGTACGCCTTTGCCACTCGGCTTTCAACTTCTTTTAGGAGGCCACTAAGCGAGCTTTGCATCGCGGTTTGTATCGCGTTGGCAATCTTGTTGTCAATGTTTGCCTCCAGGCTAACGCATCCTTCCCTGATCAAGAAGATGTCCGGCTCCATCTTGGAGTATTTGCTGTCGGGCTCCCCGTTGGATCGAGAGGTGTTAGGAATGGTTTCTTGATCCTCCGGTTGAGTTGTCGCGACCCTTTATTTTTGTTTTTTTGAAGCTGGGGGCGCGACGGGGGCTTGCGCGTGCATGCTAGCCTTAAGGTTCTGATTTTCTTGTCTAATCGCCTGTTTCTCTTGTCTATACTTTGTTTCACCTCCCGTTCGAGCGCAGCCAAAGCTACGGGTGGCCGGAGGCAATCAGACGCCGGCAATAGGTCACGCGATCTCGCCCCCACTTTCGTACCGATCCGCTGCGCCGCCGGTCGTCCGCACCGCCCCCGCTCGCCGAGTATTTCGCCTGCTACGGGTGTATCAACGGTATCGTCTGCCACAGGTTTAAAAAGTGCCCTTTCACGCTCTGAAATCTAGTCACAGGGGATGTCAGTACGTAGGCCGGCCGCCGGCGTCTGTTTCCGAGCTTTCCACCTGTTCGGCATAGTTTCGAGATGTAAGTACACATTGCAAGGTGCCCGATGACCCAGCCGTTGATGTTTCCTTGTATTGTCCTGATATACCAGGACCCGAGGCGCAGTCCTTTCCACAAGCTTATCGGCGTTCAATGTGATCCGCAGGTAAAGGGGTGCCCTGATTTCGACGCGTATCAGGGAATTGTAGTGGCCCGGACGCTTTTCTCCTTTACAACGCATTCGCGGTACGACGCGGCCGGAGTCTCCTGCCGAATTTGAAAGTAGACATTCATCACGACCTCTCGCGCCTGACGCCCAAACGTGCCTTTGCGAAAGGACGTTTTGAAGCGATTCGGTGAGGAAAGCAGCGAAGCACATGATTCGGTCATTATGGGAAGAAATCACACAGAAAAACCGAGCGCTGCAGCCGTGTTCCCAGCGGATGTACGTGTTTTCACCAAACCACCTGCATTTACATATATTAATAAAAACATAAACTTCAGATATTTAATTCCTTCAGTTGCAAATCATTCTCAGCAATACACATCTGGAATATTGTGCAATGTTTACGCACAAAACAGTTATTAAAAAAAAAAAACTTTTGCGGACTACTTTGTGGTGCGTAGGAATGCTCTTCTCGAAGTTGCGAACCGTCCCTCAGCCTTTGGCTGCGCTCGGACGGAAGCTGAAACGAAGTACAGAGGCCTTACGTTCTCTAAGGAGGTTTTGGTTCTCTCTCCGAAGCGCCGCCATCTCAGCTTGGAACTTAGCGAGCTCCGCCGCTACCTCTTTTGGAATTTGGGATGGGGGTGGTGCGTGGGGCGAGTGGGTATGGGAAGGTTGAGAGTGGTCGACCTCTACCCCGAAGCTTATTGTTTTAGAGGTGTCCTGCGCCTTGGGAGGGTGCCTGGAGCTTGCCCTCCTGGTGCTTCTTGCCGGTCCGTGTGATGACCTCCCTCTGTCGGTGGACGGTGTTCTGCTCCGCTTGATGGAGGGGGACCTCGCTGTTCGCCTCTTTCTTGCCGGTGACTTACTCGGCGATCTGCCTCTGTCTGGGAGGGCGGGCCAGTGCTTGGCGTCGTCAGTGTTGGGAGGCGATTTTTGACTACCTGGAAGACCCCTCGCCCAGGCGGAGGTCGACTGTGGGGTTGCTTGCGACGGTTGCCTGCGGTGGGGTTAGAATCTCTCCGGGCATTCCGGCGTTCCCGTGAGGTGGGGCCCGCCGCATACCATGCAGCGATGCGTGCATGGATGGTTATCGTTGGGGTTTTCTAGGCCACAGCTGGGGCACCTGATGATCTGCGGAGGGCAGACATCCTGTCAATGTCCCTTTTGCCAGCACTTGGTACAGGCTTCGGTCTTGTGTCGATACGGTGTACAACGGTAGGTGTCTGTCCGGTGGCGAACCCAGAAGGGGACGTTTGGTCCGTTGAATAAGTGTTGTACAGCGTCGGTTTCACCGAGACGACTTGCAGCGAGTAGAGGCAGGTCAGGGCTTGAATTGATTAGCACCTGGTTGATTTCGGCTTAGGAATCCTTCTCGGGGATGTTGAATATAATTCCCGCAGCGGTGTTAGCCGGGGCAGAAACGTGCGCGGTGAATTCGTATTGCTTGCCTTTGACCAATATTCCGTTGGCTGAGCACCGTTTCCTTGCGCGCTCTTCCTCCGGGGTGCTGACTAGTAGGTAGTTGGCCGTTGTAAATACGAGGATTTGGTCCCTTGGGTCAGGTGTGAGCTGTGCCGCTTGAGTGACGCAGTCGGCTAATGTGATTGGTGAGACGGTGCTGAGGTTGAACCCAAATCTGGGGCGAAGCACGCCTTTGACGCGGTCCTCTGGGAGGCGTTCAGCTGGTGGGGCCCGGTGCCTGGGCCGTCCTCGCGCCGAGGCCAGTCCGGTGCTGCTCTTTGTCGATGAACTTGCAGTTGTCGATGTCGCTAGCAATGGTGGTGGAGTCAAGCGGGGATGTCTGGCCGCGTCTAGGACCCGCTGGCGCCTTCGGATGACCGTCCAGGACTCATCGTATTGCTCTGGGGGAGGGGGGGGGGGGTGCTAGGTTTTCCCCAGCTACAACAACCACCTCCATGGCTGATGTCGTTCCTAGGCCCAACCGCTAAGCCCTGCGGCTAGGCCTCCTCCCTCGAGAGCCGGCTGCGTGGAGAAACGCGTTCAATGGCGTGAAGAAGCGCAAGTGGTCACAGGTCTACCACGTGACCAGTGGCGGATCCCGCGGGTGCCAACTACAAATGCTTTTGAACCGTAAATATAGCTCTAACTTTTTTTTGTGCTTTGTAAATTTATTTTATTGCATCTTTTTCCCGTCCAAACTGTTAAAAAAAGAAGTTGTCCTTTGCATGTGTCCTTTAACACACGTCAGTGGGTCATTTCATGCCAAAGGAGACGCGTCAATTTTTTCTTGCCTGTGATATGTACGAAAAAACAAATTGGATTAAGAAGCCTCCGAACTCCAATACAATTATACTTTGTGAAAAAAACAATAATATTTTATTTTTGCGTATATTACGCTCTAAATTTCTGTAATTTACATAAAACCTATGTAATTAAGAGAAACATTGTGAAAGACGGTTGCGTACTGCACAAATTTAGGTGGGCGCCCTAATTACTTAATAAGATACCCTATCTTACAGTACAATACAAACATTTAACGACGCCATTTCAAAACCAAATAGGAGCTCAAAAAAAGAGGCACTATAAGATTTCGTTTTTTTTAGTCAACTTGGAGTTGAGTGTTTCCTACAATACTTTTTTTTTGCGTAAAGGGGTACGGAAACAAAAATTGAAATATTCAAATTTCGTTTCGAAATGAGTCAAGCATGACGGATAATAACCGTAAATGATAATCGCACGTTTGTATTTTGAACGACTGGCTATAGTTTTCGTTCTAAACGGTGCACTCGAGCAAGCGCTCAAAGAGAAGCGAACGGAGAGCGCGATGCGTCATGGGATATCCGGTGCAAACAAAAACAGAAAAAAAAGATTCCCCGCATTCGTGACGTAGCAAGTGCTGGCGTAGTTATGAGCTTTGCCCTTGGTGGCGTTGTCAGCGCTAAGGCCCGTTCACACTCTTGCGACCTCTTAAACCTGGGTTCCTTAGAACTTCTTAAACCAGAGGACACACTGGCTTACACTGGTAGCAGTGTAAACTCGGCGGTCCGGCATATTTTTTTATTTCTCTCGCGCATTATTCTTTCTTTCTTGGCTCGAAAAACTTTTGTCAATGTTATAAACGAGCCTTTCTATGGGTATTACGCACATTTGACCTCGGAAATCCCGCAAAACCTTCGCTCTTGTGAAATGCAGTTCCAGGGTCACCGCATAGATGGCGCCACAATGCCAGTGTGTTCCCTCGTTCTAAAAACATTTAAGAAGTTTTGAGAGATCTCGTCTCTCTCAGTCGTACTCGGTCGCAAGAGTGTGAACGGGCCTTTACGGTGGTGTCAATAGCGTCAAGGCGTTACAACAGAGCCGTTCGAAGCACCCCTGGGGTGACGAGCGTGTGGCTGGCCCCAGTGTTGCCAACCTATTTTTCGAAAATACCCCACGCCAGCGTCCAGAAAACCCTACATTACCCTACGAATGTTTCTTATTACCCTACATTTTACCCTACGAGGCAAATCTTTGTTCAAATAATACTGTTGCATGGATTATGATGATACAGGGTAATATGAATACAGTACAAAGCGACAGGACACGCATACGCACGCATACCTGCGTTATACTAGAACACCATGCTTGCATGCGCGCCGTGTAGCATCAGCACAACAGTGATGTAGCGACCGCACAGACATCCCCAACTAACATGTTTAGCCGATTTGTTGTCAAATTAAAAACTGGGCTACGTAGGACCAGTAGTCGCGGAGACAGACAGGCGCCTCATTACAAAAGAAAGCTAATCGGTGTGGTATATTAGCTCCTTTGGGTGTACCGCCTAGGGATTCGTCAAACTAAGGTACTCTTTCGACAAACTAGGCTGTTGCACCAGCGGAGGATAGGAAACTGGCGGCTCTTCCGTATTCGATTCCAAAGCTCCGCGGAAGCTTTGAAATTGGTCTCCGTACTCGTCCATCTTCAGTGATCGACGCTCTATGGGCGTGGTAAGGAAAGAGTTAATTCCAACGAACCATGAGAAAAGAGCGCCCAGGACGAGTGGTAGTTCCAGCTATGGTTATTTGCAGCATGCGCACCTTACGTCAGCGCGTAGAAAAGCCCAGTTGAACAGGTGGCTGCCGGTTCTGGTGGGCTCGGGGTGGTTCCGCCCGCGGTGCCACGTGTTTCGCAGGTGTAACAAGAACTGCCGGATGAACCAGAGTCATCAAAGAAAAATTGGCGGGAACATGTCCACTGGGAAGATACCTCTATTGGCTCCAAACTCTCTCTGCGCAACTTCCACTCTTCCCACCTCTCCCACTTGCTCCAGCTCTCCAATACTCTCCAACTTGGTGTGCGGTGCTCTCTGTTAGCACGTCTTGCAACTTGGATACTTTCGTTTTGCATAATGTCGTGGTGTGGCAGCACACGGGTTGCAAAGCTATGCAAAACTCTCACGGCAGCTTTTTTTTTACTGTGTTTTTGCTGGTTGTATTATGCTCGCCGTTGAAGAAGCAACGTCTGAAAATACCCTACTTTTGGCAAGGAAATGGTCGGACGGCCCTACAACCCTACAATTTATCAAAAATGCCTAAAATACCCTACAAGTAGGGTAATTACCCTACGGTTGGCATCACTGGCTGGCCCGAGGAGCACGTAGCTTCCACAACACAGTCAGCTTAGGGCTGAACGGGGTGGGAAAAGCAACTTTTGTCCGAGTTTTGAGCGACGGGCTAATCTTCTAGGGGGAAGATGGCTGTATCCGGGTGCACAGACAAGGGTCCGAGAAAGAGGGGAGTCGCTCCTTTCCGTCTTCTTGAACTGTTTGGCACAATACGCGGGAGGAAAGCTAGGAAGGAGAATGTTGAAATGCATAAGAGCGGCGCTGCTCCGATGGAGCTTGCTACGTCATAACTACGTAGCAAGTTCCCCAGCGTTGCTAGATTACCTCCCCAAATAGTCTCCACATGCATCCACCAGGTGCACATTGAAAGATCGTTTAATTAGCTTTAAAATTAGTTTGCGTGTGCCTTTCAACGAAAGTCTGGTATTTTTGAGGTTATGCCGCAACATGCAACATATTAAAGTAAAAAAAATGAGCGCTGGAATTTCGTTTTCCTACCCCTTTAAGACTAATCATTGAATCGCTTGTATTAAATTTTCAAAGCGTCGTTTTATTGCGTTTTAATAAATTTCGCCATCCCCAGTTTATGCAGAAACGGCCATATTGAGAGCCATAAAAAGCAATGTGGGCAGCGGTGCACGGAACATTCAAAATAGCCAAAAGTTAAATTAACGTCTTTTGTTCAGCGTATCGAAAACTTTAAAAAAAAAAAAGTACTTTTTGTGGTTGCGGGGAAATTTATTTTTAACGATGAGCCTCTCGGACCATGCATCGAGGCGCCCGCCTCGTAGGCGAAGCACGCCGGTGGCGTTCGCCAGCGACGCGTCGACAATGTGATACGCCGCCGCAAAATGTCCAACGCTCTCCTAAAAAAAGAAAAAAAAATTATTTAGCTGAAGTTGACGTTATCCTGACTTTCATGCACGGGTATCCTCTTTACGATACGTAATGATACTGACGTTTGTGGGCACCCTGGCAGGCTCCACAGCCCAGTTGCCCGACTGCGAGGCAAAGGTGCCGAACTTTTCCCGCGTGGCGGCGACATCACGCCAGCCACGCGCACATTGCGTGCGCCGCCTTGATAAGACAGATCAGAGGCGGCGCACAGGGGAATCGCTGACTGGACTCAGCCGCCGTTAATGTTTCCCTACTTCTACCCTGGTAACTGCCGACGAACGCATGCCTGCATCGTCTGCTTCCGAGTTTGGGAAGGCATACTGCGCATCGGCCTGGTCTAAGTGTATGTCCTCATATAAAAAAAAAAACAATTCAGACCGTATAGCTCTACACCGATGGAATACGATAACGGTGATGTCGCTTCCGCATTGAAATTAGATATATTTTGATAGAACTAAGTTTTATGAAACTTTCTTGGCACATCCACCAAGGACGCGCTGCCGATATGGTGACGACGTCTTAAAAGCGACTAGGTCACTCTTCTAAGCTTCATTGTGGGCAGGGCTTGTGGCAGTCTGTTGGCGCGTAATATTAGAATCGGCAGTAAAAACGCGAAACTTTCGCAAATTCTCCTATTTGGTCAAGCCTCTGATATAGTTGACGTCAGTACTGCAATTGCAACGTGATCCATGGAACCAATAATAAAAAAAAAATAATTAACAACTGTTTATTAAACCGACTTGCCACGACGGTTATTACCTCATCTATCTAATGTCCGCCAAGCCTGACACTCAAATGGCGAAGACGGCACCCTTGGAACTCCCAGCTCTTATCAAACACGCTTCCTCTACAAATGCCAGTGAACTCAGAATTTCAGACATGTTATGCTGGCCTCCAGTGTATTCCAGAGTCTAAAATACTGCGCAAGCATGAACGGAACTTCAGCTACGGGTGTGAGGCTTCCGCGGCAAAGAGTGAAATGCTTTTTTTTTTATCATAAGACTGCTTTTGGTAGCACTATGTGTTCTATAAAAATACATTTAAGTGCAACAGAGAAGAGACATCACCGTTATCATTCTGCATTGGTGAAGAGCTCACCGGTCTGGATGGTTTTTATATCTGGACATACCACATGGGAAGCCGACGCGCGCGCAGTACGAATTCCCAAACTCGGGAAGCAGACGACTCGGGCACGCGTTCGTCGGCAGTTACCTGGGCAGAAGCAGATTAACATTAAGACGCCAGTATTATTACGTAATGAAAAGAGGATAAGGAAGCATAGAAATTAGGATAAAGTCCACTTCAACTGAATAAAACGTGTTTTTCAGGAGAGCGTTGAAGACGATAGCGAACGCCGGCGAAGGTCGCCAAACAGTCGGGCGTCTGGAGGCCTGGTCGGAGAGGCTCATCTTAAAAAAATAATTTTTCAGCAGCAACAAAATGTACTTTTCTAATTTACTTATATGTTGAGCCGGTGAGGTGGATTGAACTTTTGGTTATTTCGAAAGTTCCGAACACGCTGCGCACATTGCTTAAGATGGCTCTCAATATAGCAGTTTCTGCATAAACTGGAGACTTTGAAATTTAATTAAAACTCAATCAAACGAGGCATTCAAACTTTAATACATACAATTCATTAATTTGTCTCAAAAGAACAGAGGAAGAAAGTACTTTAACAAGCACCCGAAATTAAATTCGCACAAAAAATAAAGAAACCTTATAAGGGTTCGTCTTTTTGGAGCCTTATTTGGACTCAAAATGCCGTCTTTCAATTTTATATTTAATGTCAGATAGGGCCTAAATTTGCGTGCTACGCAACCGCATTTTTACAATCTTTTTCGTAACTACATAGGTCTTATGCAAATTCCAGAAATTAAGAGTATGAAATCAGCAAAAACCCAAACTCGTGTTTTCACGTGTTCTGGATGCAACTCGAGAGAACGAAAGCGAATAATTGTTGAATATTTTTGAAAGCATGTTGCAGTTCGGAAACTATAACTTTTAAACTTAGACAAGACCTTAAACCAGCAATGGATCCTTCCAAATTATATTGAATTGCACTTCGTCTGGATATTTTCTGTGTGAAATTAACACTCACTTGTTTCTGGGTAGTTAGCTCATTCGTCAGGGTCGAGAGGACAGGTGCAGAGATATGATGGGGCAGAGCGGTTGTCCGGTCGGCGAATCTCAACTGGGCTAAAGGCCGATCACGACTGCAGCATGGATGTTTGGGAGTCGGTGTTCACTCGAACGGGCACAGGCACTGTCTATTTAATTTATGTATAGTCGCATCTTTGAAAGGGCTCGTTTTCCCCAAGTCCCTAGGTAGGGAATTCGAAGCCGCAGTTGCAAACCAGCAAGCTCCGCCTCTGTTCCGTTCGACACACACATATTCGCTCCTGAAAATCCGCGTGAAAGCTCTGCCGTCAATCCACAGAAGCCGCGCTTAACTCGAAAAGTAAAGACGGCGCCAAGGGGAGACAAGGGGTAGCGGGCGCCTTTCCTAAGATATGTCCCGCCACCCTAAGTTGAAACGGCATTGTATACAAATAAATGCCTACGGCGTCGGCTTGAGGACCCCGTGTAAGCAGCCTCCAGCCTTTAGAGTGCTCGTACCGTTTATCTTTCGTTTATTAGCTTCCCGCCACGAGAAGTCGTACCGCAGGCAGTATAAAGCCCATTAGAGGAAACATCTCCCCCTTCTGGCGCTCGTCGGCTTCTTTCTGTATTCCGCGCTGCGGCGCTGATCCTCAGTGAGGAATGGAGGCGAGGACGAAAGCGGGCTTATGTTTAAGCCCGTGGGGAAGTCCGGAGCGTCTTCAGGAGAAGCTCAGACCCAGACTACACTGTACCCAGAGCATCTGCTTCCTCTCTCAGTTGAGAAGAAAAGAAATTGGTCACCTGGTTGTACAAGCGGCATCCACCCCCCCCCCCCCCCCCCCCCCCGGAACGTCTCCTCCTGGTACGTCCCCTCCGCACTTCCCTTGGCAATGAGCACACCGTGCCAATAAGATACCTTTAGTGAGCCCGTGGGCGACAGCATCTCAAAGCAAGCCAAGAAAGACATGCCAAAAGACACGCCCAGAACCACGAAGAAACCATCAAACGAAAAGTGATGAAAAGGCGGCCGCTAGAGAGGAAGGATAATCCGCTGTGTATAGGATCGCACCCTTGAGGAAGGCTGCTTGGCGTCTGCGTTTGGGAGCTTTCAGGGCACAAATTTTTCGCAGACAACCTCCAAAGAGAGAGAGGGAGAGAGAGAGAGAGGGAGAGAGAAAGGGGACTAGATATGTTGAAGGTAATTTCCCCCCGTGCTCGACGTGCTGGCCTTGTTTGGAAGTGTGCCTGCAGTCGAGGACCCTGATATTTGGCGCCTCCCCACTGTCTCTCCACTTCGAAACTCCTGGCGCCGTCCCTGTCGGGAAGACGTACCGTGACCCTGACGGAGATAAACCCCACTTTGGAAGCACCCAGCAGGCGCGTCCACCCGCCGCTGTTTTCATATTTTGTCGCTCGCGTCGATTGCTTACGTTTTTTCTTCGAGCTGACGAAGAACCCCGGGGGGAGGGGGGGGGGGGGGGGGGTTGCCTGGCGAGGCGTTTGGGGGGAGCGATCGCCCCCACCGCCCCCCCCCCCCCCCCCCCCCTTGGATCCGCCACTGCGTAAAACATACGTCATCCGTTTTTGACGCCACGCGGCGCCGTTCTCCTCCGTGGCGGAGTCGCGGAGGCTTCGTGCGGTCAACACGAAAGCTCCGCAGGTGCACGCGGCGGAGCCGGGGACGGAGTTTCCCGGTTTGTTGACGTCACGACATCCGTCCGCGGAGTTCTCCTTTGTGTGAATACCCCTTATGAGCGGCCGCGCGGGAAACTCATCTCTCGCAATCCCATGGTTGCGTCTCCTCCTTCCAACCACTATCATGGGGCGCCCGAGAAAGTGCGTCTGCAACCTTGTTGGTCGAGCCCTTGCGGTCTACTCGCGCTGCTAATGTTTGCTCCTCTTGTGATCCGGCGAGTGAGCGTTCTATGCCCTGACCGAAATTCGGTGGGACAGCAAAGGGGATAAGGGGAGTCAACGGAATATAGTGGTACCCGTTATTCTTAAGTCTATGATAATCCCCTCCCGGCAGACGAAGTCCTGTCCTAATATCCCAGGAATTTGCATGCCTGGCAGATAGAGAAAACGCTACCTCCTTCGTCTGCCGTCGAGGCTTAGGTGAAGGCGTATTCCGCTTTGTGCCCTAGCCGATCCTGCTGCTAAACGCAGCGCGGTGGAAACTTCCCGCACGTGAAGTGCTCTTCGGCGACAGTCTTCGTAGACTCTGTCGCCGATTAGGGAAAGGGTCGAACCGGTGTCAATTAGTGCGTAGTAAATGTTACCACCAATCTCGACGCGCACGTACGGCCCCCTTCTCAGACGTCAAACCCTGAGTCCGACATGACGACGGGGCAAACACCATCCTGTCGCTGACCGCAACTCCAGCCCCGTTGGCAGACTCGTGAGGGGCCTAGGCAGCGGCCGGCAGTCACGAGTCGGGAAGTCCAATAAGTGGCGCCGGCCTCTCTCGTTTCCCTGGGATCCATGGGGGGGAGCTGCCGTCCATGTGCACTGACGCTTGATATGCCCAAGCTGATTGCATTTATAGCACCCGACCTGTCCCCTGCCATTGTGTGCTGAGCGTCCGCCACTACCACCACGCGATGCAGTGTCGCACCGAGGGTCATTGTAGTTCCCGCGACCCTCGTAATGATTCGCGACTCCGCGGTGGTCGGCTGCGCCGCCTCCCCTACGGGGATGCGCCCTGGAAGAGCCCGCGTTGGCAGCTCTGCGCCTCTGTTCAAAAGCGAAGGGATCTAAGGCGCGGGGAACAGCCGTTTCGCCACTCCTATGTCCTGTAACGGCCACGTACGGCGTACGTGAGTCGTCGCAAGCTCCCGCGACTCGTCCTGTCCAGGCGCAACCCTGCTCCAGAGGTTCCTCTGCGCGTGGAGGGGGGCGATATGTTAACTCGGCGAGCAAGCTCGCCTGAACGGTGCGCGCCTCTCTGACAAGTGTTTCCAGATCAGCGAAATCACGTCCGCGCAAGGAGGGTTTAAATCTAGGGTGACACTGGCGGATCGCCCTAGCTACCTTCTCCGCGCCTGACGCTGTAGGTTCGGCTCTGGAGTAGAGCTCCTGGAGAGCGCGGATGTATACTACGAGGCTCTCTTCCGGATGTTGAGTACGGCTGGCTAGCTCATCTCTGATCCGCATCTCATAGTCGGGAGGCAGAAATTCCTCTGTGAATCGTGCCCGGAAATCTGCCATCGAAAGGAATGGCCTCTGCATTCGTCTCCAATGCGCTGCTGGAATTGGAGGCTCTAGCGCTGCCACAACACTCGCTTTCCCACGTGCCTTCTCCCGCGTCCGAGTCAATATCCGCCACTGACTGGGTTGAGGCCTCGGGATCGGCGGGCTTATTCCGAGACCTGGACATGGCGGCAGAACGTTAAACACTGGTGTCCAGCGGAGTAACAAAATATTCAAATGGAAAATCAAAGGAAACCTGTTGTATTCGCGTAGACTAGGTGGCTACCACCCGAATACTTAGGTTTATTGATCAGGAGCGGATCAGCGTTCGGGCACGACTGGCTTGCGCCATCGGGGCTCGTGTCTCTGGGTCGCGCTCTGCGGACACGCGCTCTGGCCGCAGATCGCTTTTGATATTTGGTGGTCGCGTGGCTCCACTGGCCATCACACTCCTTCCCCTTTTAGATGCCGTCGCCATATCTATCAGGAGGCCGTCTTGAACGTTGTGGTCTAGAGGTAGGTGGCGGAACCATCTGCCCATCAGGATGAACCTCTGTGACTTCCTGTGCTTCTTTTGTTGATGGCTGCACAACCATCGGAATGGTCCACTGCGCGGGTAAAGCTTGTGGGCTATTGTTGCTGATGCCTTTTGCTGAAGATGGTATCGTGACCACTTGTCCTGAAGCGTCTTCTGCGGGATTTCTGATATGATCTTCGTGCCTTCGTACAGTGCCATCCTTTGTCTTCACAACCCAAGAACGGAATCCGAGCCTTTTAACTACTGTTCCTGGTATCCACAACGGTGTTCCTCTGAAGTTTCTAATGAATACGTTGCGGTTGACCGAAATCTTCCTAGGAGACGTGACTGGTTGTGTCGCTTTTTCATCTCGCTCTCTCTGCGGTTGTAGACGTGTGATTGCTGTTGACAATTCTCGACCGAACATGAGCACAGCCGGCGTCTTTCCTGTCGTGAGACTGATTGTGGTATGTTGTTTAAGCAGAAATCGAGCAAGCCGGCACGACAAGCTTCCCGTCTTATCTTTAGATAAGGCCTGTTTAGTTTCATAGACCATTCTTTCTGCTTGGCCATTGGTCGCCGGATGGTATGGAGCACTTGTTACGTGACGAATACCGTTATTCTGTAAGAATTGTTCGGTCTCGGCGGATACAAACGATGTACCGTTGTCGCTGACAATCTTACGTGGTACTCCGAACGTTCCAAACAAGTTTCGGAGTTCTTGGATCAGTGAACCGGAGTTGATGTTGTTCATTTGGCGAACTTCGAGCCATTTGCTGAAGGCATCAACAACTATCAATAGCATTTTTCCTTCCACGGGTCCGGCGAAGTCGACATGTAGAGTGTCTCTAGGCTTCGATGGTCGTTGCCATTCCGGAACAGGTGCCTTGGGCGGTGCCCATTGGTGCTGTTGGCAAATGCAGCATGTCCTTGCCTTCACCTCGATATCCTTGTCTACTCCAGGCCACCAGACGTAGCCACGAGCAGCCGCCTTCATTGTCACCATGCCTCGATGACCAGCATGCAGTAAATCTAGTACCTGAGCTCTGGCTGCGCTGGGGATGACCACTCGTGATCCTCTGGTCAAGCAGCCGTTGAGCGTCGAGAGTTCTTTGGCGACACTTTTGTATTGCCTGCAGTTATCACCGTTGAGCTCTTTTACGCTGCCGTGATGTACAGCCTTGTAAACTATCGCTAAGGCTTCGTCTTGTTGAGTGAGTGCTGCAATGCGTTCTGGAGATAGTAGGGGAATCGGCGGGCCTGCAAGCATCAGCACCTCACCTGGGGTGCAGGGCTCGTCGATATCAGCAGGAAGAGGTAGCCGGCTGAGGGCGTCTGCGTTTTGATGTAGTTTTCCACGTCTGTACTATCGCGGACAATATGAGCTGAAACGGCGCTCCGGCCTGTGCACGGTACTACCTGCGCCGCCTGTCGCATCGCTCCCTAAACACGGCGCACCCTGAGGCCGAGATAAATTCTCACTTGCGCTCACTGCGCCGCTGCGCTCTTCCGGCCGTCTGCTAGCGAAAATATTGGCCGACGGAACCACCATCACGATGCGTGTGCCGTGTGGCCCAATGGTCACATTTTCAGCTAGCATGCCTTTCAGCGCATTTCAAGAAAGCGCCGAAGTGAAAAATGCGCTGTCACGCTCGTATCTCCTCGAGGAGTGCTGCCTGACGAAGCTGCCTTGGCCTCTAAAAGGAGCCGATCTAAATATAATCAAAAACATTTGGAGGCGCATCAAGGTAGCCATGGCACGGCATCTCTCCACCGTGCCACTGCCCACAAATCGTGGAAAGCAATCGGAGGTGAATGGGAGTGGGTTCGGGCTGAGCCAGACTTCGTGGCCGCGCTCTATGATTTTTTACCAGACAGGATGAGAGCCGTGGTTGCGGGTCAGGGGAGCATGACGAGGAATTAAATTATTTTGCAAGTTTTACTGCGCCTCAGGACGCCCAGAACCGGACTTCTGCCGATTAGAACAAAGCTTGATGCTACGGTGGCAACACACTGTTTGACGCCGTTAACCAGGCATACTTTTGTGGCGTGCCTCCTCCATCCCGATCTTCTTGTATAGTGCAGTTAAACTTCCACGCCGACTATTAATCTTTTGTGTCTGACATTATCCTCTGCAAATATTTTTTTGATTAAGTTTCAATCTCCTTCTCCTGACAAATCTATGACCGCTTGTCTCACCTTATTAAGACTAAAAATGTGTTAACAAAAAAACTGGTCTCTTGTTTGTTTGAAACAAACACGTTGGCCCAGTAATAAAGAAATAATATTTTTGAACCTTTTCATACCAATCAAGGTTACAAAACCTTCTCAGTAACATGTATGCTTACCGTTTTTTTGAAAATATGTGATCATTGAAAAAGAAAAAAAAATCCCTTGGAGCCCGACTAATAAATTCGGCATACAGATTTTGGCCTATATTTTACGATGTCCTACTTCGTGCATGCACCTATAATCAAACAAAAACAACCTGCAACGTCTTTTGATGTGACTTTCAAAAATGATAATCGCAGCTGAAATTTAAGACACTTCAATATTTTTTCTTCACCAGTCAGCGTTTTTTCTACGGGATTCTGCGCGATAGAGTAAAGTAAATCAATTCCATAAGAGGGACAAGTGTAATCTTTTGTTCCCCCCGCCGCCCTAACACACATGCCCGCTGTCGCACCCGCCGTCTCGCTTGCAGACAGCCGGAAGAGCGCAGTGGCGCAGCGAGCTCAAGTGAGAATTTATCTCGGCCTCAGGGTGCGCCGCGTGTGCGGAGCAAGGCGACAAGCGGCGCAGGTAGTACCGTGCGCCGGCCGGAGCGCTGTTTCAGCTCATATTGTCCGCGATAGTACCTTAGTTCATAGTCGTAGGCACCGAGTTTTATACACCATCGCGTCATACGGGGGGATAGAACTTGTGGTATGAGTTTCGAGCCTCCCAGTATTCCCAAAAGTGGTTGGTGGTCGGTGTAGATTACGACCTGTCGTCCAGCGATGTACTCATGGAAATGGCATACAGCGTAGACGATGGCCAACCCTTCTTTATCCAACTGGGAATAGTTTTTCTCCGCGGCTCCTAGTGTTCTGGACGCAAAAGCGATTGGAGCTTCGCGTCCATCGGGGTCTTTTTGAGCAAGTACTGCTCCAATGCCGTACGGAGACGCGTAACAAGACAGCAGCAGGGGCCTATTTTCGTCATAATGCTTGAGAACGGTAGAGTCCTTAATCAACTCCTTAAGTTTGCGAAATGCCTCCCTGTGACTGTCCGTCCAGAGCCATGGCCTGTCCTTCTCGAGAAGCTTGTAGAGGTCTGCTGCGACCGTAGCCCTGTTCTTGAGGAAGCGATCGTAGAACGCAAGCAACCCCAAAAAGGCTTGCAGTTCCTGTCTTTCTGTTGGCTCTGGAGCATCGAGGATCGCTTGCACCTTGTCGGCGGTTGTATCAACACCTGCGGCGTCAATCCTGTGTCCCAGAAATGTAGCCTCGCTGACTGCAAACTTGCATTTTTCTTTCTTGAGTTTCAGATCGCAGCTGTCTAGCCTGGACAGAACTTGGTCCAGACGTTCATTATGCTCTTCTATGGTTGCTCCGCTGATAATGATGTCGTCAAGATAGACGCTTATACCTTGGATGCCAGCTAGTGTCGTCTCCATCATCCTCTGGAAGATCGCTGGCGCTGCTGAAATTCCAAATGGCAGCCGTGTCATTTTGTACAATCCTTTAATTGTGTTGATTGTCAGGACAGCTGCCGTGGACTCTGTCACCTTCAACTGCTGGTACGCTTGGCACAACGGCAGGATATAACCTTTTGACTTGAAACGTACATGCACCTGAAGCGAACCAAGAAGTTTCAGGCCCTCACCACTCCAAGTGAAAAGTTCCAAGTCATTCTTCGTGATTTTCGGGGGATTCTTAGGCCACGTGGAGCGAAATGTCTCTTCGCTAATCAGTGAACAAGCGGCGCCAGAATCAACCTCGAACTGAAGAGGCTTGCCCTCAATCTGAAGAGAAACGTGAAATTTGGGAACGTGCCTTCTGGTGGACAGCTTGTTCAGTTCATAAAATGAACTTCTGGAAGAACACGTCGGCTGGCTCCCGACTTCCATCACTGGTTCAACGTTGTGATTCGTTTTCTTCTGTCCTGCTCTTCCTTGGTGCTTCTTCGTCAGACACGCCTTTTCGATATGTCCAGTCTTCTTACAGTACCGACACTCAGTCTTCTGGAATCGGCACTCTTGTGGATCGTGCTGACCCGTGCATCGGTAGCACCGACGCTCTTTGTGTGAAGCAGAATCCTTGTCGGCTTTCACAGTCTTGTTTATTTGGAGCTCCTCCTGGTTCTTGATGGCTTTCTGTTGTTTGTAGGCGCTGTACCAATGAACGTGTCCCAGTTCTTGTGAGATTTATTGACGAACGCAGCTAATATATCTCCAATGCTGCGGTTGGTACGCTCTACTAGGCCATTCGTTTGAGGATGGTACGGTGACGCGGCCGCATGTTCAATTGCGTAATCTCGCAAAGCTCAACCGAAAGTACGGGACATAAATGACGTTCCCCTGTCAGATATTATCAGGCGGGGTGTACCATGCCTCAATACAAGTTGTTTGTTGACGAAGGTGACGAGATGCACAGCTGAAGTATCGGTGACTGCCTCCACTTCGACCCACTTCGTCAGGTAGTCCGTTGCGACAATGACGTACCTGTTTCCATCATCAGATTTTGGAAACGGCCCCAGGTGATCAATTCCAACTACCTCAAACGGGCTGCCTGGAGGTGGTATTTGCTGTAACGGTTGATAGTTGAGCGTGTTGGTACATACTTGTATATTTGACAGCTTGAACCAGGGGAAGATAGCTCGGTCTTCGCCGGGTGCGGTGGTGTTTTCCGCAGTTGGCATGTTGCGCAAGACGCGACGTACTGACGGACATCCGTCCTGAGGTGCGGCCACCAAAATCTCTTGGCGACTTTGTCGAGCGTCCGGTGTTGCCCGAGATGACTCGCAGTTGGAGCATCATGGCACATCTCAAGAACGTTCCGACGCATTTTGGGGGGAACTACGGGGAGCCACGCTCCTGAGGGATGTGCTCGATGACACAGCAGACCGTCCCGAAGCTGGTAGTACGCTCGTAGACGCCTTAAGCGACGTTCTGAAAGTCGCGGTCTCCCGTTCACTTCGTCAGAAAGCAACTGGATTATGTTGAATGTGTCACATTCCTCTGCTTGCGCCGACTGCAAATCTAAGAGTGCGAGTACAGGAGCAACTCTGGCGTCTTCGATGGGGTGCCGTGAGAGCAAGTCGGCGTCTTGGTGCTGTTTCCCACTTCTATGAACGACCGAGAAGTCCAACTCTTGCAGTTTCATTGCCCACCAAGTCAATTTCGGAGTTAGATCGTTTTTTGACTGAAGCCAACGGAGAGCAGAGTTATCTGTCACGACTGTAAAATGCTTTCCGCAGATGTATGGACGGAACTTTTCCACTGCCCGAACAACAGCGAGGCACTCGAGTTCTGAAGAATGACATCGACTTTCTGGTTCGCTGAGTTTGCGGCTTGCGTATAAGACGGGATGTTCTACTCCTGTACTGTCCCTCTGGAGAAGAACAGCGCCAAGCCCTTCGCCACTGGCATCAGTGTGAATGAACGTCGGTGCTTCTTCTGAAAAATGAGCCAGGGTTGGTGGTTTAAGAAGTGCTCTTTTGATATCAGCAAAAGAAGCTTGTTCTTTTGCGCACCAACGCCACTTGGTGTCTTTTTTAAGAAGCTCAGTCAGTGGAGCAGCTCTGAGAGAGAAGTTTCTTACAAATCGACGAAAATAGGACGCAAAGCCTAGAAAGCTTTTCAACTGCTTCGTGGTAGTGTGCTCAGGAATATTGGCTAGCGCTGCCAGCTTGGTTGGATCCGGGCGAATACCCTCTTTGCTGACAACATGCCCTAAGTAAATGACTGTGTCGCATCCGAAGAAGCATTTCGATGGTTGCGGACGAAGATGCGCATTGGTGAGGGCATTCAGCACTAGACGCAGACGGTGCTGGTGTTCTTCAAAGGTGTCAGCGTATACAATGACATCATCAAGATAAACTAACGCCATCGTCCACTTCAGGTGTCCAAGCACCCTATCCATGAGGCGTTGGAAGGTCGCAGGTGCATTGCAGAGTCCGAATGGAAGACGGTTAAACTGGAACAATCCGTCAGGAGTTACAAAGGCAGTTTTTTCGGAATCTTTCGGCTCCAGCTCCACTTGCCAATATCCGGACATGAGATCCAGAGTAGTAAAGTAGCTGGCACCATGAAGGCGATCAAGGGCATCGTCAAGTCGTGGCAAAGGATACACGTCTGGTTTTGTTATGCTGTTAAGTTTCC
The DNA here is from genome assembly GCA_013358835.2 of Ixodes persulcatus. NCBI lineage: Eukaryota > Metazoa > Arthropoda > Arachnida > Ixodida > Ixodidae > Ixodes > Ixodes persulcatus. The sequence goes on from JABSTQ010011555.1 coordinate 408,915, forward strand.
GGTAGTCCACGCAGAATCTTGTAGAGCCGTCTTTTTTCCTAACCAGGACAACTGGTGACGACCAAGGACTGTTCGAGCTAGTTATAATGTCCCTTTGAAGCATGTCGTCCACCTGGCGGTTTATCTCCTCCCGTTCTCTCATCGAAACACGTCTTGGATTGTGATGTACTGGAGCGTGATCACCGGTATTGATGGTGTGGCGCACAAGTGGTGTGCACCCTAGCTCTTCTGATGTAATAGCAATGCACTGCCGAAAGTCCAAGAGCAGTTCTTGTATCTGTGCCTTTTGTTGTTCTGTTAAGTTGTTGCCGAAATTAAATTCTGACCATGGAAGATCGCTAGCTTTTTCAAGACAATCTTGCGGGAAAGACATCGTTGGTGCCGCACTAATTGTCGCGACAGTGGCATGTGAGAGGGCAAATGTCACAGGTCTGAAGTCTTCACCGTATTTCAGGAGCAGGTCACCATTCGTCAGGTTTAAAACTGGAAGCATCAAACTCCCCTTCTCGCAGGAAACAAGGCAGCGAGGTATAGCAAACTCCATCCCAGGACGAGATTGTAGCAGTGATTCAACTAGGATATCTCTTGACGTCATTGAACCTGGAATTATTGCTGTAGCCCAAATTGCAGATAACTTAGGTACAACAATGTCCGATGCTGCAACCATACGGAACACCTTCTGTGGTTTTCGATTGACCATCGGTGCCATTAGTGTAGACACAAATGTTGTAGCAGTTGCGACGGTAGAACATACTTGGGCTGCAGCGGTCTTCGTCAGGTTTTTCAAGCTGGACCACGCTAGGACAAATCCATCGAATAAGCTCTCAAAATTCCGGGAAGTTGCTTCCTTGCTTCCCCCGCTATCTCCTTGGAGCAACTCTGTCGCAGACCAACTGGACTGATCGCCAATACTCAAAGTTGGTAGGGCTGACAAACAATGTTCACCTCCTCGAAACGCTGAGAGCTGGACGTTTGAACACCAGTCACGGCCGAGTATCATTGACCATTGTAACTTGCGCACAATTACAAAGGGGAGGTTGACTGCTGTTCCTAAGGTTTCTACAGTCAACGAGATCTGCCCTTCTTGTTCGATTGTAGAACCGTCGGCTGATATAAGACAGACGGTACCAGGAAGTGTTTTGGGCGTGGTAGACTTCGCTGATTGCAGTAATGCATAATCAATCAGACTTACTGCAGCTCCGGTGTCCACGATAGCATTCACATGTTGTCCCAACTCATGAATATGAACTGAAAGACATGGCGTTGGTGAGGTGCGCAGTGGCGTTGTCACCAGAGGAACATGATGCACTACATGAGACTCAACCTTGCCATGCTCACTGTCACTTGAAACGTTTGGCGTTGGTATAGGTTGCGTTTTGCACGGGGCCAAGTGATTTGGGCAGGATCGAGCTAAGTGCCCAATGTCACCACACGTGAAGCAACGACGCTTACTTGAACGTACCGGTGAAGATCGTTGAGCCAGCCCCGGAAGCTGGATTCCAGATGTCGACACCAGGTCCATTGCTTTGTTGGCTGCTTGAACTTCTAGTGCGCGAGCCAGTGCTGCACGAGTCGTGGTTGGGTGGGCGAGTCGCACAAGGAGCTGAATGTCGGTGTCTTCGATTGCGTCGATGAAAGCAGTGGTTGCTATCTGCTCAACGTCGACTTCCGTACATCCGACGAGCGCTCTTCTCGCCATTCGCTGGATTACGTCAGCTAGCTCCTGGAGTGTGTCCGTGCCTTGGCGGTGTTGCTTCAAAGCAGTCAGGTGAAATTGCTGGAGAGGTTCATCACCAAAGCGGGACTTTAGGGCTTCTATGAGTAGCTGATATGAGGAACGACTTATTGCAGACATGCTCTCCAAACATTCAGCAGCGTTCCCCCTCAACTGGGCCACCATTGCATGAGCTCTGGACGTTGAGTCGAACCCGTAAAAGTCTGCAACCGTTTCGAATTGGATGATGAAGGCTTTCCAAGACGACTGCCCATCGAATGTCGGCAGTTTGAGTGGCAGTCCATGGTGCACAGACAGTCGAATCCGAGATTCCATGGACGAAAGGCCATCGTTGAGGCGTTGCCCTACATCGGCAACCTGACGTTCGACCGCAGTTTCCCGCAGAGACAGACGGGTTGCGAGGCAATCGTCGAGCGTTCCAAGCAGGTTCACAATGTCCGTAGCACTCCTTTCGGCGAGCAGATTTGCTAACCGCTCCGTGATTGGCATCGCCGCGGAAGTTGAGATCACGCCACTTGCCTCCGATTGGGTTGCCATTCCATAATCCCACCGCTGCCACCAAATGTTGCGGGTGTCTCAGCTCATGGGCTAAACGGGCAACCCAGAATTCAGTCCCCAGTTCTCCACACGACCTCCTCTTCTTCTCTTCCTTTCCTTCCTTTTCCTTGTCCGTTACAATATATATATATTAACTGGGAAGAAAAAGACCCTTGTATAAAAAAGCTGTGAAAGCTACACTTATGCGGTTTGTTCAAGTGAGTTATACGGCTAGGGGGACTTTGATATGGGGCTAATCGTAAACGATGAGTCGGATAATTAATTAAAATTTGTTAATTAACTTTTTATTTAGTGAGAATAGTTTTATGGTTCACAGTATAAATTTGCTGAGCGTAGTCCAAAACCTTTAAATCAGTAATTCTTAGAAAGACTTCGAGCGCGTTAGAAGCGCAGTAGTGCGCTAAAGTTAGCACTCGTGGAGCAGGTACAAGGCTGGGACTAGGTAAGACGGAAAATCGCGCGGGCGCCTTACCGGAAACCGCTAGCCTTGTACTTGTTTCACGGGTGGTTACTTTAGTGCACTACTGCGCTTCTCACGCGCTCAAAGTCTCTCTAAAAGTTACTGACTTAGGGTTTTGGACGACGCTCAGCAAATTTATAATTGGAACCATAAGACAATTTTGAGTAATTAAAAAGATAATTAACAAATTTTAATTATTTAGCCAACTGATCGTTATGATTAGCCCAATATACAAGTCCCCCTGGCCGTATAACTCACCTGAACAAACCGCATAAGTGTAGCTTTCACAGCTTTTTTTTAAGCAAATCTGCTTAACTTAAAAAAAAAAAAAACATTTTTTATATATATATATATATATATATATATATATATATATATATATATATACAGGGTGTTTTTTTTAAGCTTAACAGATTTGTTAAAAAAAATCCGTGAAAGTTACACTTATGCAGCTTGTGGAGGTGGGTTATACGGCCAGGGGGACATATTATAAGAGGCTAATCGTAATGATCAGTCGGCTAATTAATTAAAATTCTTTAATTAACTTTTTAATTAATGAAAATAGACATATGGTTCCAATTAGAAACTTGCTCAGCGTCATCGAAAACCCCTAAATCAGTCATTTTCAGAAAGACTTTGAACGCGTGAGAAGCGTAGTAGTGCACTAAAGTTACCATACTTGGAGCAGGTACAAGGCTGGGGCTAGATAAGGCGACGGCGACGGGCCCGACGCCGACGGCGACGCCGCTCAAGCCGGACACGGGCGCCCAAGAGCTGCGCTCTAAACCCTTGGTGGAAAACAGCAACAGCGGACGATTTAATCTTCGACGTTTCGGACGGAGTCCGCTCCGGACGAAGCCGGGATCTCAGCCGAACGTCGAAGATACTCGTCCGCTGTGCTCTTTTCACCAAGGGTTTTGCTCCCAGTTATACCACGCCTTCGGCCTCCGGCCACCATGCCGTTGTATATATATATATATATATATATATATATATATACCCGACGCTGCTATACGTAGAAATGGGTGCCTAAGAGCGGCGCTCTAAAAACATTTCTGTAGACCTCAAGGTATCTAGCACTGAGGTCTACTCACTATACTTTCAATCAAAGCCAATCAGAAATCAGCGTCGTTCTGAAGTCGCCGCAAGAAGCAGACGATTTGCTCTCCGCATAAGTTTCAGCGTTGTTGTTTGGAGCAAACCCATATGTCCACTAACAACGTTTGAAATTTCTAGCGCAGATGCGTCTGGATTGAAACGCCGTCCACTTACGGCCACCGGAAGTCCTCTCTGAGGATTTCCCACTAGTAGCGCCTCTCCGTTCTCCGTAACAGACGCGACTGTGTTCATTTCTGCTTGGAGAACTTGAAAAATACAGCTACCGAGAGATTTCTGCGTTGTAGGAGCCATCCCACATGCCTACGTGCAGCGTTTGAAGTTTCTAGCGTGAATGCATCTGGGTTGAAACGCCGTCCACTAGCGCCAACGGTAAACAATCCCTGAGGAGTCTCTGCTGGTTCGAAACACACGTCAGAACTGCGTATTCAATTCCCTTCCGTAAAATGGCATGTTTTATTTGTGCTGAACATACAGCTAGGCGTGAATCGATAACAGATGATTAGGCATGCTAAAAGTAAAAACACTTTCAAGACAATATTGTCGAGAAAAGCAGATATATTTGCACTATTTATAGCAGTGATTGACAGACGGCTTCGTTCGCCGATAGATTTCTTGAAAAATGTCGCTTTTTGTAGAAATACTCCCTTTCGAAAATAAGTATATCTTTTGAAATTCAAAATTAATCTAAAATCACTGACAAGCCGAGCGCGACTGAGAAGACTGGTTGCCCCGCCTCCAACCACAGTCTGCTCTATACTCGCAAAGCCTGGCAGTTCGACAACGGAGCCATAGAGTGCCCGGTCGGAGATTTCGAGTGCGAGGATCTGATAGCACAGAGCATCAAAGAGCCATTTCTCGGGAAACCTGGACGTCAGCGCACAGCTTTCGTAGCGGCGAGGAGCCGAAAAACACTTGTTCGCTCGGGAGAAGTGTGTTTTGGCGTCTCGCCGCAGCGGGGCGCCAGTTACGTGGCTCTCCTCTTATTCGTTGTCTGCCGCTCCACCTTTCCGCATTTCGGCGGCAGCTTCTCGTGGCGATCTGCCAGGCGTTGTCAGTATATTAGCAGCGAGATGTTTTAGTGGCGCCCTCCTATGGTTGCCTTTCGTGATGTCATTACCTTGCGAACAACAAGTTCGATGGTGTTTGTAAGGAGCATGGTAGAAGCTTGAAATCAGTGCGCTCTTAAAGCAACACTACCAACACCGTCGAAATTGAAGTTCTTCCATTCCTCTTATTTCCGTCGGTGAGAAATCCTTTGCTGACGTCATAGTCAGCATTCGGCCAATCGTGGAAGGCCGACGACAGCGACGCTATGCTCCAACGCGAGCTGTCCACCTTCAACAAGGCTTCGGTGTCTCGTGCAGCTCGATCGCGCGCACGCTCAACAAAAGCACGGCAGAAGGCACGGAGCCTGTGGTTGAGCCCTGGCGTTCGAAATACGCCCCCTCTCGTTTTTATTCCGTCGGTAACTATAGCAAGTATTCACTGGCAGCCATAGCCGTGTGCACGACTGCTGAGCGCGTGCTGATGGCGAGCTTCCACAGTTCTTTTGTAACGTGCATTCCGCACCCTCAAGATTGCCGGTCTTAGCAGCCTATTAATCTGGGCTCGTTCAGAGCATGCGCTCTAGACATCACCCACAAATATGGCGCCCAGTGAATACTCCTTATACAAACCAACCAAGTAAGCCCCGCTTCTTTTCTGAAATTCTTGTCAACGCGTTTTCAGCCCGTATTAACCAATCAGACGCCCGGAGGGCTTCCTTAACACCGATCTCCTGCCGTCCGCAAGTTAAAGGGGTTTTCCGGTGAAAACCGGTTAAGATCTTGTGAATGCTACCTGGCGGAAGCTTAATGATTAGCATAGGCCATTTTTATTCTGTTAAGCGACACCCCAATTGAGTGTGATCAATGACGGATAATTATACGAAACTCCGTGCAACATTTCTCAAGTATTGTTGCTGCCGGCCAGTTACCACCGTGCGCCTACATGTGTGGACACCAGGGGGCACATCGTTCGCGCTTTCTATATAAAGCAGCGCGTAGCGCTGCTTTTGGTTCTTCTTCGCTTGCGGGCCAAGCCGGCCCGCACGTACAGTCTAATAAACATGTTTTGTTCCTCGTAACAAGTATCGATGGCTGCGCTCCCAGACCTGATATGTGACGTCCCATCAGTACTTGCCATTATCAGATCGTATTCCTCATTTCTCCGTGGAACACAGTGCTCCCGACGCACCTTGGCGTTCCATATTTGCCTCGCCACTGTAAATCTCGCAAAGTGTGGAGCGTGACAACCGCACAACGAGAGTCCCCTTTCACTCGCAAAAAACTTTCTAGCGCAGCAGCCGGGGTGAGCCACGTCGTAGCGCACACGCGGAGGACAAAATTTGAAGGGCGCTTCAGTTCGGCGCCATCTTTGCGGTATGTTACGTCAGAACCTCCGCTGCTCTGAAGGTTGAAGAGGAAAACGCCGTTTAAGCACGCTTGGTTTAAAACACAATTACTCCTCAACAGGGTTATAAAAGTTACTTCAAAATGTACCTAAGACACAGTTACCGTTACTCACACGAAAAGGTACCTAGGTAGGTACCGAGGTACTCGCTTTAAAAAAATGAAAGCCGTTTACAACTCCCTGCAACGCCGAATTAGAGCGCAGCTCTTGAGGAGGAGGAGGGAAGGGTACTGAGGGGAGGGTATACCCCCGCTCCCTCCTTTTCATCCTGCCTGCTACTAGTAGGGTCACGTGACTCCACGAGGGTCACCGGGGTCACGTGACCCCCGTGGCGTCACGGGACCCCTGTGACGTCCTCACGATGACGTCATCGTCGTCGTTATTGTAATGACGTCATCAGTGACTTCACGTGACGTCATCGTGATGACGTCATCGTCATCGTCACTGATGCCGTCATCATCACTGATGACGTCATCGTCATCGTCATCGTCACTGATGATGTCATCAGTAACGCCACCAGTGACGTCACTGATGCCGTCATCAGTGACGTCACCAGTGACGTCACGCGTCCCATAATGCACAGCGCGGTTACGCCGACAACGGCGGCGACGCTGCTCAAGCCGGAAACGGGCGCCTAAGAGCTGCGCTATAAAAGTACGTAGGTACAGGTACAATTACTTCGAATATACTTTATTTATATTTCCCAAATTTGTCAGAATATATTGGAAGTAAAGCTTTTTTATAATTAGGATACACACAAAAACAAGTTCGATAAATGTGCTTTATCGGTGTCAATGCGATGTCCACATCGGAGTTGAATCCTCACGTCCCTTATCCCCACGTTCCACCGTTTATCACGTCACGCCGAAACCACCGAAACCGCCAAAACTCGCTTGTCCACGTTCATACACTCAGAGCCGGTACTGACGTCGACTGGCCCAGCCAGAAGACGTCGGCCGCATGAAGAAACGCATGAGTCGAGTGCATATGCACCTAACCTTCGCCACGATAAGCAAAAAACTTCAAACTTCCTCATTTTTTTTTTTTTTTTTTTGTCGGAAGAAAGATAAGCTTTTTTTTCGGAACTTTTTTCGTTCTGATAACTGCAAAATTTTACTCCGATTTATTGAGTGGAAACTGCATTATATACGGCGATGTTACATTGCTTTACGATTCTAATTACAATTTATTTTCAATTATATTTTATATTGTACTGATGGCAGAAGAGAGCCACCACCAGGACAAGATACAGGCAACAGAAACTTTGCACATCTTTCAAGTTATCTCCTTCCTTGTAGAGCTCTCAGTGAAGCTTCAAACACGCAATGAAGTTGATTTCGGTTGGAGATGAAGGAAGCAGGTCGCTGTTTTCCTTAAAGGGCAACTCCGCTCCATTCGGAAAAATTTAGGCTTACATGTGATTTCATTTCACAAAGCACTACTAAACAGCTCTACGTCTTCGGATTCGCGAAATGTGGAATATTATTTGTGTAATCTTAATTTAAACATCAGCTAATACCGAAACCGAAACTTTGGTTGCGTCAGGCAACATTGGTCTCGTGTCGTCAGAGTCATGGCCACGTCACGTCGAACCACGTGGTCTTGTGACGTTCGTGGGGGCGAGTTACAGGACACGCGACGCGGGCAGGTCGCTTCGCATGGCGTGGACGGTGATGGCCGGGGGGAGAGGGGGAAGGGGAGAAGACGAAACAGGAAAGGGAGAGCGGAGAAACAGACCGATAAGCGCACAGGGCAGCGCAAACTAGCGCATCCGCGTTATGGTGATCACGTGGACACCGTTGAGCCAACACCGGGAGGAGAAACTCATGACGTCATCGTTCAATTTCGCTCAGAGAAGTAAAAACAAGCAAAACGTGAGAATGACGTAGACATGCCTTTGACGTAGTGGCTCAGCGCTGGCCGCTCCAACTCCGTCGCATTGACTGCGATGTTGATTGCGCCTCACGTCGCACGCTAGAGTCGGCAGATTTCGGCGACTTGGCTCATTCGAAAGTTTGCTGGCCAGTTTATTAAGTATATAGACGGAATTAGATGGTAATATTTGACATGGGGTCTTCCTATATGATACTGAAGAGGGCTGCATAGTTTTCTCAATATCAAAAATGAAGCGGAGTTGCCCTTTAAAGGGAGTTCCGAAGCGGTTCGATAAATTGGTGTCGCTAGAACGGTATCGCTAATCCATCGTTCGCTCAAATGAATTCCACGATTCGCTAAAGGGTCGTTCGATGAAACATCATGGGCGGGCCCGGGCTTCGTTCGCTAAAACGTCGTTCGATCAAGTCAGTTCCTCCCAGGTCGTACCCAACTCAATGCTAATCACGGCATATGGTAGTGTTTCTACCATTTTGACCAAGCGCCGGTGACGATGACAACTAAAGACTTGGCTCTGGTTTGAAATTGATCGTTTTTGAAATAAACCGTTTCAGAAAGATGCATTAGTCTTATCAACATTTAAATTAATAAAAACACGTTTATAGCGCGTAACAGTGTGTCTGAATAGTGCAAGAAAAACAAAAATGTGATGATGATGATGATGCTGATGGCGAATTGCAGCAATTGGTTGCTGCGTGTGAGGGCAGGCTTACAAGTTACTGGAAAATGTACCTAAGACACAGATAAAGACACTGAGAAATGGAAGTACCTAGGTTTGTGCCTCAGGTACAACAAAAGTACCTAGATACTGATTTCCAGATACGTGTACCTAGGTACGTTACAACCCTGCTGCTCAAGGGAAGCACACAGATTTATTGTGGGAGATGCTCCTACAGCCATTCACAATGAGGTCTAAATGTTTTCTCGGATACGAAATTTGACCGGACAATCCCTTTAAGCAGGGGAAGGAACCGTAAAATATATTATAGTGTAAGAATTCTCTCCTTTCTTTTATGGTTAGGCGGATAATATCCCTAAACAATTAAACGCAAAGCATTTCGGCATTTACGCATGATTAAACTAAGCTAAGAATCTAGGGCTGGGCAATTTATTGATTAATCTACCGATTAATCGATGAATGCTTTCATTCTGATTAATTTTTAGAACGCAGCTCTTAGTCGCCCGTTTTCCGCGTTTGGCGTCGGCGTCGGCGTAACCGCGCAAGATTTAGCGGAAAAATTAAGTTTCTACGCTTGATTTAGCGGGAACATTTTCCGCTAGATTCCGGAATTGAATTGGTGTTGAGGAGACGTGACGTCAATTTTCCCGCTAAATCTAACGGAGAAACTGAATTAGTTCATAGATGCCGTGGCACCAAGTCATGTGAAGTCATTTTCCCCGCTAAATTTAGCGGGGAAACTGAATTGGTGTGAGGTCACGTGGCGTGAATCTTTCAGCTAAATTTATCGGGGAAACTATGGGAGGAGGGGAGGGTTTGGAGGGAGAGGAGGGTACGCAGAAGGAGAAGGGAAAGGCACGGAGGAGGCGGAAATGAGGAGCGGAGGAGGAGGAAAGGGTAATGAAAAGGAGGAGGGGTATACCCTCCCCTCCGTACCCTACCCCTTCCTCCTCAAGAGCTGCGTTCTAATTTTGCGCAGAGATGTGTAAACGTCTTTCATATTTTAACCGGTTCATCGGTAAAATTTTGACGAGCCAAAAGAAAGCAAAAAGGCAACGCTTTCCCCACGCAGACGTGGACGAGTACATCTTTACATGAAGAGAAAACTTTAGGCGAAATTTAACTTAAAGTAAACTCTAGGGGCGAGATTTCTTAACTCCAGACAATTGCAGACGGTTACACCTGTCCCGGCCACTGCAACGCTGCTCGAGTGTCTGTTTAGCGCAGCCGAGACTATTGTGAACATTCAAAGGAGGTCGCTCTTGCCGGAGAATGTCAACAAACTTCTTCGCCTCGTAATAAGCTGAAGTAATAATCTGCAAGTGAGAGTGTGAGTGTCTTTGAACTGTTCTTAACAACACATGGAGGTTGATTCGAAGTGAAAATTGTATATTGCACCGCTTGTCACACATTCAACAAAAGCAACAAAAACAATATATATATTATGTTTGGAAACGAACGAGACCGACGAACCGAATAATTTATCGACTGCAGAGTGGCAATTAAGGGGTTTAAAAGTTTTAATCGATGCCCAGCTCTAATAAACCCGTAGGAGATAAAAAGAAACCGATTATTCTTATTTTTTTTTTCTGGTCGTTTGCGTTCCGTTAGGAAGCCAGCTCAATTTTATCGCACGGAAATCCCAGTTTCACGGTGTCAGTTCTGCCGATACAAGCATCACTGTTCGTTGACATCTTCACATTCCAAATAAGCGGCGGGTTTCCGGTAGGACATACGCAGTGTCCAATGATAACGGTGCACAAAGCGTACGTTTCGCTTTACATATATGTCCCCCGACAAAATAAGAAACGCAAGGTGTGGATTGTTATCTTTACATTTTTTTCTCCATGATTAGTCCTTCGGCGTTCTTATCAGCTAATGCCGTATCGTGATTCGCTGCGATGCGGTAATAGGATGCGCAAGATTCGCCTCGCTCTACGCCTCTTATGCAGTCAATGCCTAAAGACCGACACGCTGTTTACAAACAAGCCCGCGTTTGCCCACACCAGGTGTGGGCACTGCGCGTGCGCAGAAACCGAATTCGCGTGAAGTGAACCGTCTGCGCATGCGCAGTGCCGTCAACAGCGCCATTGCACCTACGTGACGTCAGGGCCGCGTGTTGGTCTATACGGAGCGCAAGTTCGTCTGCTTCTTTTTGCACGGGTTGTGTCGGCGTCAGAGCGCCGAGCTCTGCTTGGTTCTGTTTGAAAGATAGTGGGTAGACCTCAAGGCAGCTTGCTTTGAGGTCTACCCACTATCCTTCAATCAGAGCCAATCAGAGCTCGGCTTCTTTCTGACGTCACCACAACCCCTGCAGAAGAAGCAGACGAACTTGTGCTCCGTATAGCTCCCAGGAACTCCCGCCTGTAAGCTGAGCACCGATGCATTTGGAACACCAATCGAATGCCTTCTTTGAATCTGCGTTGAACTACGAGAAGAGCGATCAGTATATGGTGTTCCAATAGACGCTTTGCACACGTGCCAGATTACAGCCGCCATTGTTGCTGACCACCTCTTGTCTTACCGAGATACTGAACCACTGAGACGGGTCGTTGACGAGCCTGCACAAAGGCCAAATGCTGAGGAGAAGGACGCGATAGAATCTGAAAATGGCAATGACTCCGGCCTGCTCGGGTAATGATGAAGTGAACGGAATAAGAGGAAACAAAAACTGTAGGTCGGTTATGGCGGAGCCCGTGCACAGCTGCTTCAAAGCGTCCATAGTCGTGAGGTAGCGATGGTAAAGAAAACGATCCAATTTTTTGCCACCGCGGCTACGTTCCACTTTGTCGTAACAATCGCCATTCCGTCGTCAGTTCTGCAGCGAGAACCGTGTTGTCTGTCCAATAGAGGACCACTGCGACTACCGCTTTAAAAAAAAAAAAGCAGCATGAACTGAAACGTCGAGCAGCCTGGTGATACTATTAAAAAAAAGAGTCAACATCATATCGCACCGTATACCGCTCCTCACACTAGAATGGACAAAAAGAGCCGGAAGTCTAAGATTATTTGATGCATGGGAGCGCCAAGCAAAGCAGGGGCGCTGCTGTCCAATCAATAACGTGTTTGCTGCGTGCCCATCGTGCGAGTGGGAGGAGAAAAGGGGCGGAGTGCAATAACAGTCCCGGCGAGATCGAAGAGCCGCGTGTGTTTTGCGCGAACCGTGAGGCAGACCTCGATCATCCCGAGACAGGAAGGAGACGGCTAGAGCAGCTTGCGACGAAGTTGAGGGACGTGCTCTTCAGCACTTCTTGTGCTGTGGATGTATCTTTGTTATCCCTGTCGTCGTTTCCCTTCAATATAGTTTTTTTTTTCTCTCTCTCTCTTCCGTTCTCTTTTTAATCTTTTTATTTGTTTGAACTGCTGGAAAGGCAATAACAAAAAAAATGTGAACGTAAAAAACTTTTATGCGCTTTCGATTCTGTTTGTTTGTTTGTTTGTTTGTTTGTTTGTTTGTTTGTTTGTTTGTTTGTTTGTTTGTTTGTTTGTTTGTTTCAAACGTTTAGTTAGGAGGAACGCTGTCGTACGCAGACCGCACTGTTACATGAATTGTGATAACAATAACATAAATAACGAGCCTCTGTCTTCACGCCTCTAGGTTTTCAGTCAATCCCTAAGTAGCTCATTACATGGAATCTGACGACCTGGAGATGTAGAAGCGCAGATAGTGCGTTAATGAAACTTTTAAAGGCTATGTGTTGTTGAACTGATGTAGGTAAGTTTGTATTTCAAACTAAAAAAATGTCTGCAAGCGCTCTTATGCCTGGGTCTTCCTAGATCAGCTGCAACAAGCAATGCTTGCCGAGAAACACAAAGACCACCTTGTGACAAAACCCAGAAATATTCACGAGTAGCGCTTGTTTTTGAAACATCTCTTCTTAAACGCTGGTCGCAGACCAATCACAAGAAAGTCTCGCTATAACAAGCTTGTTTGCCATATCTTTTGGCGCGGCTTCTTGTTCGTTTGCTTCTATAAACCAGTCCGTTAGATGAACAAAAGATTATAAAAAGATAGAGAGGGCTGGCACGGTGGCGTCATCGCGTCATGGTGGTGATGATCCTCACTTGTTTTTGCGGGGAAAAGGCGTATTCGCTGATGCAAAATGTATGCTGCAAGACCCACCCAAACCACCAAAGTGGCAGCTTATGTGACGTCAGTGAAAGCCGTGTATAGAGTCGGATCCTATTTTGGGGAGCCAACCTCATAGCTCCTTCGAAAGACTGATATCGTATGTCCGACATCATCAACTCGGGGTCAGTTCCCTACACCTGCACCCTGAAGCGGAGCGCAGACGACGTCACATTTAAATCCTTCTTGTGTGTCATGCTCCACGAAAAACGGGCTGCCGAACTTTTGCTTGCTAGCTTTTTTTTGGTAAGATGTCGTAAACCTCGAAGAGAACGGCTTTAAAAGGAGACACTTCGGTACGTCGAAAGGAAAAAAATTCACAACCATCGGAGTGCACCTCAAGAGAGACCAAAGAAAACATCGCAGTAAAAATAGCGTTCATGTTGCAATACTCGGTTTCGACATCGCGGTGCCGAAGGGCCAAGGACCTTGGATGATTTCCGAGCTGGGAAGGCTTATCCATCAACGCTGTCATTTCACAGTCGACCTCTGCGGCTTTCGCTTGAAGTTTCATGACGGATGTATGTTGTGGATCCGTAGCTTAACTTTCCGTCCCCAATAAAAGAAGCTCATATGAAATACTCGTTTATTTCGTTCCCTCAGGGGAACACTAAAGTTTCTAGATAAAAAGCGCACATAGACATAGCGTCATTATTTACGACGCAAACTGACGTAGCGGTGTACATTGAATAGAAACATTGGCAGGGTATAGCACTATAGACACAACTGGAAGGTGCCATCTGTTCTTTGCGAAAAATGTGCTTCGTCATGTCGTCTTGCGTGTCCGTTGTTGTAAATTGCAAAACACTGTGCGCACTATAAGAAAGTGTAATGAGTCCCCACCTCACACAGAAGTGGTACACAAACAAACCTTATGAGATGTGGTAGATAGTAAAACAGTGTAATGGGCCATATATTTGCTGGGTTACTTATTCACCACATTCGGCGGGAGTTGATACCACGAGGGCGCCACAGTTTTTTGTGCCCCAGTGGACTTCCGGTAGTGTATATATTTATTCTTCAGAAACGCACAGCGATCGGGTTAGACGAGTTTCCTTCGGAGAAGTTTCTGTAGTATGTTTGTAAGAAGATTAGTGCATTGTAGAAAGGAGTACAAATAACAAAAAGATGCGACACAAATGGAAAAGAAGAGGAAAACCGGAAGCGCGCAGGGGTCCGCCGATAGGGGGTGATAGCGAGCTTGTTTGCAAACAAACATTGGTGAATACAGGGTGTGTGTTTCTTAAGCTTCACAGATTTGTTTAAAAAGAGACGTGAAAGTTACACTTATGCGGTTTGTGCAGGTGAGTTATACGGCCAGGTGGACATAATATAGGAGGCTAATCGCAACCATGAGTCGGCTAATTAAGTACAATTTGTTAGTTAACTATTTAATTTGTGAAAATAGACATATTGTTCCAATTAGAAACTTGCTGAGCGTCATCGAAAACGACTAAATCAACTCTTTTTATAAAGATTTAAGGCAGCGGCAGAATTTTACTGAGCGTCCTAAAAAAACGCTCGGTTTGGACGCGTTTCTAGGTCTCGGTTTCTTATCGGAGCGCATGTTTGCGCCCGCAGTCCTTCTCCCCGGTGGTCGCGGCGCGAAGCCACCGCCTCGCCTCCCTCGTAGGAGGGAGGGAAGGGAGAGAAGTATGGCGCACGTGTGGTACGTCTGGGCCACTGGAGAACAGGACCGAGGGTGCAGAGATGCTCTCCGATAAGAAACCGAAGCCTGGAAGCGCTTCAAAATTTAGCGTTTTCACGGAACGCCGTAAAATTCTGCCTCTGCCTTATATCTTCCTAAAAAGAGTTGATTTAGTGTTTTTTTGTTGACGCTCAGCAAGTTTATAATTGGAATCGTGTACTTTCACACTTTCACTCATTTAAAAATTAACAAATTTCACCTTATTAGCCGACTGATCGTTACGATTAGCCCCCTAAACTATGTCCCCCTGTCCGTTTAACTCACCCGGGCAAAACCGCAGAAGTGTAGCTTTCACGGCTCTGTTTAAACAAATGGTTCGTGTACGGTGAGTGCACGTTCCCTGAAGGCCTATGGGGAAAGGCATCAAGGTTTCCTTTTTTTATAGTGTATCTTTTCATGCAACACTTCTAGCTCTCATCCTTATAACGTTCCCTACCCTCATCGGGAGGTTTAGAATATGGCGACGCTATTGCACCGCACTACTCGTCGTGCCGCGTCGTCTGCCAGTTTGGCACAGTAACAATAAAGGCTCGTCCAGACATTTGCGTTTGAGTACGTCTGACTGCGTTACAACCATTCATGATTGCTTAGGACGAGATACTACTACGGGTCGTTATGGCATGCATAGGTCCGCGCAACGCGTTGTAGTGGAACGCAGTCGGTCGTACTTGCTACATACAAGTGTCTGGAGAGAAGGAGACAGCCTCCTGCGCGCTGCCATCTTTGGCTACTGGGCTGTGCAACGCGTCCTGAGTATGCGCAGTAGCCCTCTTTAGCGGAATATCAGGCACCGCGCGTGCGCCGACACTCGGCATTTGTTTGCCTGGCTGACGACTTAAAAGCGATGGAAAGGTGTGTAAGTGGGACTCTGCCAGTTCCAAGCAGGCCCCCTCTGAAGCGTGTTGGTGAAGACAGTAAAAAGACGAGCGGGTAAGGCCCACAGATGAAGACAATCATATGGAGACAACAAGTATGTTGATGCCCACCACAACTGGACTCGTATGAGCCTGCTATTCGGGTGATCTCGTGCGATTCACGCTTCGGGAACACCGTCATTTTCAATCGACCCAGAAGCCAAGGAGACAAGCTTGGTGTGTATCCCATATGCGCGCTACTCCACCCATCGCTTAAGACCATTCGCAGCGCAGTCCAATAAGAATTTATTTTGATTTGTCTGTCGAAATAGAGTAAAAAAAAGACTGTTTCTGCGGGAATTCTTTAAAGCATTCCATTAGTGCGCTCCCTCTCAGAAACGACGACCCTTGGCCCGTGGAGGCGAATGCAGTGGACAGACAAGAAGATATCTTCAATGGTCTTATCAGCTGAAGAGCGCTTCCTAGAAGTTTCCCGAGTATCCACCGATTGCGACTATCCTATCATTGTACATTCTCGTCCATTTAAAGCTTGTGACTCACAAATCCGAAGTCCTTAGGCGGCACAGGACGAAGCTCGGTTCAGAGATTCTAAAATCCTACGGGATGAAAACAGTAAATATTATTTGGGTTCCATCACCCTTGATATTCAATGTCGACACTACTCGCCAATAAAGTCTTAGATCCTTTATTCAAAAATATACTATTTTTTTTATTTTAGACATTTATTTTTACTTCGTTCTACTGTACAATTTTTCTTGCGTTCTTTTCTTTTGTTTATTTTTCTTCATTATTTTTTCTTTCACTTAAGTCTGCTGTTTTTAGTTGAGTGTCCCGGACGGGTATTATGTTCCTTTATGTGCTTTATTATCTCGTTCTGTGCTACCAATTTGACAGTTTGACAGATCAACGCACGTCGCAACGCCAAAGCGTCAAAACAGCACAGCACCGGAACGACGCATGTGCACATTTGGTCTACAAATGGCATATTTCAATCAAGCTATAGGCTAAAACTTAAAAGAGCAGATCAAATCACTCTCACTTAGCGCATTGGATGCAATTGAAATGGTGTATGTAGAGCGCCATTACTGCTTATATAGGATGCAGAATTCGTCTTAATAACAGCAGCTGTGAAGGTGCAACCAGCCAAATAAGTATCTCTTTCCGTCTAGGCACGAGTTCGGTACGGGTGTATTGCTAAGTATTTTTCTTTTTGGTTGGTCTGCGCATAACGGCGGAGAAGGCTTGAAGGTCGGCTTTACGTTACAGGGGTGAACGTACTGCAAGCGGCTGCTGTCGGAAATGTTTATGTGTGGGGCACCGCGAACTCACACCGTCCGGAGGAAATCTGGAGTCTATCTAAACATGAGCGGCCGTGTCTCGCGAGCGTCGAGAATCCGCAGGAAATAGATGACAATGTTTCGGATGTCGAGCAGTTGGTCACGGCCTGTGAGAGGGTCATAACTTTCATCCTCCCAGCGTGTGAGGAATGTGTTCGCAAGTTCCAGCGAATATAGCGGGCGTTGCGGAAATCAAAGATAGCGGTCAAGAGGGTGATTGGTGCTCCGTGGGTCCACCACAATTCATCGGAATCGGCGTGTTCTGCGATAGATAATACTGTGCGATTGACTTCAGTATTTCATTAAAGGGACACTGACACCCCCCAAATTGTTTTCCTTTTTTTTTTTTTGTCAGGAGATTCATTATGGTGTCGGAATACTACCCAATTAATATTTTGCTACAGAGTCACGTATTTTTTTTTTTTAAGCCAAAAAACGCAACTGCGCGAAACCGAAACCGAAACGGAGAAGTGGAGAGGATAGCGTGAGTGGCGGAAGTCACGTGGCTACACCCGACCGTGCGGGTTTTTTTTTTTTTTTTTTCTCCTCTCTCCGCACGTAGCAGACGAAATTCGTCTGTTCGCCGTGGTATTCCTTTGCAGTTATGTTTGTTCCGCTCGCTGTTCTGTACTTCAAGATGAAATGTTTCGTACATTTAAGTGTTGGCAATTAGTAGTGAGTGCCCGAGTGCCGTGGTGAATTCCCGTGATCAGCTCCGAAAAGAATACTCCCAAGATGTTGCGTGAAGAGTTGCCTCACATGTCCTGCATCTGAAAGTGGCATTGTGTGGCAGAGTGCACAAGTTTCCGTAAGATCAACGGGTCGGGATCAATGGCTGGCTGTAATTCCTGTAGAACTATCACGCGAAGCTCGGAAAGCGGACGCTATCCGATTCATATGCTCCTTGCATTTTGTGGAAAGTGATATTACATTGATTTCGCAGGTGTCGAAAATGGAATCCATACCATTTAGTTCAGCGACGTATCGTCCACAACATTTTTTTTTTTCTGTGATAATTGTAAAAAAAGAAATGTAAACATCGCAGAATGCTTGACAAGAAAAAAATAAATAAATATAAACACACACACACCAGGAATCGAACCCGTCCTCTCTGCGTGTAAAGCGGACGTGTTTCCACTGAGCTACTGAAGGAACTCTATCAGGCGTAGTTATGCAGCGGGTAGACTGTACGTTGAAGTCGGGCAGCACCACGCATAGAGCACATTCGCACCTCGTAAAGTAACCGTACGCATGCGTATTCAAGTCGAAGTACACACTTCGTGCTTGACGTTTGAGCGAGCGATGTCTTCAGCAAGAAGGGACGACGGCTCTGCGACGTCTTCGTGCAATCGGCTTGCTGGTCGGGCGTGTCGTACGGGATGAATATCAGTTCTTTTGATCGGTCCGAAATTTCTCTTTCGAAGAAAGACAGAATTCGCCAGTACCGTGAACGACAGTTCTGAAGTAGAGGTCCAATGCCCGTCGTCCGCTGCCATCCGCTACTGCTAGTCCCACGATACGCGAAACGACGCCATGTTGATAATTATGCAGTGAACGCACAGAAAGCTTCCGGTTGTCTGTGCTAGCTTTTTTTTTTTTTTTCAATCAACGTATTTGCAGCTTTTTTGAAGCCACAAAAAATGGGTTTCATATTTTTTTCTATTTTTAATATTGACTGTGTGCCTTGAAAGACCCACGACTTTGATTAAATTTGGTGGTCGCATCGATACCTTAGAAAACGGCCCGTGATCACAGAAAAGAGAGTGAGCGAGACTCGAACCGGCCAGTTCTTGATCGGCGGTTTTCGGGCGGAAAGAAACGAATTTCGAGCCGCAAATTGTGTTCTGGGTAGTTGGGCTCTCATATGTCACGTACACCTAAAAACCTCGGCGAGCATAAATGCCCTGTCAGTGTCCCTTTAAACCGTTTTTTTTTTTTTTTTAAGGTGAACGGGCAGCTGGTTGAACATTTGAAAACCCCTTGTAGCTGCAGGCCACTCGACGCAAGAACGCAAGGATGAGAAAAATCAGCACCGGCAAAAACGGGGATCGTTTCGCCATGGGCACTGCGTTTTAGCGAGACTAACCTTCCGACATAAAGTGTGATGCGATGGGCAGTCGATCTTTGTTTTATGACGCATGGGCAGCAATAACATGTGAGGTCACCGACCGCTGACTGGTCGCAAAACGTACGCATGAAAAAAAGAACGCCGCGACAACTATGATACTCCGCTATTCAGGAGTGCATCTCATGGATGCTGAACGAGGCGCCACTGCGTTAAACTCGATTTATGTTTTGTCAAGATTTGTTTTATGTGGTAAGCGTTGATCACCAACAATCAATACAGTACAGAAGACGACAAGCGGTCAGAGACATCGCGCGAGACGACTGAACGAACTTTGATCAATGTCCTCCTTCTGTAAGCGCCAAAAACATTCAGAAACAACGAATTAGACAAGCAGGCTAACATCATCTCAGTTTCGTGAACATTATTAAAATCTTTATTTTGTTTACGGGCATATTACAAAGCGATGGACCGAAATTGGGTCACTACATTGTCACTTTGCAAAAACGAATAGCTCCGCAGCAGCTCCTGATCATTCGCGTATATTTTGCCCGGTACCACAAAGATGTGCACTACACGCGTCCAAACATTGCACTCGTGTGCAATCCTTGTACACTGGTCCATAAATAACGTGAAAACCATCCCTAAAAAACAGTAACACTTTATTTGACGTCAGACAGCATAATTTCATATAACTAGGGGGTTATTTATGTTATGCTCGATATGGAGCGAACTCAAGATGCCGCCGCGATAGCACTTCGACCGATACGTTTTTGCACTTTTCATACGCAATAAAAACGAACCCTAATAAAACAACGCCGTCAGTCGCGAACTTCATTCGAAGAAACACGCCAGCTGCAAAGGTAACCGTGCAAAGCTTTCAGACAAAAGCGATGGAACAGAGATGGCCGAGTCGTTACGCGTATGAAGGCCCCTTCACACTGTTGCGACTTCTTAGAACAAGGTTCCTTGAAACCTCCTACAACAAGAGGACACACTGGCGCCATCTATTGGATGGCCATGTAAACTTGGTGGTCCGGCATATTTTATATTTCTCTCGCGCATTATTCTTTCGTTCTTGGCTCGAAAAACTTTTGTCAACGTTATAAACGAGCCTTATAAATATTACGCACATTTGACCTCGGAAATCCCGCAAAACCTTCGCTCTTGTGAAATGCAGTTCCAGGGTCACCGCATAGATGGCGCCAGAGTGCCAGTGTGTTCCCTCGTCCTAAGAAATTTTAAGAGGTTTCAACAAGGAGGTTATAAGTACTATACTTCGTTTCAGCTTCGGTCTGAGCGCGGCCGATGTTATGAGCCGAAGGTCCAATCAAATATCGAAAGAGGCACAGCGTCATGGCGTGCTCTCTGCAGTTGATAGGACTAGCCGGTATTCGCCGTATCTCTGTGCATGCTCCTCCGCCGGCTAGTCCTATCAAGCGCAGAGAGCACGCCATGACGTTGTGTTTCTTGCGCTGTTCGATTGGCCCTTCGGCTCGTAACATCGGCCGCGCTCAGACATAAGGTGAAATGAAGTATAGGAGGGGGCACGTTGTAATGTATGTGAAGCCTAGTCATAAAAATTTTAAACGATATTGTGCCACACGTGACCGCAGATCTCTCTGGCGATTGGTGCGCGTGACATGTCACGTGCGAGATGGATGGTTGATTGTAGAAGGATTTCTTGCAGGCTTGCTCGCGCTCCGTCCGGTAGGTTTTATCAGATCGAAGGCTAGGCGTGAAGCAAGCAAGCAAGCAAGCGGTTGAGATTATAATGCAATTAAATGCCAAGGTGCAAGCGAGGTTGAGGCGGTCACGAGCAGACGACACACCGCTGCTGGTACACGGGACGATCAGGGCAATCGCCGCAACGGAGACAACGAAAGCCTGGCGTCGCCGGGACCACGGTGGCCGGGGCGCTAATTTTCTCCGGCTACGGGATGGGTGCTTGCAGCGTGGTCGGCTGCCGCAGTCGGACTGGCTTTTCTTCAGCGGGGGTTGCCTTTCACCGGTAAGCCCTTGGCGTATTACACACACATACTTCTACGATAACAGGAATCGATCATCAATTCTCTTAGATTTCCGACGGTCGCCGAACTGCGGAAACGATGGATTTCGGCCGTTGGTCGCGACGGTGGCTGGACCCCATCGAAGTGGAGCGTGGTGTGCTCCGTGCACTTCCAATCGTCAATAAAACATCTCCCAACCTCGAGTCAAGTTGAGCTGGTTCAATTTATCACGACAGCAATAAAACGTCCCCGTGGACGACCTGCATAGCGGCCGCAACGAAAAGAAAAAGCCAGTAGCGTGATATAACATATGAGAGCGATGAGAACACAACTATATATCATTTGCAGGCGACTTCGAAAATGATCGCAGTAAAAATGCGTAAGTATTGGTCCAATCTGTCCGGTCGACATAGTAACGCAATCATGTGTGTATATAATTTATTCTTGCTTTGGCTACTGCAGTAATAAGTGGCCAGAAGATATAGGGAATACTCCCCGCAGATGCACGGTACATTACCCAAAACATGCCAACAGACTTCGTTACAGCGCTGACGTTCCACGTTGAATACTATCGTTTTCAGGATGGTAACGGTCTGTAGAAAACAGAAGGCATAACGAAGCGCAGCAGGCGTAGAATCGGCCGGCTGGGCGCGGGCCGCAGTTTCTGGCTGTGATGACTGATAAATCAAACCCATGAGCAACACGCCATCTCTGCTCCCTGCTACCCGCAACCATCAACCACGCGACGGTCACGTGCTGGGCCGATAAGTGTGGAGGGTAAGGAGGAAAATGAGAAAGAGGCGAGGCGTCAAGGGAGCATGGCTTGAGGCTACGCGGCTGCCCGCCATGCCCCCTCCTACCCTTCTAACCTCCTTGGGTTTCAACAAGTCTCGTCTCTCTCGGTTGCAAGAGTGTGAGCGGGCCTTTACACTAAAAACCGCGATTAAGTCTCCCTATTGCACATAGAGTGTATATACGTTGGCTATGTTCATAATAAAGCAACGTTTACCCGACCTTGTTGTCTGAATTCATCTTCAGAACCCTGCAGGGGAGCACTTGTTGACCATGCGTCGACCGTGACAACTTTCGTTGAGGGCAAGTGCATTCTCGGCCAGCGGGAAAAAAAGTCAAATTTGGGGGTTTTACGTGCCAAACCAACGAAGGGCATCTGGCACGCCCCAGCGGAGGACTGAGGATTAATTTGGACCACCTGTGGATCTTTTGACGTGCAACCGAAAGCTCGGTTACACGGCGCCCCCTCCGCAATAAGCCTCCGTCAGATTGCGGGCACCTCGGCCGGGATTCGAACCCGCCACATGGGGATCCGTAGGCCAGCGCTCTCGCCTCGGATCCACCGAGGCGGCTTCGGCCAGCGGGGAGCACCGACGATGGTCACATCTACTTTTACGTCTTTAGGGCCACTTGGACGTTCGAAGGGAGCTCCCGGAGAATCATCCAACCAATGAGCACAGATGGACCGCGAAGAAGACGTTTTCAGCATCTTCAGCGACAAGCAGGAGCAGAGCTTCTTGGGGGAAAGGGGGAGGGGGGGGGGGCGGGGGGAATTCATGCTACTAGGTCGAACGATCAACTTCGAGTGGCGGATCCGGTGACGACTGGACGCAGGCCGTGTTTTCTTCGTCGTGGTGTCGCCACGTGGGGTTTAGTTGCACATCACGTTGCCCATTTATCGTACTATTGCCGTTTAGTATTAGTACTTGCGGTGTTTATGAGCCTCCGTCACCTACGTTGCGAGCCTGCACAGCAAAACAATCACCCGCAATAATAATCCCTTCTCCAGGGATTATTATTGCCACCCTCTTCGCTTCTGAGGTTGGCCCACGGAGACACCATATACTCCGTGTCACCAGTTGTGTGCAGTGCAGGCGAAGGCAACGCCAGGCGAAGAGAGAAAGGGGTAGCTCTAAGAAGGCGAGACGGGAGAGGAGGGTAATGGAGGGCGAGGGGAGAAAGGCAGAGCACTAGGAACGTTAGAGAGAAGAAGAGGTTTCTCTCCTCGTCCCCAGCCTTCCTAGTGCTTGCCTTTTCTCCTTTCGCCTGGCGTTGCCTTCGCCTGTACTGCACGCAACTAGTGACACGGAATATAGCTGGAACTTGCGGATAGTTTGCCGGGAGGAGCCTATTGTTTTCTATACTTTATTGTTCGTCCGGCCAGAGCGCGCGTTTGCTTTTAAACTTGTTTGGTTATACTGCCGACCAGTCCGAGAAAGAGAAATTGATGCCAGAGTCTTGCTGTTTGGTTAGGGCAAGTGAGAGAGGGAACCGAGATTCGACTCTATTAAGGGGGCAAATGAGCGACCTGGAGAGGGGCCATGGATTTCGGGTTCGAACTGACAAAGTCAGGGGGTGGTTGACAAGAAACTCAGAGTTCAGGGTGGAGACAATTATCCGTACCCGCCCGACTATAGAAATATGCTAAGCTAAATAATCCTCTTTAAATTTGGAAGTTCCGACAAGAAGCCACTTCGCAACGTGTTCGTCACCAGGCCCGCTTGTCTCAAGTGGGCGAACATTGAAAATCATCATCGAAGGAGGAAAGATCAACATCGTAACTGCACGATAATATCACAGTACTTGTAATATTCCACCGTTTAAAAGTATTGTCAGTGAAGTGCCTAACACACAATTGGTGTGAGCTTTTTTTTTTTCTTTTTGTTTTCTCGGGCCGTTACTGATGAAACGAGTGTCGCATTGGGTTTGCTTGAATCCAACACCGCCATAAAACCTCAAGAGTTTTCTAGTGTTCATACTGTTACACACTACTATAACATTTTTTCCCAGTGGGTACATTTACAGAAACAAAAGGATTTTAGTCAACATTGTGGGTTATAGTTTTCTGCCTTTTTTAAGAAATTGGGAGAATTATTGACGATATAATTATTTACAAGAAGTTCCCAAAGGTGTAGAATATTTACGCAGTAAGTAATATTTTGTATTTGTGTTTGTTTATTTTGAGTGCCTAATAAGGGCCGAAGCCTATACATTGGTGCAGTTATTAGTAACACGGCAGATTACGTATAAATAAGAACTAGAAAGGTTTCATCATTTCACACACTTCTTTCAAACAAAAAACACGGAAAAATTGATAAGTTACAAAGCATAAACATTTTTTCAATACACGAAGCAAGCGCTTCTTGAATTACGGTAGGTTAGGGTTGAAAAAGTCAATATAATCTGATTCCAGATAATTTAAATAGTTTTGCAGCCGGCCTGAGGGTGAGGTAAAATCAGTATGATTGACATGGAGTATGCGCGATTATAAGGAACAATTTAAACAAGAATACAAGGTCGCGCGAGCAAGTTCAGTAATTTGAAATTGTGTAAGTACTTTGTCGTAGGCATATGAGTCATGTGAAGGATATCTAAAATTATAGACCTTTTCATCTCAGTAGTTACCCGACCGGCGGAGAGAGGGCGCTGACGCACTCGGCGCCATTGGGTGGCTTCAATTTGGTTGGTTTCGGTTTCAGCGCGCTCTCGGCTGTGTTGGTGTGTTATGTTATTCTGGCCTAATTTCGACCTACAAATGTGCCCGTTATAGCGCACAACTAATAAAACTGTGGTGCTGAGTCAATTCGAGAACCACGAAGTGGTTTCGAGTCATATTCGCGGACTTCTTTATGAACGCTTTACGATGCATCTGGTCATGTTCGTCGCTAATTTTGGTCAGGTTCGGCGGCGAAACGACTATGATGCACAAGGAGGATTCCCAGCGTCTACGGCCTGACCCACTGACCTTAGTTTCCAAAAAATAAACTAATGAAGAGACTAATGAGTAGATATATAGTAAAAGTGCAGGTTCACAACCTGATTAAAAACCTCCTAGATCGCGAAAGACACATGAAGTCGCAAGTTCACTGACTGTTATTCGCGGACACCAAATTTCTGTGAACTTTAGAAACTCGAAACGTCTCCTATAATACGAAGATATTCTAAGAAATATGCGATATTGTCTCGGGCTGTTTTCTTTAAAAGAATTAAGTACTCGAGATATATTTTGATAGTCTACGTCCTAGGTCGGGTGGGAAATTCCTTTAGCCATGAACCTTGCTAAAGTACTTATTAACAGCATTTCAGAACGTTGGCGTTAGAAAATGAACTATTTGTTTTACTGAGATTTGATTACGACGTGCTTGGCACATGAGATAGGTGAGGCCCATCAATTGAAATCTGAAAGTTTGTCTTTGTATTAACTTTGCCAAATAAAATTAACGGTGCGAGAGAAGTGATCTCTCGTACGTTTCGTTGAAGTCGAATGCTAGGCACGACTTCATGAACCTTCATGACAGATCTCCATGCAAACTGGTGCGATTTAATATCAACAACCCTAAACTTGGGTGATTTCCATATAGATGGCTTCTTTTCGGCCTCACATAATGCGAGCCCTAGGCACTCTCAAGCCGCCAGTGACAGATTATTTCACAGGGGTCTTTGTGTTTAAAATAAATAAAATTAATTAATTAAATTTCGTATAAAAAGTGAAAGCCGTTTACAACTCCCTGTAACGCCGAATTGGAGCGCAGCTCTTGAGGAGGAGGAGGAAGGAAGGGTAATCAGGGGAGCGTATACCCCTCCTCCCCCTCCTCCCCTCATTCTTCAATCTCCTCCGGGGGGGGGGGGGGGGGGTCACGTGACCTCGGGGGGAGGGGGGCCCCCTCCTCCCCTCAGGTCACGTGACCCCCCTCCCCCTCCTCCCCCAGGTCACGTGACCCCCCCCCTCCCCCTCCTCCCCCGAGGTCACGTGACCCCCTGTGATGATATAAGTGAAGAAGACGACGCTCTCAGTGATGTGAACTCTGTGGCGATGTGGATTGATCAGAAAGATGAAGACGGCGGGGGAAAACTGAACGTCGTGAGAAGGTGAATGAAAAAGAAGTGGAAGTGGACGCGCGTGGAAGGAAGGTCAGACGCTCGAGAAAGGCTGAAAAAGCGAGATCGGAACTGAAGGCGGCGGCGTCACCGGCGATCCCGCGGCGGCCGAGGAACCTTTCTGGACGGGTGTCTCAAGGCCCGTGGGGATAACTCCGAAGCCATCGTTGGAAGCGCCTACGACGACAGGCCCAGACGTCAAGTAGATCCAAAGGCCACCGAAACAAGACAAGGCGTGAGTGTGATGATCATGGAGTAATCCGGAACCCTTCCCGTCAGACTGAACTTAACACTGTACATAGTCTGTGGCCTTGATAACGATTCTTTTTGCTTGCCACTTTCTGGTTTACTGTAAATAATATCTCATCTTACATTCACCGCTCCGGAATTCCGTGTCCTAATTTTCCTTTTCCATCACAATCTGGCGTCCGCGACAGGACTCTCTCTTCCTAACATCTTATAGAGAGACGAATTTCGGGACGGTGGTGTAAGTAAGATAAGAAAGAATATGAATACTGATAAATTAGTAGCAGTCGGGAAGGAGCTGGGATACGCGGGTGGGGAACTCCGCGAATGGGTAGAAAAGGAAATCGCGAGGCAAAAAGAAGAAAGAGCCAGATCGAGGGAAGACGCACGAGAGGCAGCTAGGGAGGCGCAAGAGACGGCTGACAGAGAAGCTCGCAGATTCCAACAAGAACAGGAAGTACTGCAGCTGCGTCTTCAGTTGCGTGAAAACAACAGTTCAGTGCGAGATGAGAACCCGCATGGTAATGGTAGTGGAGAAGATCCAGGGAGGCAAGCGTGTTATCGTAGCCCTCATAAATTAATCCCACCATTTAACGACAAAAGAGATGACCTCGATGCTTATATCCAACGCTTCGAACGGGTGGCGACCAGTCAGAACTGGCCCAGAGAAAAATGGGCAATGTCTTTAAGTCTCTGTCTTACCGGTGAGGCCTTAACGGTCATTGGCAGGATGACCCCTGAAGAGTCTGTGGACTATGCAAAAGTAAAGCTTAGTCTGCTTCAGCGATTCCGATACACTACAGAGGGTTATCGAGAAAAGTTTCGGCAGAGCAAGCCAGAAGAAGCAGAGACCGGGAGACAATTCGCAGCTAGGCTCTTCGGATATTTTGACCGATGGTTGGAGACGGGCGAGATCAATAAGACATTCGAAGCTCTGAGAGATCTCATAGTCACCGAGCAGTTTTTAAAAGGGTGCAGCACAAAACTATCGATCTTTTTAAAAGAAAGAAACTGCAAGACTCTCGAGATTTTGGCGGCAACTGCGGACCGCTTTCTAGAAGCGCAAGGCCAAACGAACTTGAGTAAACCAAGAGAAGAGAACCTAGGCCACAAGGGTGAAGGCCGAAGCAAAGAGGGCAGTCGACAGCCAGTTCCTACAAAGGGAGTGACTCGATGTTTCCTTTGCAACAAGCCTGGTCACAGAGCGGCTGAATGTTGGACCAGTTCCAAGGCTCAACGCGGCTCTACGTGCTGGAGGTGCGGTAGAATTGGGCACAAGGCAGAAGCCTGTAACTGGAAGCCAGAAGAAAAAAATGACAAGACTCCCCAGGCATCTTGCATGTTAGCAACCGTTGACAATGCAGAGGCCGAAGAGACATACGTTTTACTGAAAAACGGGGAACAGATACCGATAGTAAATGCCGCACTTGGAAACGCTCCGCGGTTTCTGGTTGATAATATGCCAGTGGTGACGGGAGAAGTGGGTGGTCGACCAGTCACCGTACTCAGAGACAGTGGGTGCAACACGGTTGTAGTAAAGAGAGATCTAGTTCCAGATCATAAGTTAACTGGTGTTTCCAGTCCGGTGTTCCTTCTTGATAGGACCGTCAAGTACCTGCCAGAGGCAGAGATTGATGTGAGAACTCCATATTTTACGGGAAGACTAACAGCCAAGTGCATGGATAGCCCGCTGTACGATTTGGTGTTAGGAAATGTTGAGGGAGTAAGAAGGATAGATGATCCCGATGAAGAATGGAAAGACGAGAGAAGGCTACATGAGTCTCAAGAGAACGAAGTGAAGCAGATATTTAGGGGAACGGTAGGAGAAAGTGAGCCTACCGGAGAACTCGTAGTAAACGAGAAAGGAAATGAAGAAGAGCGCGAGATTACTTCTGCAGGAGCGATGGAGAAAGTGACCGGCAAGGGTACAAACTCCCAGCTACCAGTTCTAACACTGGAACCGACTGAGATTGACCGGAACAAGTTGAAAGTGTCTCAGGGTAATGAAGAAACATTGAAGAAATGCTTTGCGTCCGTTGGCAGAAAGTTCATCTCAGGAAAATCGCACGAATCAGAATTCGTGTTGTGTAAAGAAATCCTCTACAGGAGGTACAAGACACCGTCACGCAAGCAATGGGAGCAACTGGTTGTTCCAAAGGACTTCCGAACCTTCGTACTGAAATTGGCGCACGAGGGAATTATGGCCGGACACCAAGGGACAAAGAAAACCACCGATCGTATCCAGGAAGAGTTCTACTGGCCAGGAATCGCAATGGATGTCAAGCGATTCGTGAAGTCGTGCGACATATGCCAGAGGACCATTCCTAAACACATGGTGGCGAGGGCGCCCCTCGGAGCCATGCCGATCATCGATACCCCATTCGAGAGAGTCGGCATAGACATCGTCGGACCTATCACCCCAAGTTCAGAGATGGGGAACAAATATATATTGACAATGGTTGACTTCGCGACCAGGTACCCAGATGCTATCGCCCTGAAAAGCATAGACACGGTAGCGGTGGCGGAGGGCCTACTGGAAATGTTCTCCAGAGTGGGCCTGCCACGAGAAATCGTCAGTGATCGTGGATCATGCTTTACGTCTGCTCTCATAAAAGAAATCAGTCGCCTATTGTCACTCAGGATGCTGAAGACAACCCCATACCATCCAATGTGTAATGGGCTGGTTGAACGATTTAATGGTACATTAAAACAAATGATCAAGAGAATGTGCCAGGAGAAACCACGATGCTGGGATCGGTATCTCACCCCTTTGCTTTTTGCATATAGGGAAGTGCCACAGAGTAGCCTCGGGTTTTCCCCGTTCGACCTCCTTTATGGCAGGTATGTTCGCGGGCCCATGGCCGTTCTAAGGGAACTCTGGACCAACGAGACCATCGACCCTGAGACGAAGACGACGTACGGGTACATGGTTGATCTCCGCAAGCGACTGGAGGAAACGTGTAAGGCCGCCCACGAGGAACTACGGAAGGCCCAATTGACACAAAAGGGACACTACGATAAGAAGAGTCGAACACGTCTTCTACGAGAGGGAGGCCGAGTACTGATCTTGTTACCGACAGACAGGAACAAGCTAATTCTACAGTGGAAGGGTCCATTCCGTGTGGTGGAGAAGAGGAACGACGTGGATTATGTGATAGACCTCGGTGGAAAAACGACGCTGTTCCACATTAACATGCTGAAGAAGTACGAGGAAAGAGAAGTTCTTGGAGCGCCCGACCAAGTCATGGCTGGTATTGCTGTTGTGAGACTTTGGGAATAAGAAAAATGTTTAATGAATGAAAATAAAGGAAATAATAGAGGAATGGCTGAGTGAAGGCTGATGGCTCGTCATGGCTGGCTGGCGTTCTTCTACTTCTTCTTCGTCGTTTCCTGTCTCTGAGGCCGATATGAGGCACGTTCGGCGCTGTGGGCAGGCACGCTGCTCACATCCGACCCCTTTTTTTTTTTTTTTTAGGGTTAACAAAGTTCTTTTTGTCAATAACTTTAACGCTGGGACTAGGCTTCGGCATGGGAAAAGAGAGTTTGGCACGTGGAGCGGGGTCCGAGAGGACAAAATTCGAGGGGACCGAGTCCGAGAGAACGGTCGGGGTCCGGCCGGGTCTCTGATGAGTCCGTCTCGGGCTCTGTTGTTGCGTTAAAATTGTTACGGGGACAAATCGTAGTCCTGTAGCTGTTTCGGTTGTGTCCGATGGCGTTCTGGTCTCTGGTCTGTTTGGTGGGCTGTGGAGCTTGCGTTTCGGGTCAATGACGGCACGGCTTGCATACTCAGTGAAAATCTCTATGCCATTCTGCCTCTGAGAGAGGACAGCACCATGGGCTGTGGCTGGGGCATCTGTAGCAACAGTTGTTGGCGCAACTGCATCGAAGTGTCCAAGGATTGGCGCCGAGGTGAGGGCTGCATGAAGGATCTCAAATGCTTGTTGAACTCAGGTGTCCAGTTGAACTCAGGTCTTCGAATAACAGCTTGCAGGGAGGCAGCAATCTTCGAAAAGTTGCTAATGAATCTCCTGTAAAGGTAGGCTGTCTGAACCCAGGAGAGCAGTAGCTTTGAGGTCAATTGTGTAGGAATGCGTAGCATGGCTTCAACTTTGGAGGGGTCTGGCTCTTTTCCTTTATCAAAAATCAGGAAGCCAAGAAACTTCACAAAGGGCACGTCAAACTTGCATTTCGCACACGAAATCTTGAAGCCGGCTTGTTGGAGAAGACTCAAAGTTTCATCCAGAAGGTCCAAGAATTCAACGGCAAACACAATGATGTCGTCGAGGTACGTCCTGACTCCTGACTTGGTCTGTCTAGGTTTCAAACTTGTAAAAACTTTGTTCATTGCCTGTTGAAATGTTGCTGGTCCGTTTTTCAATCCAAAGGGCATTCGGGTCCATTTGAAGGTACCATGATGCGTAATAAATGTAGTCTTGTCTTGGTCGGACTCCCTGACACGAATTTGCCAGTAGGCAGAGCACAAGTCCAGGACCGCGAACAAAGAGCATCCCGCAAGATCGTCTAGGATGTCGTCGGCCCAGGGAAGCGGTTGCAGGACGTTGATCGTCATCTTGTTTAATGGGATGTAGTTCACACACAGTCTCTTCTTATTTTTCTGTGTGACCACAATGGCTGGAAATCCCCATGGTCCCGAGGATGGCTTGACGATACCCTTGTCGAGAAGCGTGACGACCTGGGTCTCGAGGAATTGTCTATCAGTCGCCGTGTAGCGATATGGCTGTCGTCCATATGGTTTTGCTTCAGACACAAGGTCAATTTGATGTTCAATGCCTTTATAGAGGCCAAGGTCGAGAGGGTCACGCGGGAAGAGGTCAGTGTGGTGGAGCAAGATGCGTTTCACATCATGCAGTTGTTTAGTCGTGAGCTGGGAGCCGATGCAAACGCCATCAAGAGCAGTTTCACTTGATACGGATGCACATGATTGTGAGCCATATGTGAGACTTTGATTTGGTGATGCGGTTGCCGCTAGTTGTGGCAGAACAGAGGTTGAGGGCTCTTGACAACAGGCTGCGTTGTTCAGCTCACTCCATAGTGGTGCATCCTCGTCAGGCTCATGCTTGGTCTGCAGAGGCTCGGCCGTAGAGTGCGGAGGATCAAACTGCGAGAGAGTGGACCGTGTGAGGATCACGGCGTTTGACATCCTTGGTAAAAGTTCTTCTCTACATTGTACAACCATGTTTCTGTTGGGTTGGCAAATGATAGGCAACTCTGGGGGCCTAATGTGAAGCTCGGCTTGTGCGATGCGAAACCAGTCTTCTCCCAATATGAGAGGTAAGGCGTTTCTTTCGAGGACTGCTGCTTCGACTGTGGCTGACATTGGTCCAATTGCAATCAAGAGTGGGACCACACCTTTTGGAGTGACGGAAGCGCCGCCAACGACGAGCAAGGGTGGTTTCGTCCATGGCATTAGGGCGAGTTCGTTGACAAGGCTTGCAGTGATTACTGTTATGCTGGAACCACTGTCGGGAAAGGCGCTGACTGTGCCAACTCCAGTTATGTGAGCTGGAACGACTGGGCACTTCAGCTTAGAACCATGCAAGACGTCTAGTTGGCTAACTAGAGCTGTAGGTTCATGTGGTGTTTCCGGCTTGGACTGATTTGGAGGCTGTTTTGGCTTGTTACACTTGCTTGCGAGATGGCCAGGCTTTTTGCAATTGTAGCAGATGGCTTCTTTGATGTCTTGTCCCGGTCGGTATGCTGGGGAACCATATTTTGTGGAAATTGTATTGTACCTGGCTTCCTGTTCGTCGGGAGGCATATCTGCGATGCGCGTGCGGCCAGTTTGTGATGTACCGGGCGTACAATTGAAGTGCGTGTTTGAGCCGCTCGCTGAGAAACGTCCATCCCGGGTTGGCTTTGGGAATGTGGGCGTGCGGGCCAGACGGGAATGGTCTATCGTTCGGTCCACTTCGGACACGATGTTGAGGAAGTCGTCCACTGTTCGGGGTCGGTGGACAGCAATGGATGTTGCGATCTGATCATCACAAATACCTTGAACAAGGTATTCAATACGTTCCTTGTCTGTGATGGGAACTGGACATCGCGACATGATCTTGAGCTTGGCGAAGGCATACTGCTGTAGGCTATCGCCAGGTTTCTGGGTGAGGGCTGTTACCTTCTGTTGCCACTGAATGAGCGAAAGTTGCTCGCCGAATTGTTCTTTCATTCCGGCTTTCCAAATGGTCCAGGTGGTAAGTTGTCGCCCTGTTGACGCATGCCAGTCAGCTGCGACACCACGTAGCTTCCCTTGAGCGATGGCTAAAAGAGTGGGGTCTTCCCATCTTGCAAGGCGCTGAGTGCGTTCAAGCTCTTCAATCCAGTGCTTGAACGTAGGAGTGCCGCCTCCGTTGAAAGTGGGCAGCGAAGCTGATAGATCTGGCAGAGTTGTCACGTGCACTTGGTTCGCTTGAGTGGCTAGCGTCGTCATCATTACGGCCATGTTCTGGTGAAGGAATGCGGCCATGCGCTGCATGTTCTCAGCTTCGTCTGTGGTAAACGCTGGCATAGTCGGGAATAGCGTTGAAGGAGCTAGTGCATTTGGCGGGTTTTGGGTGGCATCAGTCAAAAGCCTGTCAATAAGCTCTTCCTTGTTTCCGATTGTGCTAAGGTTTCGGCGTTGAAGTTCTATTTTCAGGAACTGAACGCTCAGGGTCGCGAGATCTTCGGCTGTAGCGTTATCCCAGTTGATAAGCGACATCGTTGTTCTGGGCGGGCGATGGGCAAAGTGGAGGCTGGTAGGCTTAAAAATGGCTTGGCGTTCGGCTACGCGGATGAAAGCGGGCAGGCAGGCTTACGTGGCGATTAGGTGGCGAAGGCAGGTTGACGGCGTCGACTGCGCCATATGTGAGACTTTGGGAATAAGAAAAATGTTTAATGAATGAAAATAAAGGAAATAATAGAGGAATGGCTGAGTGAAGGCTGATGGCTCGTCATGGCTGGCTGGCGTTCTTCTACTTCTTCTTCGTCGTTTCCTGTCTCTGAGGCGATATGAGGCACGTTCGGTGCTGTGGGCAGGCACGCTGCTCACACTGTAGAAGAGGAGACTGAAGAACAAAAGATTCCGCATGTCTGTCTTCACCAGATGGAAGACCACAAAGATGTGCAGATCTCCGAAGGGCTAACTGAGTGTCAAGCCAAGGATACCAAGGAACTGCTGGAGGCGTTTCAGGACGTCTTTTCGGACCTTCCAGGCCGAACCAGCCTCGTAGAATGCCAGTTAAAACTGACAACGGATGTACCAATCCAAGTAAGGCACTACCCTATCCCCTTTGCGCTACAAGACACGGTAGAAAGGGAGATAGAAGGCATGTTGCACCAAGGCGTGATCGAGAAATGCGATTCGGCCTACAACTCTCCAGTAGTGATAGTGAAAAAGAAAGATAAAACCACGCGATTGTGCGTGGATTTCCGCCAACTAAATAAGGTGCTGATACCCGACCGCGAACCCATCCCGCGGGTCGACATGATGTTCGCTCAGCTCAGCACTAAGAGATACTTCTCTAAATTTGACTTCGCTAAGGGTTACTGGCAAGTACCAATGAGCCAGGGATCGGAGGATGCGACCGCTTTTTCTACAATTTCCGGATTATATCGCTTCAAATTTATGCCCTTTGGCATAAAAACAGCCCCAGCGATCTTCACGAGATTAATGAGGACAGTCCTAGAGGGTGTGCCAAACGTCCATCACTATTTTGATGATGTCCTCATCTCAACCGACACTTGGGAGGAGCACCTGAGGGCAATGAGTAAATTCCTGACTAAGGTGAGGGAAGCGGGGCTCACCATCAAGCCAAAGAAGACGGAGATTGGCTTCTCCAAAATAACATTTCTTGGTCACAAAGTCGGACAGGGGACTTTAGAGCCCCTAACAGAGACCCTAGATAAAATCCAAGGTGCCAAAAGACCGCAAACAAAAACAGAAGTCCGATCCTTTCTGGGACTCACCAGATATTACCGGGAATTCATTCCCAGTTACGCCGAGAAAGCGCTACCTCTGACAGAACTGACGAAGAAGAGAGCGGCCAACAAGGTCGTCTGGGAAGAAAGACATGCGAAAGCGTTCGAAGAACTGCAGAAATTCCTCTCCAGCAAGCCGATTCTGAAGTCTCCAGATCTCTCGAAGGCGTTTATTTTAAGAACAGACGCATCCGAAAGGTGTCTGGGTGCCGTGCTGATGCAAGAGCACGATCGGGTTCTGCATCCTGTTGCTTATGCAAGCCGGCAGTTGTTACCACGAGAGGTTGCCTATTCCACTATTGAGCGTGAATGTCTAGCTCTCGTGTGGGCAGTGCAAAAGTTCCACATATTTTGCTGGGCAAACGATTCACTGTTCAGAGTGACCACCAACCGCTAGAGTATATTCACTCTGCGAAGCAACTGAACAGTCGAGTGTTGAGGTGGAGTTTATTACTCGCCGAGTACGATTTTAATGTAACTTACATTAAGGGCAGCCAGAACTTTGGGGCCGATTATTTAAGTCGCCTGTAAGGCGCCCATGAAAATTAATTTTGGCGAATCTGGTTTACCTACTCATAAAGCCCTTTTCGTTTTGTCGGGTTCGCTGTTAACAATTGTTTTTGAGACATATTTTATCTGTTCCGATGTTATTCTGTGTAAACAATTGTCTTAAGAGGGGGGTAATTGTGAGGATATAAGTGAAGAAGACGACGCTCTCAGTGATATGCACTCGGCGGCGATGTGGATTGATCAGAAAGATGAAGACGGCGCGGGAAAACTGAACGTCGTGAGAAGGTGAATGAAAAAGAAGTGGAAGTGGACGCGCGTGGAAGGAAGGTCAGACGCTCGAGAAAGGCTGAAAAAGCGAGATCGGAACTGAAGGCGGCGGCGTCACCGGCGATTCCGGCGGCCGAGGAACCTTTCTGGACGGGTGTCTCAAGGCCCGTGGGGATAACTCCGAAGCCATCGTTGGAAGCGCCTACGACGACAGGCCCAGACGTCAAGTAGATCCAAAGGCCACCGAAACAAGACAAGGCGTGAGTGTGATGATCATGGAGTAATCCGGAACCCTTCCCGTCAGACTGAACTTAACACTGTACATAGTCTGTGGCCTTGATAACGATTCTTTTTGCTTGCCACTTTCTGGTTTACTGTAAATAATATCTCATCTT